>BGNK01000863.1:22280-145782 GCA_003297005.1 Symbiodinium sp. clade A Y106
ATGCTTTCGTTGGTGACTTGTCTATCTATGAAGGTTGGAGGCTTGTTAAGTATTCTTCGCAAACACTTGTTTTGAAATGCATTTAATCTTGATATGTCCGAGCTTGTTAACTGGATGCACTCCAAGCCATACAGAAGCTTAGATCTGATGATTGCATTCAATACTTGCAATTTCCATCTAACCGACGTGTTTGCTTTGTTCCAAAACACCTTCATTCTGTTTGCAGTGGCAATGCAATCNGCCATACAGAAGCTTAGATCTGATGATTGCATTCAATACTTGCAATTTCCATCTAACCGACGTGTTTGCTTTGTTCCAAAACACCTTCATTCTGTTTGCAGTGGCAATGCAATCTCCAATACGATTAAGAATTTCTGCTCGGTTATCAAAGGAATCAGTCAGCAGAGATCCTAAATAGCTGGCTGCATGCTTACGAGGGACAAGTCTTCCTTGTGCAGGGCCGTCAACCGAAAAGCGGACGGAAGAGATGCGTTGATTAGCAGTTATATTCACACATTTGTCATAGTTTAGTTGCAATCCGAAATATTTCGAATGTCGTTCGATTGCGTGAAGAAGCACGTTAATACAATGTGTATTGGCGCCGAAAATGAGAGTGTCATCAGCATACAGGACTTCTGAAAAGTGAATCCCGTCAATAGGTTCCTGTTGTCTCTTTGTACATAGTTCTTTCTTCAAGTCGCTAAATAAAGCACCCATAAGTAACACGAACAAATACGGGGATAGTGGACAGCCCTGTCTAATGCCAGCCATTTGCGTTCTCCATGTAGATTCGTCTGCGCCTGTTTTCACTTTGAACTGAGGCTTGCTATAGAAGCTTGAGATAAGATTCACTACTTTTTCAGGTATGAGAAGCCGGCGCAAGGTTTCGATTAACTTTTTGTGTGATACTTTATCGAAAGCCTTTTCCCAATCTAACAGGATGAGGGTGCTGCTCAATCTCGATTTTTCCGAGATGTCTTGTAATCTACGGGCTACGAAGATGGCTTGACTAGTAGATTTGCCTTTTCGGAATCCGTATTGGGTCTGCATTAACCAGGGATCTAAGCCGGCATCTAAACGATGTTTAACCAGCGCAGCCACTATTTTATAANAGCGAGATTGGACGGTAGTTCGAAAGCAATGAAGAGTCACCTTTCTTGTAAATCGAAGCGACAATTGCCTGTAAGTCCTCTGGTTGCATGAAACCATTTTGCAAGCAGCAATTTGCTGCATCCAACACGATTTCTCGGTTTTGCGCGTTCAGCCATTTAAACAGCTCAATATTTACACCGTCTACCCCTGGTGATTTGTTTCTCTTCATTTTTGACAACACCAAATCTAGTTCGGTATTNCTACGAAGATGGCTTGACTAGTAGATTTGCCTTTTCGGAATCCGTATTGGGTCTGCATTAACCAGGGATCTAAGCCGGCATCTAAACGATGTTTAACCAGCGCAGCCACTATTTTATAAGAGTTTAAGAGCGAGATTGGACGGTAGTTCGAAAGCAATGAAGAGTCACCTTTCTTGTAAATCGAAGCGACAATTGCCTGTAAGTCCTCTGGTTGCATGAAACCATTTTGCAAGCAGNTCCAACACGATTTCTCGGTTTTGCGCGTTCAGCCATTTAAACAGCTCAATATTTACACCGTCTACCCCTGGTGATTTGTTTCTCTTCATTTTTGACAACACCAAATCTAGTTCGGTATTGGTAAAGGGGGAATCATCTATGTGATAAGACCCATTTTGTAACGGTACATGTTGCCTTGTTTCTTCATTCGGGTTCTCCACTGGAGCTTTCCATTGCACTTTTTCTAGATAGTCGGCTGCTTTGTTGGGGTACTCTTTGAAAGGAACATGGTTGCCCTGAGCGTCCTTGAGTTTTGTGAACGATGGTGTGAATTTGGCTCTCATTTTCTTTAAACCGTCCCATTTGTAACCTTCCGCCGTAATAAGTATATGTATAGTTACCTATATTATAAGCCCTAGTTACTAAGTCCCGTGATCCTCTAAGTAGGGGAGCAAAGCCTGCAAAGAGATGTCCTCAGCGCTGAGGCGAGCGCTGTAAACCCGCCCTGCACTTTGCAAAGCCTTCATACAGGGGCCTTAATAATTAGAATAGGGTTCCTGCAAAAGGGTCCTTAAAGGGGTCTACAAGGGATTTAGGAATCTAGGGGCCTTAATAACTAGAACAGGGTTT
Source organism: Symbiodinium sp. clade A Y106 (assembly GCA_003297005.1). Lineage (NCBI taxonomy): Eukaryota > Dinophyceae > Suessiales > Symbiodiniaceae > Symbiodinium > Symbiodinium sp. clade A. The sequence goes on from BGNK01000863.1 coordinate 24,479, forward strand.
GGGGGCCCATTATACTATAATCATAATAAGGAACCCCCAAAATGGTATAGGTAATTATTAAGGCCCCTGTAGTAGTAGGCAGCACCATACAAAACTAGAGCAAAAGGAGGTCCCAGACCCTCAAACCCAAGCCAGGGACCTTTTCTAACAACAATGACAATCGATCATACCCAAAGGCTCCATGTACCCTTATAGTAGATACTTAGGCCTTAAAGGGGTCCCTATACAGGTACTTTAAGGCCTAAGTATATACTATATGGGCACATGGAGCCTTAGGGATAGTAGGAGTGATAACAACGGAAACAGCAATCTACTGAATCCATAGTACTTCAGCTCCTACCCTGAGGGTCCAACGGACCCAGTAGTGAGGTTCTTGGGTTTGGACTAGGAGTAATCAAGTATGTGGATATTCTGCACAATGATCCTTAGAGCCTTAGAGTGAATTCATCTGCCTACAACACTACACTTCCTGGACCATAAACCCGAGGCCCCATACCGAAGCCCAAGTAACCTTGCGTTTGAAGGACTTTTACGGAACCCTCAAAAGGTAGGTCTTTAAAGATAGGGTACGTAGGCCCTATAAACCCTAAAGAATCACCCTATACAGCCCTGAACCCTTAACCCAAGCCATGCGCTGCCCTCGGGTCTAGCAAGCAAGCCTTTGCCACGGCGCGACCGGAAGTGCTGTCGCCCTGCCTCTTGCAAGACCCTACTTAGGGGTACCCGGTACCAGATGGGATTATCGGTTTTCCGGAAGGGTCCTTGATTAAGGGCTTTAGGCTACTCTACGTAACGGTCCAAATCCACGAATAGAGGGTTTTAGCTGCACACAACCATTCAAAGTATAGTACTCGGGATCCCAAACCCTACATACTGTTGGGGTACTCCCGGTTACTGGATCCGGGGTTTGGGGCTTAGGATAACAAGACACAAACGCACAGGTTGTGGGGTGGCTTTTCGGGCCTTTTTTATACGGACTTCTGGCGGTCCTACCGTTCTACCAAGGCTTACGGGAGTTAGGGCTTAGGGCACAGATTCCGATAACTGAACTCTTCTGCATAACCCCACTTGCCTGCTCATCAAGTACGTGCAGACCCAAGTACTTGTACTTTAGAGGAGCTTGGGATCCTTCACCCAAAGCCCACACCCTGAAAACAGCCCTTAAACTTGCTACTTTAATGATTCTGTTGATGGACAAAATCCTGCATCACCCATTATAAGGAATATACCATAATTCCCATAGTTTAGGGTCCTTAGGGTCATGCAGGATTTTGTCCATCAACCGTTTCGTTCTTGCGGAACCCTTGAACCCCAAGCGTGAAGGGGATATTAGGTCGCCAAACACATCTGATCTTGGTTCACAAGCTAGCATGTGTGCAACATGGGAAGCTTACCCTACGACTCTATTCTACTGAACTTAGACCCCTAGCAAAAACTAAAATTTCAGCTTTTTCTTCGGGATTATAGGAACCAAAGATGAAATATGTCTAAATACCCTGGAGTCTATAGATGTTGATAGCATCCTGAACCCTGAACCGGACACCCTTAGGCTGAAACCAAAACGCCCTCCACTACCCCGAATTCCTACAGACCCTATGTTTAGGGTTTATGGGTTTAGGGTGGGTGTTCCAGCATTTTTGTCCATCGCCGCGGCTTCCCACGAGGATGCGCGGATCTGATCAAGATGGTGCCCGACGAGTGGGCTGATGCTTGAAAAAGGAATGCGTCAAAGCGAGACAAAGCCCGGTTTCAAGGATCGGATGTAGGGACTAAGGAGAAGGGTTCCCTTTAAAGAAACCCGGGGCCTATAACCCCAAAATAGTAGGATTCATGGAAGGAACCCTATTAAAGGCCCAAGGTTTCTTAATCAGGTTCCTACATTAAAGAGAAGACATCTGATTCATAGATCCCCTCCCTGAAAAAGGACTACGAAAGGGTAGCACTCAAGCCCTCAAACAAGGTGGGTTGTTGACAAGTGACAAGGGGTCTGCATTAGGTGTCTGGTGAAGAGATTGGAGCTCAGCTTCGTTTGACAAAGTGCTGTGCGTGCAAGCTCAGGAAAGACTTCGGGATTGAATGTCAACCATGCTCCTAAACCCTAAACCCCTAGGGTTGTACTGTAGGGTCTCAGGGTTGTTGGATTTGGGGTTGTGGGGGGGGGGGGGGGNCCAAGCGGGCGGGGCCCAGACCCCAGCCGCAGTCCGAAGGAGGGGGGGGGCACCACCCTTGCAGGAAGCCCTACTTAGAGATCATAGGACTTAGTAACTAGGGCTATAATTAAGGAACTATGCTACTTGTAACCCCACTTAAGGTACTTATAACCATGCGTACTAAGTCCCATGAACCTCCAAGTTTTTAAGTAGCTCAGTGGACCCCTCGGAATGCGTAGACCAGCGCTCCTACACCAATGTCTGGGCTCAGGGTTTGTTATGTCAGGTGGACTTCGTCTCGCTGTGCGGAACAAAAGCACAGTCTGTGCTTTGCTTCCAGCCACCAACCAAAAACATAGATATACATGCTAAACAACTGCACGGCTTGATTGCAACCAAACACAATGACCAGCATGACCCTAAACCCTAAACTCTGGAGGCTGTCCTTAAAAGGAAACTCGCTGCCCTCACTTGCACAAATCCTTCAGCTCGCCCGGCGGAGGGCCTGAGGGATGCGCTCAAGTGGATCCTTGGGTTGGGGTCTTAGGGGTTTAGGGTTTAGGGGTTTAGGGGTTTAGGGCCTAGGTTTTAGGGTTTAGGGGTTTAGGGGTTCAGGGGTTTACGGGTTCAGGTGTTTAGGGGTTTAGGGTTTAGTTGCGATATTCAGGATCTTGGGTATAGGGCTTATGAACTGTAACTGTGGTTCAGGCTCGAAATTTAGCAATCACGGTTAGTGAACAATTCGGGGTTCAAGTCTAGATTGCCGTCATCCTTATCTCGGTTCGAATATCTGGCCTGCCTAGGGATTCCATGAAAGTAGAGGTTCGACAACGATTGAGCTCGGGGTCTAGAGCTTCGGGCTTTAGGGAATTAGGTTGGGAGTTTACGGATGAGGTGCCAATGCAACCTCGACCGGAACCACACTAAAACTTAACTTGTTAGGGTTCCTTCTTGTGAGTAACTGATGTAAGTTCCTTTAAAAGCAGGTTTTTCGGACCAAACCCCAAATCATAAACAGGTCATGCCGTATCTCTGAGGCAGCAAAAGCTGGAACAAAAAACGAAGATCAACCACCTGACGCAGGTTTAGGGTTTATAGGGTTTAGGGTTTAGGGGTTAGGGGTTTAGGGTTTAGGTTTTGGGTTTAGGGGTTATAGGGTTTAGGGATTATATAGGGTTTAGGGTTTGGGGATTATAGGGTTTAGGGTTTAGGGGTGTGCCTGAGGCACTGGGATTGGAGCTGGGATTGCCCAGACCTTCCAAAATCCCTCAATGAAGGAATATACCTCAAGTTACAGTAGGATATTCCCTAATTAAGGGCTTTCGGAAGGTCCGGGGATCGGAAGCCATGCGCTAAACGGCAAACCCTAAACCTTAGACCTTTCAAACCCCAAACCCGAAAAACACTGTAAAGCGACACTCAAACAAACCACCCGTATCCGTCAAACCCGACAAACCCTCAATGCCAAGAAAGCCTAAACCCTCAATGCCAAGAAACCCTAAACCCTCAATGCCAAGAAACCCTAAACCCCAAATGCCAAGAAACCCTAAACTTCCTAAACCCTAAATCCTAAATGCCAAGAAAGTTGCAAGGCTTGAACTTCTCACCAGCACCGAAGGTGAACTTGCAGGCGGCCTGGCTTAGTTTGTGCTTTACCAGCCCCTTGCATCATCTGAATGGAAACTCTTACATATTACACATGTATACATATACACATACATATTTACACACACGTGTCTAACCTATGCGACCACGGATGCCGAGCTCGGAAAGCGAGTGTGGCAGGGGGAACCCCCCCATGCCCTTCTCCATCAACCACCCCCAACCGACCCTAAACCCTAAACCCCAAACCACCCCCACCCGCCCACATTCGTCGTCTTGTGCACTCTGATTTGGCTGACTGGGCCGAGATGTGGAGACTACTCTTCACCGGCGACCGGGTCGAGGCGGAGGACGCGAAGCGTTTACAATTATAAGCAAACCAAGAGGGTCCATATATAGTAGAGTAGAGTCGAGTATAGTATAGAATGTTATACTATATTATGGTATATTATCCCCAAGGGCCCATATACACTACCATTCTGGAATTAGGCCCCAAAAGACCATCCTAATAATGGTTCTGGGGGCCTAATTCCATAATAGTAGTATATATGGACTGTCTGGGAAACAAGGTAGCACACGTTATGCTACATGCTGTAGATTAAAGGTAACTAGTACAATCCTATGTGATTGGTCTCAAATGAAACTAAGAAGGTAGAGAAAGGGCGTTGGCTCTGGATAACAGTGTCTAGGTTCCTGAGTGGCCCCTTAAGAATAAGGACTGTTCTGTTTTTTAATAAGGGAACCCTAAACTAAAAAGGGCAAAAGGGTATTACTTAGGGACCTAGGTCTTCAGGAGCCGGGGCTCAAGGTGCAGCATCTAGGATATAATATCATGAAGGCCTTGAGCTGTAATGAGGACACCTGCAGGAGTTGGGAAAGCCGCCGCTGAACCCTGCGGCGTGGATCCTCTTGCAGCAGCGACAGCAACATCGACGAAGAGGAGCCGGACATGACATAAAACGAAAACAGCCCAAAATTGCAGGACTGGAACTTGCTGTATGGCGGAACCCTGAACCCTAAACCCTGGTTAGGGTTTAGAGTTTAGTATTTACATGGTCTGATACTGCAACAGTAGTCCTTAGCGCGTTAAAAGCTTGCACCGGCAAGACAAGAAGATCCTCTTGAGGTTAAACAATGTTTAGGAAATCCTACACACACACAAGACTCTGAACCAAAACAACTGCTATCATGGACTTTATAAACCTGACCGAACCCCAACAAAAAATTCTAAAGCCCCAAACCATAAACCCCCAACCTCAAACCCTAAACCCAAACCCCAAGCCTTAGAACCCGAAACCCCACAGTTAAAGCATAAAGCCTCTGCTGCCCGCCTTGCCAGCAACTCGGCCAAACACGACGCAGTCCTCAAGAGCTGTAGCTGAAGGCTGCAAAGAGTATCTTTTGATTGAAGGGATGAGGGTTTAGGGATTGGGGTCTAGGGTTTAGGCTTTTAGGGCATAGGGTATTAAGGTTTAGGGATTGGGGTTTAGGGTTCACCGTTTCAAAGAGTATCTTTTGATTGAAGGGATGAGGGTTTAGGGATTGGGGTCTAGGGTTTAGGCCTTTAGGGCATAGGGTATTAAGGTTTAGGGATTGGGGTTTAGGGTTCACCGTTTAGGATCTAGGGGGGGCGCTTTCCAAAAGGGTTTTATATGGAGTGCATAAAGGGGTCTTAAATAAAGATTTTTGCAGCTTTACCCTGATGGTCGGCAGTACCCAATAGTTCGGACATCGGGTGTAGGACAACAGCAAAACCCAAAACCGACTCACATTTGGGAGTTTAGGTGATAAAAGGGGGCCGAATATAACCTACTTGGAGGATCATGGGACTTAGTAAGTAAAGTTATAAGTACCTTAACTGGGGTTATAAGTGTAGTTACCTTAATTTTAACCCTAGTTACTAAGTCCCATGATCCTTTAAGTAGAACCCTCAACGGGAGAGTTCTTACTGCAAGGAGGCTCGGGCTCAGGGGTAAGGATTGCGTAGGGGTTAAGAACTATTGTAATTATTACCTCAGGGCCGGTTTAGGGTTTAGGGTTTAGAGTTAAGAACTATTGTAATTATTACCTCAGGGCTACATCGTACTGCGGTTGAAGCTCTGTCCACCAAGCAGCTTGAAAAACCCGAAAGCCCTGAGAAAGCCCTACAAATGCTAAACTATGATGCCCGCCAAAGTTCCCTCACTTTGTCCCCCGAGCCTGAGATCTAAACCCCCTACAAAACCCTCAACCCCGAAACCTAAACCCTAAAGCCCTAAACCCTAAATCCTAAACACTAAAGCCCCTAGACCCTAGTGACCCACGACGAAGGGCCAGCAAAGAGTTGCCACCCAGGCGGTTGTTGCCGTGGATGCCACCAGCCGCCTCGCCCGCAACGTAAAGTCCAGGAATGACCTGGCGTGTATCAAACTTTAGGGGTTTAGGGGTTTAGGCTTTAGGGTTAGGGTTTAGGGGTGAGGGGGGGAGGGTAATATAGGGGCCTTAACAATTAGAATAGGGTTCCCTTTATAAAGGGATCCTTTAAAAGGGTCTATAACGGATCTATAAGGGCACGAAAAAAATAGGGCCATAATAATTAGAATAGGGTTTTGGGGTATATTATGGGGGGTGGGGGGGGCTATCCAAAGAGGCCTATGCATTAGCAGCTCTTTTGTAAGGGAAGTTGCAATACGATCTTGCTGTTTGGGTTCTATGCCGATTCTATGCTCCTGGAATGGAGATTAGAAGCTCATCTGAGGGATTGCATCCGAGAGCTAAAAACCCCGAGGTCTAAGTCTATGTGGCTTGAACGTTGCCGTCCGAAAGCCTTGCCCGACTTCTTGTCAATGCACTCGGCGTCCACGGTGCACTCGAGACCACCCATGCCTTCGAGTGTCTCAAAGGAATCCTATACCCTAAACCCTACTTATTAAAATAATTGGATAGGGTTCCTTTTTAGGGTCTCTTGGAAGGGTTGTCACTATAACGTCACTGCAGGGGTTTCACACCGGGGGCCCTTATGACGAGAAAAAGGTTTGCGGATATCATATTTATAGCTTTACTATGTAGAATTAGGATAATTACGGGCGATGAGGGGGTATTCTTGCTTGTATAGTTTTACTATGTAGAATTAGGATAATCACGGGCTATGAGGGGGTATTCGTGCTTCTCCTTCCGCCCCCATTATTCTGGTTGCATCTTCTGAGTTAGATTTTAAAAGATTCTTGTTGGGAGGATTGCAAGTGACGGCTTATTGTCATGTTTGATGCGACTTTACAATCGCAACGCTGTTCGTAAGCCTGTTTCAGATTTGCCTAGCATCCCGCTGCTACCCTAAACCCTAAACCCAAAACCGGTTTAGGGTTTAGGGTCCCCAAACAGAAAACACACAGCGACAGGCCGAATTATGTAGCAACGCATCGACTCCGGACCCGATAAATCTTGCAGGAAAACCTAAACTCTAAACCCCAAACCCTAAACAACCTTAAACTCTAAACCCTATAACCCTAAACAACCTTAAACTCTAAACTCCAAACCCTAAACAACCTTAAACTCTAAACCCTATAACCCTAAACAACCTTAAACTCTAAACCCTATAACCCTAAACCTTCCCCCTAAACCCAATCATGAGCAAGCAGCAGTAGTGGATGACAGGGGTGATGATGGCCACGTAGAAGGGCTCGGTAGGCACCTGGCAGCTACTGTCCATTTTGCTAATGTAGGAACCTGATTAAGAAACCCTGGGCCTACAACCCCAAAATAGTAGGATTCATATAAGGAACCCTAATAAAGGCCCAAGGTTTCTTAATCAGGCTCCTACATTACCCAAACAGCTGATTAGTAAAAGCACTTACCTAAACCCCTAAAAGTAGGTAATATAATGGCCCCGAACCTATAAAAGGCTATTACTCTACATACTTGTGGGGTTCAGGTATGTCGGAGTGCAACTACTTCATGCAGCAAGAATAATACAACTTATTTCAGAATCCAACGAAAACATAACATATCCCTCCCAAACGGCCCCAACTCTATTCTAGTCACTTGGGGATACCCGACCCGAACATCGGAGTCGCCCGGAGGGTCTTCTACAACAAATAGGGCTTTTGAAGGAACCACAAAGAGGTTCCAGTATTTGTATGGGGGATTCCGAAAATTAGGGGTAATGACCTTGTATTGGGATCCTTACAATAAGGATCCTCCTATAGTGGGTACTATATTAGGGTCCACAATTTTCGGAAACCCCCCAAGGGAGAAGTGTCTATGCTGAGGGTGAGGGACGCCTCAACGCGTGAACCGTGAAGCCTACACAACTCAATGAAATCCTTGCAGGTTTTCGGGTCGCAGCAATTCTGGGGCGAGCGGTAGGGTTTCAGTCAGGAGTCAGGGTGATCTTCGCGGTCAGGCACTGGAACAAAATTCCCGCCCAAACCCTGAACAGAACCCCGAATAGAACCCCTGTAGAACCCTTAAATCCGAAGATCACCTTACATGAACCCTGAAGATCCCCTTAAAGGAACCTTAAAGATCCCCTCAAAGGAACCCTTATGTTTCGGAGACTTTTCTATTTTGAATATAACAAAGACATACATGGAGCGAATCTTCGTGAGCTCTTAAAGGGATCCCTTAAAGGGACCCTTAGGGATTGCTTTCAACAATCCTTTGGAGCTTCCCAAAACAAAGCACAACTCCTCATAACACTAAACTTAGTTGCTGAGTTCATAAGGTCCTAACCGTGTACACTGTCAGTTGTATAAGGGGTAATAGTATCCCCAAAAGTGTAAAGTGCACCCATTCAGCTACTAAGTAGAGCTAGGAGCAGCTTGGATGGCATTGACAATTTGAAATTTCAATTCTTTGTTTGGTTTACGTACCCATAAACAGGTAAAGTGCTACCCAACTATGACAAAGTAAAGCTAAGAGGAAGCGCGCCTTGGAGCCATCGATGATGTTGTGGAAGAACTTCTTGCCACTGCCCGTCTTGCCGCTGGGCTCGTCCCAGGTCTTGCCGGACCTCTGAGGTTAGGAGACGGGCTTAGGCTTAGGGTTTTGGGGTTTTGGGTTTATGGTTTCGGGTTAAGGGCTCAGGCCTTGGGTTTATGAGTGCAGCTTTTTCGAAGGTTTGCAGGCTTCGAACTGATGTTGGAACCTTGGCTAAATAGGTTTTGCCGCCGGGCTGCACAAGAGATTGTAAGAGTGGGGCCTGGTCAGTGTTGAAAGCTTTTGGAGATTCAACGATTGGTGTCGGCTTGTAACGCCGTTATGATCGTTGGGGGGGGCATGCTTTGTGAACCAACCAGGAAACGACACACAAAGCTGCGCTCCCGATGAAGCGGACATCATGCGAAAATACATCTACGGCTTTTGGGGCCGACGTCAGCATGTTACCATGTACCCGCAGGATGATGGAATTATCAACTTTACGTAAGGTTGCAGGTGGTTCCATGCTTCAAACACTTTTCGTTGGGGCTAGGCTCTACATTCAACCAAAATGCGAGAAAGCTGTCATGTATGGGGACGGCTGGTCTATCTGCTTGTGATGGTAGCTTCAAGTGTGTCCTTTCAGATCTTCAGGTTTGCTGGCTTCGGGGTTTACAAGTTTAGCCTGTGTAAGTACAGGGGCGGGGCGGGGGGTACTGCAGGGGTTGAAGTTGGCCTGCTGAGGGTTTAGACTAAACGTTTGGGGCCTGAGCTCGCAATCTATGACCGTCTGTTGCTCCAGGCCACATACGTCCAACAAGTTCATACATCCTTCAGTCGTTCACCGTCTCATAAGGATTGGGGTTTAGTGGCATAGGGGGTTTCCGAAAATAGGGACCCTAATACAGTACCCTAAACAGTAGGATCCTTATTATTATTATGAGGACCCCAAGGTACGGTACCCCTAATTTTCGGAAACTCCCAGGTGAAGGAAAGAGGAATATTCCATACAAGCCCCCTTATAATGAAGCCGAATAACGTAGGGATATCCCTATAAAATGCTAAAATGCTTATGCTTATGTCCTTATGGGGTCCCTAAGCATCTAGGTGAAGGAAAGGGTGCAGAGTTTGAGGCTTAGGGTCCAAAGGCTGGCTCGAGCGGTCCAAGCGGCGGGTAAGCAGGGAAGGGGCCGCCATCGGGGTCCTGCACGCGAATAAGAATACTGTAGGGGCCTTTGTAATTGGAGTAGGGTTTTGGAGCCCACTATACTATAATTATGGTAAGGAGCCCAAAAAATATAGGTAATTATTCATACGCTGGAAGCGACAACCTGCCTGTTCTGTGAAAACAGAGCCACCAAGTTGCAGTCTTGTGGGTAAGTGCCGAGAAAAGGGCTTTTGCTTGTGTGCCGGGGCCCGGCTGCATGAGACGAGAAGCCCAGTCAAGCGCAGGCCTAAGGTAGGCCGTAGCAAGTTTACAGCGAACCCTGAATGTGTCCAGGGCAAGTTTGCAAATCCTCGATGAGCTGTGCTACTTTGCTGTGCGTGCCAGGCCAGGCCACAAGTGATCGAAAGCTTTTGACAGATCGCTCCCGGCGATATGTTGCAGATCACAGTGAAGGCGTCGTGACCGAGACACCCTTTCCACCGCACAAGTGACAGCGCGAGACCCATTGCGACTGTTTCGGTATGTTTTGCTCTCTCCCACAGTTTGGGGGGGATTAGGATATCAGGGTTTGCTACCGGGGCTGGGTTAAGGTACATATATGGGTGTATATGATCTGTAGGGTTTGCTGCCGGGATAAGGGCATAGGGCTTAGCGGATTAGTGTTCAGTGCTTAGGGGTGAGGGTTCAGGATTTCGGTCTTAGGGCCTATTAGGGCCGATAGGATTTCCAAGTGGCTCCACCAGCCTGCGTTCTCCCGGTTCTGCCGGGTGACTGAAGCGTCATTAGCTACTATTCCATCAAGTTTGGGGATACAGGAAGGGCTTACCTAGATGTGAGAAAATTCATGATACTTTTTTGCACGTTGTCTGTAGATTTCAAGCCCTAAGGCTCCATGTACCCATATAGTATATACTTAGGCCTTAAAGTGCCTTTATAGGGACCCCTTTAAGGCTTAAGTATCTACTAAGGTACATGGAGCCTTTGGGCAACCAAGCTTCCAGGGGACTGGCAGAGGCTGGCCAAGTGTGAGTTAGCAGCGAGAACCTTGGCCCCACAAGAACCGACTCGAGGTACTCAGACTTAGAACCAGCGGACCTTGTACAATTGGATCTAGGGTTTAGGGTAAAGGGCTTAGGAACATATTACGACTACTACTCTAAACCCTAAACCCTAAACCCTAAACTCTAGACCCTAAACCCTAAACTCTAAACCCTAAACCCTAAAGTCTAAACCCTAAGCCTAAATTCTAAACCCTAAACCCTAGGGTTTAGGGGTTTCGGGGCCAGGGTTCCCAAACGGCTCAGTCCTAAACCGACTGAAGCTTCCAAACCCTCAACTCTAAACCCTAAACCCTAAACGCTAGAAAATAGGGATCCTTAGGGGGGTAAGGTGGAGGGGGGTAGGGGACTATACTTCCTTAAATAGGCCTTATTAAGTCCATATTATGGGCATTACGGCCCCCTACCCTAAAAATGCCTGTGACTGTGCAACTCTAACCCCAAACCCTAAGCCCTAAACCCTAACCCGTGCTCGGTCTCATGATCTGCCGAATCTGATGCCGGCGGCCCGCCAGTCCTTCTCCTGCTTCTTTGCCGCCTGGAAGATTTTAGGTCTGATGTGGTCTAGAAGGGATCTATAATAAGGTTCTAGTCTAGATTAAGGGCCTTAATCAATAACTAGAATGGGGTTTTGGGTTCTTGATTGTAGTATAAGGAACCCTAAGGAATACTAGTGGCCGCTGTTTACGCTTTGCATAGTCTGGGGATTAGTAGTTGAACCCTACACCCTAAGGCTCCATGTACCCATATAGTATATACTTAGGCCTTATAAAGTATCTATATGGGGGACCCCTTTAAGGCTTAAGTATCTACTATAAAGACTTGAAGATACATGGAGCCTTTGGGACAGTTTATAAGTTTAGAGGATCAAGGCGTCTCTACGTAGGGTAACTCTTGCTGGGTTCTGCCTGCTTAAAAAGCCTATGCACGGGGAAGTCCCATTTAAGCAATACCGGGTTTAAGGCTTATAGGGTCTAAACCCTAAACCCTAAACCCTAAACGAGCTCGGAGAGGAGGGTTAAAGGTCCATTCGATCTGAACCCCGATACTCTCTGTTTCGACCTTCACCTGTTGATGCTGCTGACCCCTAAGCCCTACCTGTAGCCGAAAAGACCTACCTTTTTAGGGTTCCTTATTATGGTTTCTATATATATTTCTTTAAAAAGGTAGGTCTTTTCGGCTACAGGTAAACCCCTAAACCCTAAACTCCTAAACCCTAAACCCTCGGCTTCAAAAACATGGAGGGGCGCTGCTACTGAGGCATCTTCTCATAATCGTGGCTGCATGGCCTTCGGGACGACAAAACCCAAACCCCAAATCATACTTGCAACTTGCAAGTTCAGAAGAGAACCAATGTCACCTTACTCATGAACCTCCTTGCTAAACCAAAAAAACAGCTAGGTCTCTTCAACCCCTAGGCAGATCCTTATTATAAGGACCCGCAAATACGGTACCATTAATTTTCGTAAACTGCCATGTAGAACTCGTGGGCTTAGAGAAATTGTGTAGCGCGTAGTGAGTTTAGGGTATAAGGTTTTATGGTTCAGCTCTCATCAGACACAGTTGTAGAAACCCCAAGCCCAGTATAAAACCTACGCAAACCCATCAACGACCAAAACTACAACCTAAAACTCAGGAACCCCTAAACCCTCAAACCCTAAACCCTAAAACCCTAAACCCATAAGCCCTAAACACCTAGACCCTAAGCCCTTACCCCCCAAACCCTTAAACCCTGAACCCTAAACCCTTACACCCTAAACCCCTGAACCCCAAGCCCCTAAACCCTTAAACCCGAAGCCCTGAAACTCTCAACCCTGTGGCCTCGAAATGCTTCTGGTGGGCATCGACAATCCGCTGGAGAGGGACGCCCATGTCCTGCTTTCTGCTGGGGTTTAGGGTCCTGGGGTTAGGGTTTAGGGTTTGGGGGTTTAGGATTTTAAGATTTTCAGGTTTGCAATTTGAGTTATTTTGTTTTTTGGGTGTAGGCTCTCAGGCCCAGAGACTATGACTCCACAGGGTTGGTGCTGATATCCAACGATTGGGCTGCATGCATGTATGTATGTATGTAAGGGTCTCGGACCGAACGTTGCTGAAACAGCGACGTATAGCCGGCGACCCCAGTTCCCGATTCATCGCTCATGTACCGGAAGGGCAGGTCTAGCAATTTGGTGGTGGTGATGGCATCCACAACCACCACTGGGAGCTATTCGGTCTCGAGTCTGGCATTCGACCTCCCCGGTTTGTGACCGGGACCTTGCGGGGGAGCAGGCTTCGGTTGCTACCCCTACGGCTCCATGGTCCCATATAGTATATACTTAGGCCTTAAAGTGCCTATATAGGGACACCTTTAAGGCTTAAGTATCTACTATAAAGGTACATGGAGCCTTTGGGTACAACAACCCCTTCAGCAAGAACATGTGCATCGTCGAATCGAGGCTACAGGAGCGGACCAACGACTTGACCAAGGGCGGCATCTTCGGCTTCACTTGGGAGCGTCGGGGGGGGGGGGGGTGGGGGTTGGGGGTTGGGGGTTTAGGGTTTTAGGTTTAGGGGTTTTGGGTTTTTGGGTTTAGGGTTTTGGGGTTTGGGGTACTTTGTCTCCGCCCCGGGGNCCACCCCTGCGCGGAAAGAAGTGTGGCTCAGGTGACGGGGGGCCGGGGGAGGCCCCACGCGGTGGGCCGGGGGGGGGCGTTGTGTTGTTCCGGGGGGGGGGGGGGGGGGGGGGGGGGTTAGGGGTTGAGGGTTGAGGGTTTAGGGTTTCAAGTTTAGGGGTTTAGGGTTTATGGGTTTAGGGTTTTGGGGTTTAGGGTACGTCTCCTCCGATCCGGGGGGATTTTCCTGAATCCCTGGACGGACAAAAAGTGACATGCGGTCTTTTTGAACACAGCTGCTGGCAAGACCATCACCTTGGACTCAGTCACGAATGCCATCTTATAGGGCGTCGAATGACCTGAGGACGGCAGCACCTGTCGAGGACAAACTTTAGCAGGTGTTTGTTGTTTTTCCCTGTCGCTTCCTTTAATTTTGCTGAGGGGTTGCGGCTCTATGGAGACGACTTTTTCGATCCTCCGGGTCGGTCGGATAAATCTCCTAACAGCCCCCCCCCCCCCTGGGCCATGGGCCAAAGCTCTCAGCAGGTCAGCAGGGTTGATTCCTGTGCCGGCGGGTACAAAGTCGTCGTCGAGTGCATACAGCCTGCCCTCGAGCTTTCTTGCGAACTTGTTTCTGGATGCATGCCAAACGGCTGCGTCCGACTGGACTCTGTGCCATGAAAGGGGAAAAGTGATGTACGTATGTACGTAGGTAGGTAAGTAGGTATGTCTGCGTGTAGCCCCAATGTGTAGACGGCGTCGGTAGGTCGGTAGGTAGCTAGCTAGTTAGGGAGACAAGCAGCTCAAAGGGTTCTAGGTACTGCTATGGGGAAAACTTTCCCAAAACACAATACAGTAGAAGCCCAAAAGTTGGAAACCCAACAGCCTCAATCCTTAAGAGGAAGGTGTTGGGAACTTTATGGGGTTTACTATGATGATTCCTAACCCTATGCTTCCGAGGACCTTATTTTTTAATAATCAGGGCCCTGGACTTTTTAAGGACCCAGGAAGCCTAGGGTAACATAGCAACCCCACGCGTCTACCATACAGGTACTTAAGACCCTTCGCGTAGGTAGGTAAGTAGACCTGAAATCGGAAACCCTAAACCCTAAACCCTAAACAGATTCCTTTCGCAAGTCCTCAAGTTCCTCAACCTTGAACCCTACACCCTAAAACCCTAAACCCAAACTCGAACCCCGAACCCCCAACTGAACCCTGAACCCCTAAACCCCTAACCCCTAAACCCCTAATCCCCAAAACCCTATAACCCAAACCCTAAACCCTGGGGTCCTTTGCCAAGTCCTCGCCCGAGGCATAGAACTTCATGACCTGTTCGTTTCAAGCTGGGCGTAAAACCCTTTGAAGTTTCAGGGTTTAGGGGTTTCTTTCAGGGTTCCTTTCAAGATTCCTTTACAGGGCTTCTTTTTAGGTTCCTTTTAGGGTACCATAACGGTTCTTTCAGGATTCTATATGGGCTCCATAGAGTTGAAAGGGTTTCTCTGATAAGGATTCCTTTAATAATATGGGTACCGTATCAGTTCCTTTAAGGGTTCTATAGGGTTTAGGGGTTAAGGTCCCGCGTGCCCGTATAGTTATGCCTCAGGCCTTATCAAGTAGTCCATCGCAGTCTGCACCGAAAGTTGTGCACCCCAAGCACTGATCCTGCACATGAACAGTCCTCGACAGGATGGACATGGGAAGCCGCTGCTGAAGCTGACAGGCCGGGCTTCCAAGAAAAGCTGTAGCATTCGCCCAAACAAGTACGAGACTCCACCGTCAACTTTGTGCAACTACTTGGTAGGGAAGCACGCAAAGTAAAACCAACCGGCTTCCCGCGAGTGGAACCAACTTGGCAGGTGCCTGAACGTGTAGTAAAACACCAGCAGTTCCCGGCCCTTGTCGGGCCGCAAAACGTTGCCTGGTTGCATTCATCGGTGTCAAACACCAACTCCAACTCCGACTCCGATGTGCTTTGCAGCAGGTCGCCCAGGGGCTTCTTGCGGTTGCAGGCATGTGCAAGCAGAGACATGGGATTCAAGTAGTGCAACAGTCTTTCGATACACTACCCTTAATCCCTGAAACCAACATTTTCAATCTTGGACTCTAAACCTGTCAAAACCTTCATGTTGACATTCCTCGACTCTAGTCAAAGACACCTCAGTTCAAGTGTGGGACACACCAGAAATCTTAAGCCCTAAACCCTCAACCCCAAAAAAAACAAAGCCGCATATCCTGGGCTCCAGCGGCTTTCGTGGCCTTATGTTTCAGGCTTAAGCTTACCTTAAACTATAAACCCTACTTTTTTGTAGGTTCTTATTATGAACCCTAATATGGAATTTAAAGGGACCCTACAAAAAAGTAGGTTTTGGTAGGTTAAGGTACGGGTTTGGGATCTATAGACCTCAAACTCCAAACAAACACAGTCAAGCCTAACAACTAAATCGACCCTGAGCCCTGAGCCAAAAACGCCTAAACCCTAAACCCTACCTATTGTCTCCATTGTAGTTCCTTTTTTTGGTTTAACCAAATATATAAGTAGGATCCTATAAGGTAACCCCAAAAAAACTACAATGGAGACTATAGGTAAGCCATAAATCGCAATGTCGCCGAGTGGCACCGCGGCCGGTGTAGTGCTTGGCGTGCCAGATGATCTCATCGGCTGCAGCCTGTCCAGTCAAAAGAGGGGGAGGGTAAAGGGCTCTCCTTGCAATTCAATCGTTTAGTGTTTGGGGTTTAGGGTTTCGCGCTCGGAAGGCGATATTCAAAAACACTTACAGTCTTATGACCATGCGGTTGTAAATCTTCTTGAAACATGTGCGTCAAGGTCTAGGGTATGATATCGGGAACTATCAAGCTTTTGGCTTACGTATGGTCTCAGGGTCCACGGGTTTAGGAATGCAAATATGTGTGTATATAGATAGAGAGATCGATTAGATCGATAGATAGGTAGATCGATAAAGAGATAGGTTGGGTTTGGAGTTCAGGGTTCTACTCTGTAGGTGCTTGTCCTGTTGTTTTGCTAAACCCTGCATTCATTTGCCAACTTCAAGGTGTCGACGGTGTCTTGATCCTTCGGTGCCAGTAGCAGTAGGGAACGGCTTTAGGGTTTTCTGCCCCAGGCTGTGCAAATTCCGGGCTTTGGGTTTTGAGTAACTCGTGGTCATAATTTACCCTAAACCCTAAACCCTAAACCCTAAACCGTGGCTCTCAATTATTTTCGGGCTCGGGGCTTCGGGCTTGGAGGTTGAAACCCCCTGACAATGAAGCCCAATAACGTAAGGTCCCTACTTGGAGGATCATGGGACTTAGTAAGTAAGGTTATAAGTACCCTAGGTGGGGTTATAAGTAATTATAAGTATAGTTACCTAAATTATAACCCTAGTTAGTAAGTCCCACGATCCTCTAAGTATCCCTAAACTCCTGAACCCTAAAGCTTGGCTCATCAAGCCCTGGTCCGAAAAACTGAAAAATGCCCTTTTTGAGGCCCCTAAACTGGGCTTTTAAGTAACCAGGGAGAAAAAAGCATAAACTTCTATTTCATAAGCATTCCTTTAAGAAAAAAAGTACTAAAGTATGATACTCCAAAGCCCAGTAAAAATTGAAATATGTCCTTTTGGAGGCCCCTAAATACAGCTTGGCTCATAAAGCCCTGATCCGAACAATTGAAAAATGCCCCTTTTTGAGGTCCCTGAAGAGTTAGGGGCTGAGTACTTAGAGGATCATGGGACTTAGTAACTAGGGTTATAATTAATGTAACTATACTTATAAGTACTTATAACCCCAGTTAGGGTACTTATAACCATACTTACTAAGTCCCATGATCCTCCAAGTACCCTAGCCCAAAAAAAAAGGTTAACCTTTCCCTAAGGGTCCAAATGACCCAATAATTAGGTACTTGGGTTTAGGATAGTAGTAGTTATGCAGCTCAATGTTTAGGAGAGTATATGATTATTGGGTACTGGGACCCTTAGGGTTTGTAATTATGGTAGGATTCTAGACATCCCAAAAGGTCAAAGGTTACCTACTCAGCTACTGAGAAGAAGATTAAAAAAAAAAACTAAACCCTAAACCCTAAACCGCCTTGTTGAGGCAGAGGCGGAAGGGAGGCTTGTTCTTCCTTGGCTGGGGGGCTGAGCCCGGAGGGTCCATGTACCCTTTAAAGGTCTCCTTAAGAGTACCATGAGGGTTCCTTTAAGGGTTCTGTAGGGTTTGGGGTGTAAGGGTCCATGTACCCAAATAATATAGATTAGTAAAAACTTTGGCCTTAAGTACTCCCCATATAGGTACATTGGGGCCAAAGTACATACTATTGGGCTTTTCGGGCACATGGACCCTTAGGGGACTGGGGGCTAAGGGTTTAGGGCTTGGGGGCTTTAGAGCTTAGAACTTAAGGGTTTATGGCTTCAGGGTTTTAGGTTTAGGGTTAAAGGATCGTAGATTTGTTTTTGTTTGATCACCCGTTGACCGACTCGGCATGCTTAGCTTAACCCTTGGTGACTTAGTGCTTAGGGTTTGGGGTTTGGCCGTGTTTGGCCGCGCCCCAAACCCTGAAGCCTGAACGTCAACAACCCTCAAACTCAAACCCAACGCCCCATGAACCACCAGAATTTACCCCAAATCGAGCCTGAAGCTTTTATAAGAGTCACGAATCAAAAATGCATCGTCCTAATTAGGCACCCTAGCGGTCCATGAAAACATAATTAGCACAGACTGTGGCCTGCGCCTGCAGGGGGTTCCTAGATAGGTGCATTTCTGTCAAAGAATAGCCGTCATAGGTTGATGGAGCATTTCTCAATCAAGCAAGCAAAACCAACTAAAGTGCATCCTCGTTCTTGGCAGACCGTTTGGTTGCACGGATAGGCAACGTCTAGGCCCGAGTCTAGGGCAGGCACACGGGAACACAGATCCCACGCAGACCCCTCCAAACCCCAAGCCTTAAACCCCTAACCCCTAAACCCTCAAGCCCTAAACCCGTATACCCTGAAGCCCTACAGCCCTAAACCCCCGAAAGATCGGCAAGGCTTCCACATCTCTCCAGTGACGTAGTCACGTCGGCCCAATTCGTTGCAGAAGCGGTCGCCGTTGGCATCCAGGACGATGCCACCAACACCTGGACTGTGGGCTAGAGTTCTGCATTTACTTACACTGACCGGGGACTAGTTGACTACTATACATATACATATACATATACATATACGATTACAGATGTGCACATCTATATATATATATTATAAGTATACAAGGACAGTTCAATGCTTCTACCATGCAGCTTCAAGCAAGACAAGCCCCTGTCCCTCAATCTTGGCTACCTGTAGCCGAAAAGACCTACCTTTTTAAGGAAATATATATATATATATATAGAAACCATAATAAGGAACCCTAAAAAAGTAGGTCTTTTCGGCTACAGGTAGGGTATCTGCGCATGGCCGGGTCCAGAGCCAACACGCTTCATCCGAAAGCGCCATCCGAAACCCAAAGTTGCAAACCCCATTAAAGTTTAGGGTTTACGGTTTAGGGTTTAGGGGTTTAGGGCTTAGGGTTTAGGGTTAGGGTTTAGGGTTTAGGGTTTAGGGTTTTGGGTTTAGGGGTTTAGGGGTTTAGGGTTTAGGGGTTTAGGGTTTAGGGTTTAGGGTTAGGGTTTAGGGTTCAGGGTTTAGGTTTCTAAACCCCAAAACTTTCTTATTCCTCGTAGCGGAAGGTGCCTCGAAGAGCCTCCGCGGCCAAGAACTTCACCTGTGGCGAATCCGGCGTTCTACTGGGTTCACCTAGGCTTTGGGGCTTTGGGGTTTAGGGTGTAGGGCTTTGGGGGTTGAGGGGCTTAGCGCTAAAGTTTAAGGCCTCTGTGTTTACTGACAATCAAGCAATGCAAAACCCTAAACACCGTGAGGCCTAACCTCTTCATCAAGATTTCATACAATTGGTCTGTCAGGTTTGTTCAGGCGGACTTCGGGGTTTAAATTCGTCAGGCGAGGTGCGCAAATTTTGGGTGTGGGGTGCTGGCGAGGCCTTCGTCACACTCATGAAACCTGGGTGTCGGAAGGACATGCAAGAGCTCTATTATACAACTATCACAAAGCCCAGTAAACCCTTAGCCGTAGCTCTATGCATGACATGGAAGAGCTCCATTATACAACTATCACAAAACCCACTGAACCCCAAGCCGTAGCTCTATGGAAAAATCAGTCAACTGCGAGACCTAATGAGCGATTTTGTTAATCCTGGTGCAGCCCTCAAGGGTATTCCAAGGATGCCCCAAAACAGGTACACAAACCTTAAACCCCAAACCCTGAACCTCAGAACGTAAAACCTAAGGGACCTTGGCGTCGGGATCGTCCGGCTTCACCAGACCAGTTGGGTGCACCTGCTAGGGCTCCGCTTGCAGGAGAAGGGGTTTAGCGTTTGGGGGGTTGAGGGCTTGGGGTTTAGGGGTTTATAGCCTCAGGGTAAAGTATGAGGGATCCTAGCACAAATCATCCTAAACCCATGTTCGAACTTTCTGGGGTTCGCTGTAGAGGTTTAGGCTTTAGGGTTTAGGCTTTAGGGTTTAGGGCTTAGGGCTTAGGGTTTAGGGCTTAGGGTTTAGGATTGGGTGGCTCAGGCTGGGTTACTGGGTTTAGGGGAGATAGGGCCTGCTCGCACGCTGAACTGAAAAGTACCTTCTCTTTGATAACCTGCTCTCTCAGCTAGGATCCCCTAAGCTCTACCTTTTCTACTCCTCTGTTCGGATCCTAGAATAAAGGATGAGATAATGAAAACACAGTACTACAATCAATATATATATATAGATAGGCCTTACCATCCGAAGGGGTAAGATTCCACGGTAACAGAAAGGCCAGATGGTACCAGATGTCAGGTTAAGGGTTTCGGGATCTAGGGTTTTGGGGGTTTGGGGTTTGGGGTGTAGGGGTTTAGTTTTTTTCTTCGAAGTGGGTTGATGATTTTGGGGGTTGGTTTAGGGTTTGGGGCTTAGCGTTTATGGGTTAGGCTATTGCGTTTGTACATACCTGTAACCTATCTGCAAAACTGTACTTGTAGCCGAAAAGACCTATCTTTTTAGGGTTCCTTATTACGGTTTCTACATATAGTTCCTTAAAATAAGGTAGATCTTTTGGGCCACAGGTAAGGCAACTATGATGTATCGGAAGCACCAAAACCCAACCACTGAAGCTGACACACTGGAAACCCTGAACCCGGAAAAACGTTTGGGGTATAGGTTTAGTTTCCCTCTCGACCTGAAGCATTGAATCCTAACCCAAAAAGCTGGTGACCAGTTCCGTTAAGGTCAGGGTCCTAGTCTTAAGCCAGCCAAGTTGTTGAACCCTGTGAAAACCGCCCTGTTAAACCTAAACCCTCAACACTTGGAATCCAATATAGGGCCTTAATAATTAGAACAGGGTTTTGGGGTCCGCTATACCATAATTATAGTTAAGAACCCCAAAATAGTATTGGTCATTATTTAGGCCCCTAAATTAAGTGCTAAGCCCTGCCTGGACCCACTCGAGGTCAATGGTGGCTGCACCAATGGCCTCATCCAAAGGCTGAGGGTTTAGGGGAATTAGGTCTAGGGTTTAGGTTGTTTGAAACATCTTCGCCTGAAACGTCTTCTTAATACAGGAGCCACTCAAAACAGGCCGATCACAGCCCTCATGCTTGCACAATTGACAAAGCGTACAATGACCGCACAGTGCATGTTACACCCGCGGCATCAAGTCATCACAGGGTGTCAAACCCCTAGAAAAACAAGCCGCAAATCACGCTACCCGACTTGTGCTCGGACCCTTTCGCATGAGATGATTGAGTCGTTGGCTTTGTAGGTGCGTTTGCACTTTGCTACCGCGCTCGATGCTACGTCATTACTGCTGATGTGGCCTTCTACTTCAGAGTGTCAGTGATGAGCCGTCTACGGCATCTACGGAGGAGTCAAAGAGAGCTGGGATGTCGTATGTGGTCCCAACTTGAGGTGCAAGCACGACCAGTTTCACGCCTTTTCTGTGGTACCACTGGGCTTGAACACATGCGGATTTCATCGGTATTCACAGATTCTCAGTCTTAGGGTTCAGGAATAATGCTGCCCTGCCTTCTGCCCCTGCTCTGCCCTCTCTGCCCTTTCTGCCCTCTCTGCCCTTTCTGCCCTTTCTGCCCTCTCTGCCCTTTCTGCCCTCTCTGCCCTCTCTGCCCTCTCTGCCCTCTCTGCCCTCTCTGTCCTCTCTACCCTCTCTGCCTAATTTTGCCTCATCAGCTAAGCCCAGTTCCTGCGTTTAAAAACGTTTTTAGCAAGCATTGTATAGCAGCATTTATCCTACATGTTGGATGACGGGCTGGCCTCTCCCATCTTGATGGCATCACCAGTGCAGTGCCTTGTGGTGATCGGGCTCAGGTGAAGCAGCCCCGTCAGACGAGTGATGGGGATTCGTAAATTGATTCGTAAAGGGCCGAAATACATTTCGCATAGTATGGGTGGTTTACATTCGGCTTTTCCGTGATGTTCGATGGCCCTCTACCTGGCTGCATCGTGAGATGCCAAACCCAAAGGCTCCATGTACCTTTATAGTAGGTACTTAAGCCTTAAAGGGGTCCCTATATAGGCACTTTAAGGCCTAAGTATATACTATATGGGTGGTTGTCAAAATTATGGTCCCTTTTTGGGTCCTTAATATAATACGGCACCTAATATTTAGGGTGCCCAAAAAGGGACCCTAATTTTGACAACCACCCATATGGGTACATGGAGCCTTAGGGAAAGGGTAGGGGTTTTGAACCAGGGCTTCCGGGCTCGGGCGAAGGATTCAGAGTTTACCTATAGTCTCCATTGTAGTTCCTTTTGGGGGTTACCTTATAGGATCCTACTTATATATTTGGTTAAACCAAAAAAAGGAACTACAATGGAGACTATAGGTAGGGGTTCGGATTTCGATTTCGGCTCGAGGCTTGTTCCATCTACCCATCCGTCTATCCATCTATCTGTCTATGCATCTACCTCTCGTTCCACCTATCTTTGTGTCTGTCCATCTATCTCTCTATCCACGCATAATCGTAGGGTTTACGACTGCATGCTTTGGGTTTGGGTGGGATTGGGGAGTAGGGGCGCAAGTTCGGACTAGGAAGCTGACAAACGGATCAGGGGTGGTGTATATGGTTTAGGGGGGCCAGGAGTGGAACTGCCGATGTGCTCTATATGAGGTGCTGTCGGGCTTTGGGTGTAGGACGCTGAAGTCTCGGTGGGATGTGCAATCCAGCTGCACGACCCAAGTACGTAGTCCCAGACCAGAAGCCTAAATTTGACGTCCCATCAAAAGCTGAAGTGTCCCTAAGTGCCCAGTCATCTTTGTAATTACGTAGTGCATTACAGGGCTATGGGTCCTGGAAGGATATCTAGGGTTCAAGACTTTCTCCGATCATTATACGGTTGCTGACATAATTTTGCAGGATATAGCAGCTCTAGCTTTTCGGCACCACTGCATGGATACCCAAGAGGTTCGAATAACTTCTTTTTGTCGGCTTCAGTATAGGGTACAATCTATTCTTTCACGCCGCGCAAACCCCAAGCTACTGTGCAGATCCAGCAGCTCGCCGTTGGTGGTGGGGAGATGCAGCAAGTCCGGTCGGTACGTGGCCAACAAGGAATCCTTTTACACGAGCTTTTGCGAATTCAGGCTTCGGGTTTAGGGCCCATTTGAGGAATCCTTCTACTCGTGGCTTTCGAGGTGTAGGGTCTACACAGTAGTGGAAGTTCTTGTTGTTGCTTGCGTTGCCTGCGAGTAAACAGCAACAGGAATTTCAGTGGAAGTATTATAGAGGCCAAAACAACTAATAATTAATGTTGATCCTGAGGTCCTTAGGGGTCCTTATTATACCTAAACGAGGACATACCCCCTCAAACCCCAAAACCCTTCTGTTGCTTCTAAGGCTCCTTTAATAGGTACGTAGGAGGGGCTCATGGTTCACGGGATTTCCTGTACTTTCTTGGGGAAAGCACCTTCAAGGAACCCTTACAGGACACCTTAACAATACCTCAAAGCTCCGGGGTTTGTGGTTTAGAGTTTAGGGGTTCAGGGTCTAGACCCAACCCAAGCCAAGCCGTAAACCCTCAACTCGAAACCCTATAACTAGCCCTGAACTCTCAGCCCTAAGCCCCAGGCCCCAATTCCGAACCCCAAAAATTCTAAACCCTACACACCCTTAAACCCTTAAGGCCCTAAATCCTACACCCTTAAACCCCACACCCCTACTTGGAGGATCATGGGACTTAGTAAGTAAGATTATGAGCACCTTAAGTGGTGTTATAAGTAACTCCTTTAAAGGAGCCCGAACCCCTAAACCCTAAAACCCGTAAAACCCTCAACTCTAAACCCTAAACCCAAAGCCTTATTAGGGCTTTAAAACCCCTTTAAAAAGCCCTTTTAAGGAACCCTTTAAGCTACTAGGTAAGCCCTACGACTTTCGCCAAGTCTCGGCTCCGAAGTCGGCGCCGAAGCCGCCGGAGGCGAGGACCATTGGGCCGAACTCCTGGAGTTTTTGAGGCTTTTCGCCTCTCGGGCCCGTGCTTTCTTAGGGTGTGTTTTGGGGGGGGGGGGTTTAGGGGTTCTACTAGTTATAAGGGTACTATGGAGTTGAGGCTTTTGGCCTTTTTGGGGTTTTGAAAGCCTTTTTTGAGTTAGGGTTTAGGGCTCAAGGGCTTAAGGATTTAGGGTTTTAGGGTTCAGGCTGGTTTCTTCAGTTGAACTGCACTCCCTTTCCGAAGATCCGAAGGGCTTTGGGGTGTAGGGCTTTAGGCCTTAGGGCTTTTAGGGTTTAGAGTTTAGGGTTTTCAGGGATTTATAGGGTTATAGGGTTCAGGGTTTGAGGATTAAGGGATTATAGGGTTCAGGGGTTCGGGCCCCCTTTGAAGGAGCTATAACGGTTCCTACAAAGGGATCTACTAATTGTAAGGGTACTAGATGGTGTCGAGGCTTTTAGCCTTTTGGGGTTTAGAGCTTAGGTTAGGGATTAGGGGTTTAAGGGCTTAGGGTTTTAGGAGTTAGGGCTTACGGGTGTTAGGGTTTAAGGACCGTAGGGTTTAGGCGTGTAGGGTTTAGGGTTTTTGAGTTTGAGGGTTTTTTGTTTTTTGAGCTAGGGTCTTAGGGTTTAGGGTTTGGGTGCAGTTTCGGGGTTTAATTAAGCTTGAAGCCTTCTAGGGTTTTAGGGTTTATAGGGTTTGGGGTTTGGGGCTAAAGCTTTCGGGGTTTCTGTAAGGGAACCTTAAGGCTGTCCTTACCGGGTAGCTTTAGCCACGAGGCCCTGGGGTTCAATTAAGTTAAGTTAACCACAGCTTCGGGCTCCTTCAAGGGTAGGGACCCAAAAACGGAGCTAAAAAAAACCATAAGGTTGGGATGTCTCAGAATCCCCACTTTAATTAAGCGAATAAGATAGCGATATCCCACCCGAAAGTTTATGCTTGGGTGCTTCTTTGGCTCGAAAAAGGGGAACGTTGAATTACCTAAGGTCCTACGTTGCAGGGTTTAGGGTCCGTTATAAGGGTGCCGTAAAGGTACCTTAAGGGTTCCTTTACAGAGCTTGGGCTTTAAGATTCGAGGTTTCGTGTTTGGGGCTTAGGGGTTGGGGTTGAATGTTTAGGGGCAGGGCGTCTCGGGTTTCGGGTGTAGGCGGGGTTTAGGGCTTTTAGAGGGCTTAGGGCTTTCAGGGCTGTAGGGCTGTAGCTTTGATTAGGCTTCAGGGTGCCGGGTTTAGGAGTTCAGGGTTTAACACTGCAGACCTCCAGATGGTTGAAATTATCTTCCTCAGTCATACATGTCTGCATACATACATACATATATATATATATATATGTGTGTGTGTGTGTCCGTGTCTAATTATACATATATATATATACAACGTATTATACGGAGGTCCCCCTAGCGATCAAGCATCGCTTTCCCCAAAGCCTCCAAAACCCTTAATTAAGGAATATACCTTAAATTATAATAGGATCCCAAACATGATTTAAGGTATATTCCTTAATTAAGGTTTTGGAGTCTCTGGGTCTGAAACGCACTACCCTTCGCGTCGCAATGGAGGATTGTGGGCAGCTCTCTTCTTTTCAAGGTCTCTTTCCGGGGACTATGCCTACCCGAAGAGCAGGTTTGGGGTTGGGTTGATAGGGTTTCGGTTTAGGGTTTAGGGGTTTAGGGTTTAGGGTTTAGGGTTTAGGGAATTTCCTAGAAGTCAAAGAGATTGAGGGCACGGCAGTGCGGTGCGAATGTGCATCCTCGAGGGCGACGCGTTGCAAAGCAGTTGCAGCCGAGCTGTGAAAACGCGGTGCAGATGCATCTGGTGAGAAGGTCTCCCAGGCAAGAAGTCGAAAACTGGCGTGGTGCTGATCCTGTGCTCCAGCAGCGGTCGGTAATATCGGAGTGCAGGGCAGGGCGGAGCGGAACTTCGAAAGTCGCAAAATAAAAACATGTGGAAGCGTTGTGATTTCGCTCCACTGCTCGTACATGTCCGACGAAGTGCAGTGCAATGCTCGCAGGTCCTCCGACATACAAGCCGTGCTAACATGGTGCAGGATGCGACGGTCCAGTAGGACGTCTTCTTCCAGTGCGATGCTGGCTGCTGAGCGTGCGCTTTGTGGCGGCCGCTGTTGCGTCCGGAGCGTTTTGCCGCTGCAGTGCAAGATGGCGTTCGAGGCGCAAGTCGTAAGAAGCCTGGGCCCGAGCGCAGGCTGCAGTACGCTGCTGCGTAGGCTGGACGGGGTGCTGGACCACCCGGTCAGTTCTGCAGAGCTCCAGGGTGTAGAGTGGAGGTCCGAGAGTTACGGGCTTACAGATCTCAGGGTATACGGTTCGCGATTGGCCTTAATTAAGATAAAGCTTTGGCCTAAGGACACATTTGCTTTTGAGA
Organism: Symbiodinium sp. clade A Y106; assembly: GCA_003297005.1. Classification (NCBI taxonomy): domain Eukaryota; class Dinophyceae; order Suessiales; family Symbiodiniaceae; genus Symbiodinium; species Symbiodinium sp. clade A. The sequence goes on from BGNK01000863.1 coordinate 50,820, forward strand.
CCAAAGACCATTAGGATTTCCGCCCACATGTATTGTTATTGTCCGTGCAGTCCAATATCAGAAGTCCTACCGGTACAGTGCGTAGTCATTTGCAAGAGTGTAGGTCGCAGCTTGCTACCAGTTTACCAGTAGTGCTACTTACTTACTATATTTCGCAAGCTCCCCCACAGAACCCCTCTATCAAATCTTGCGGTCCCGCCCTCCCCTCAGCGGCTCCTTGACGGTCTTGCCGGCCTTCTTGTACCTGGGTGGTTCGGTAAATTTGGGTCCCTCACCAAGTTCACAGAATTAGGGTCCCTTTCAGGGTCTTTTCTCTAAGCTGCCGGACTATTTCGGGGCACCTAAAAAGGGATAATAATGTAGAGAACTACCAACTTGATGACTCTTGTAGGTGTCTATAATTCGTAACAGGCAGGTGTCTAATGCGTCGTAACAAACTATCTACCGCGTTTTTCAGATTCATGTTATATGGTTTCTAGAAGGGCTCTGTAAGGGTTCTATAGCAAACACGTCACAGGCTTTAGACGGCTCTAGGCTTCAAAGGCCTTAGTATTACTATTACCGGTACGATCTACCATTCATTATTACCATTGTTCTGATGCTAACTAATATTACTATAGTCTTCTTAGTCTTAGCTATTTTAATTACTGGTATTATCAATATATTGTTATTGCTAATATTAGTGTTAATGGTATTGTTACTATCATTATGATTACTATTATGACTACTGTTACGAAATATTATCCGTATTATTACTATTACTATTCTTATTTTGCGGTTTGGGGCTCAGAGTTTCAGGGTTTGGGAAGGCTGAGAGCATGCGATTAGGGTGTAGGGCCAGGGGTCCTGGGGTTCAGGTGTTTAGGTGTTTAAGGGTTTAGGGGTTTCGGGGTCCTGGGGTTTAGGGTTTAGGTGTTTAAAGGTTTAGGGGTTTAGGGGTCCTGGGGTTTAGGGGTGTGGGGTTCAGGGTTTAGGGTTTAGGGCTAGGGGTTTAGGGCTTAGGGTTTGGGGGTATAGGGTCGCTTGGGTTCCTTAAGAATGTTTTGTTTGTAGTTCCTTTGCTTCTCAACCAGCACGGAGAAGTCGATTAGTAGCGATCAGGGGCCACTTGAGAGCCCTCTGAAGCCCCCGGTTTAGGCTTCAGGATTTAGAGCGGTTCTGCCCTTCGAAGCTCCGTGTACAGCCCTATGAGCCTTCTTTTTGGCGTTAGGGTTTAGGGTTTAGGAATGGAGCTTTGAGGTAGGCACGCAACAAGCTCTCACAAGACCTCGATAAAGGCAGCGCCTTCTCCACCCTTCACAAATGACAGATAAAGATACCCTATACTCCTATGAAGCACGTTAGGGAACCCCTGCAAGGACCACCCTCATAGAAACCTTGTGGAAGCCGTACAGAAACCTGATGGAAACCCTATATTGAGACAATTGAGACACTCATAAAGACCCTCGCAGAACCCTAAACCCTAAACCACCCTCTGACCGAACCAAGCAAATCGCCACCGGGAGGCTCGCAGCCAACCACGGTGCCGGCATTGACGAGAAGCTTGTACACCTCCGCCTTGGAGCCAGCAGGCTTTAGGAGGGGCCGCAGCATTCAGAGTATGGAGCATCGTTGGTGTTTGCTAAGCCTCTCTTGCAAAGGCTTTGGGGCACTTTGAGATCCTACATGGTGTTATGAGATCGTAAATGCGATGTACATGCATTTTATGATGCTTTAAGCCGTTTCTGATGAGCTTGTGTGGCAGCTATGGCTTGTGGTTTAGGATTTATGCTAAAGTGCGCAGGTCTCGTATGCGGCGCGGGTTTTGTGATTATAACTAATCAACATGTCAAGAGCATGTGCATCATGTCGACTACGATGCAGCGATACTGCAACGTAGATTTCGCAGACAAGATATCGCGCCTGGGAGGAGCGACACCCAACCGTGAAACCCCCAGGATTGCTTAGGGCTGTCACCGATCGGATGTCAGTTACGTTCGATATTCTGCAGCTTGCAAAGTTAAACCCATGACCATGATGCTTGATCGGGGCCGGGACCAGTTCGACTTGATAGACGCAGAATGTTCAGGCTTTAGGATTTGTGTTCAGGAATTAAAGTAGATAATGACTAAAGGTTTGTTTTCTACATTAATGCGTCTCGGGCACCCTAGGGCTTAAAACTACTGAACATGTTGTCGAACACTGTCCGCATTCGACTGCCTTCGTCACGATGCGAGCGCGGTTGGTCTTCTCAGCAACCTTCTCGAGCATCTGGATCAACGCATAGGTGATGGTCATTCCTGCAAGCTGCCACGAGCATTTGGAGGTATAGCTAAATCTTAAGCATCCCCTCGTTGGCGTCCTGATAACATAAAATGAAATAGCCCGACCATTTGAGATCTAGGTCAGAGAGTCCTATGTCTGATCATTCCGATTTGCGGAGTTCCATAAAACCATGTAAAATCCTTTCGAACTCTCATCACAACCTTTGTTCAACAAACAGACACGAAGTTATGCTAGCTTAATCAAGGACATCGCTAAGTACTTCCACCCTCATCGAAAGGTGCCAACGGATCCTTAATATGATTTAAGGTATATTCCTTAATTAAGGGGTTTTGGAGTCTCTGGGCCCCAAACCCCTAAAGTTCCAGGAACCCTTAGACCCCTAGAAGCCCCTAAAGGAATCCATTGAAAGGGATCCTTCAAGGCCTTAAGGTCCTGGGACCCTTAATTAGCTCGTTATAGCTGGGCTTTTAAGTAGCCAGGGAGAAAAAAGTATAGACTTTTATTTCATAATGGTTCCTTTAAGAAAAAAAGTATTAAAGTATGGTACTCCAAAGCCCAGATAGTAAATAACCTTGAGAAACCCTTTAAAGCTCCCTTCAAAGGAACCATATGGGTGGTTGTCAACATTATGGCCCCTTTTTGGGTCCCGATTATAGTACGGCACCTATTATTTAGGGTACCCAAAAAGGGACCATAATTTTGACAACTACCCATATCCCTTAACCTCAAACCCCTAAAACCCTAAAGCCCTAATACCCTAAAACCCTAAACCCTAAACCCTAAACCCTAAACCCTAAAACCCTAAACCCTAAAACCCTAAACCCTAAACCCTAAACCCTAAAACCCTAAAGCCCTAAACTTTTTCCCTAAACCCCTAAAACCCTAAACCCCTACAACCCTTTAAAGGAATCCACGCAGGGTCCTGGGAAGCGCTCCTTGCCGCGGTGAGTGCGGGGCTGGGAGTGCCCTCCCAGGCGCGCCACGAGGGAGAGATCGAGGTCGAACTTGTCCACCTATAAGGATTCATGTACCCATGTAATATAATATAATATAATATAATATAATATATATATACTTAGGCCTTAAAGTACCTATATAGGGACCCCTTTAAGGCTGAAGTATCTACTATAAAGGTACATGGAGCCTTTTGTCCACCTAAGGATTCCTTTTAAACCTTGAAGGGTTCCTAGAGGGGTTTAGCATACATGGTGCTATTGGAAGATTGCGATTTCAGGTTCAAAACTGGGTTATTGGATTCTGCACAGGATTCGGAGCAAAAAATCAACTTTGGGCCTCATGTCTTCATTTAAGAGATGTGTCTTCGATTAGTCGCGTCTGAATCATCTCTACTTTTGACTAGGAGTTCATTTAGCGGAACACCTCTGTGGGGTTTGGAGTTGATGATATGCTGGCAGGAGTTGCAGGACATCCTTAATGCTTCAGGTTTAGGGTTCATTGCAGCTATTATATCCGAAACCCGACAACCGTACGTGCCGCCATCCACTGAGTGCTTCCAGGCACGAGCCAGTCAACATCCGCAGCGCTGTTGGCGCACAGCACCTGCAGATGCTGGATTTTGTCGGTCAAACCGATACCGTGATAAATCGCACGGAATCCCTATACAGCCGAATCCCTAATCACACTTCTGGAACCCGTGTGAACAAACCCTTGTAGTGCCTCTATACAACCCTCCACCAGCCCCATGAACCCTCCACTCCTATCGCTATGGGTCAAAAGGACCCAATACCCAATGACCACGTACTCGGATTTTGCATGATAGCTTGTGGGTTAAGTGCTGATTAATAGGTACTTGGTCTCTTCGGGCATGGCCCCCCCCCAATGTACCCTTAGCCGTACATTGCCGTACATCTTGGCCTTGGCAAGCTCCGGCTTCTTCGCGCCGCCCTTCAGCGTGTCCGCGATGAAGATCCTCAGAGCCGCGAGACTCTCTGGTAAGTGCAACATAAAGGGCCTCAATTATTAGAATTGGGGTTTGGGGTATATTCTCCCAAGACAAGGAAAACCTTGAAAGAAACACTCAAACAAACATTAAACCCTAAACATCCCTCAAGACAAACAGCCTGACAGAACCCCGATAGATCCCAGAAAGGAACCCCTTCTTATCGATCGATCCTTAAAGGAACCACTAAAAGACACCCAGCCACTCCGCCGTGTCCGGGATGGACTTTCCTTTCTGTGTCTTGGTCCCAGCACCTGGGCTTCGCGTTTCATGTCTCTGCGAGCGTAAAAATGGGTTCCTTCGAGGGGTCCGAATCCGAAAGGCGTACTCGTTTTGGTATCTACGTGAGGGTAGAACTTAAGGGTTTGTGGCTTTAGGGCTTTCATTTAGGAGCCGAAGCAATAAGAACAGGCATCTGCGAGAGTTCTTCAAGAGTTCTTTAAGAAATCTTCGAGGTTTTAGTAAAGGTTCTATAAAGGGCCTCAGAATTCTTGTTCTTTCTCTGACAGAAGGTGAGGGGGAGAATGATACTCAGAATTCCAAACCTAAACCCTAAACCCCTAAACCCCTAAACCCTAAACCCTAAACCCTAAACCAAAAGCAGCTTGGAGCTAAAAGGCTCTGAAGCAAACCCCACAACCACACCTACCCGAAACCGCTAAACTCTAATCCCTAACCCTTGGGTTTAGGGTTTAGGGTTCAGGGCCCTAAACCCCTAAACTCTAAACCCCTAAACCCCTAAACCCCCAACCCCTGAAGCTTCCTGTGAAAGTGAAGGCAGCCGAAGCCCTCGGGGTTTTAGTCACGAGCTCGCTCGTCTCTCAACGCAAGAGAACTCCTGGCCTGTACAAGAGTTTAGGGTTTAGGGGCTTAGGGATTTAGGGGTTTAGGGCCAAGTTTAGGGTTTAGGGAAGACTCCAGAGTGCAGGGTCTTTCAAGTATAGGGCCTTAGTGTTATGGGATAGAGGTTTTACAGTGTCTAGTAGGAACCCGGAGAGGATACGATTGCCAAACGTCTCGACCCTTGTATGCGGGCTCCACATTGTACTTTATGGCAAAGTCGTGAAACAAGTTTGTGACGTCCCTGGGCAAACCCTGTCAAGCCCAGGGAGTCTTGGCCATGGCGCCGTTGATGCCGCTGGTGGCCTTTTCGGGCTTGTAGGCTTGGGGTTCAGGATAAAAACCTGTGGCTAAACGACCTACCCCGTCTCAGATCCCTGCCATGGTTTCCGTACATATTCCACCCAACACAAGAAGTGTATTGGGCTGCAGGGTCTCCTACACCAAAAATAACCTACATGTTTAGGACTTATGTAAGGAAATCATAATCATAAGGAAAGCTAAAAAGCTAGGTTTAGGACGTATGTATGGACATCATAACAAGGAAACTTGAAAAGGTAGGTTGTAGGACTTATGTAAGGAAATCATAAGTACGAACCCCTAAAAGGTAGGCTCTATCGAATGTACCCAGAGTCTCCACACTGAGAATTGAAGCATGGCTGGAGTTGCTCAAGAGGAACTCCAGCGCTTGCCTGTTCTGCTGTTACCTGGTTTAGGGTTTAAGGGCTCCGACAAGGCTGCTACCAAGGGTTCTTTTAAGGGTTCTTTTACGGTTTACGGTTTGAGGGTCTACCTTACACTTAGTAACTAGGGTTATACTGAAGGTAGCCGTACTTATAAGTACTTATACCCCCCACTTACCTTACCTTATGGGTCCATGTACCCAAACAGCATATACTTTGGCCTTGTAGTACTCCCTATATAAGTATAGGGTTTAGGGTTTAGGGTTTTGGGTACATGGACCCTTAGGGTTACTGGCTGACTTCCTGAGCCCCCCAAACCTGTACACTTTCAGTTTTATAAGGGATAGTACTGTGCTCATTCAGCTACCAGGTTAAGGCTAGGGCTCAGGGTCAGTTTAGGGTTTAGGGCTTAGTTAAGGTTGTTAGGGGTTGGGGTCGGGGGATATGTTCGTAATTACCAGTAAACCCTCCCAAAAAACAAATGCGACCCGGCGAGACTGTGATCATACCCTGCCCTACCAGTCTGTGTCTGTGGCCCGCCTTGGTGCTGTTCCCTCCGCAGAAGGAAGACCTGAGATGACTCAAAGCACATAGATGTCAAAGTACCCAAGACACAAGCAAAAGAGTTTTTTGCAGGTCACAAATACCATATCCTAAGCGCCTCATGCGTACATACTCCGAATGTTTGTTTGGGACCTGAATCCCTACTATGGGTACTTCAGTTGATGATATAAACCCTGCATCACCCAAAATAAGGAATATACCATAATTCCCATAGTTTAGGGCCCTTAAGGTAATGCAGGATTTATATCATCAACCCTTCCTCTGACCCTAAGCCGAAAACTTTAACTCTAAACTTGTAAGCCATCAAACTACAAGCGGCTTGTCCAACAGAATGGTGCGTCCACCAAGCTCCACCACGGTGTTGGCGGCGGACATGCCTGCGGACTGCCCCATGACCCTACCCCAAAATCCGAAAATAAGAACATGAACAATAGCTACACAAGTTGCATATAGATAGTGCGCACACATGCATGGATAGATAGACAGATGGATAGATCGACAGAGAGACAGACAGATAGATCGATCAACTCGTGGATAGATAGATAGCTCGATCGGTCGTGTTATGTATTTAAGTGTGTCTGCATGTGCATGAATGTATGGAAACCCTAAACCCTAAACCCTTACGGCCCCACACCACAAAACCCCTCAAACTGGGAGCCCGGCACCTTCCATTCCTTAAGCGGATCCTTTTTGACATATGAAATACGGTTTAGGGTTTAGGGTTTCATGATCCTGAAGTACCCGAAATCTTTTGTAGAACCCCATAAGAGGACCTTGTTTTGGGCCAGTGGCGACAGCATTCCTGACAAATTATGGACTATGGTAGTGAAGTGCTCCAGACTCCCCACCGGCGAGTGGGATGGGGGCGGGGATTCTGGGAACGAAGCCCTTACGTAAACCCCTAGACGAATCCTGCAAGGAGCCTAAAACCCAAAAGAAAAAGGACACCTAAAGGGGCCTCTTGAATAATTAACCGTAAAAAACAAAACCCTAAACAACCCAAACCCCAAACCCCAAAAGGGACTCTTAAATAACCCTACACCCTAAAGCCTAAAACCCTAAGGAAAACCCTAAACCCTGAACCCCTAAAAGGGCCCCTTGAATCTGAACTCTGAGCTCTCGACCTGCCAGGCCGCCGCCCACCACGATCACCTGGCATTCACCAACCCTACTATAGGGGCCTTAGTAATTAGACTAGGGTTCCTTTAAAGGGGTCTATAAGGGTTACTATAAGGGATCTGTAAGGGTACTATAAGGGATAATATATGGGTACCAACAGGGATTTATCAGGGTATTATAATATGGCATTCACAGGCCCTACCTGGACTGCAGCTTAACGGCTTAGACGGGAGTTTCGGAAAATTAGGGGTACCTTGCTTTGGGGTCCTTATAAGGAGGATCCTACTACTTAGAGCACTATATTGGGGTTTACGGCTCATATAAGGGCTCCATGTACCTTTATAGCAGATACTTAAGCCTTCAAGGGGTCCCTATATAGGTACTTATGTGAGCCTTAGGGTTAACGGCTTATATAAGGGTTCAAGGTTTAAGGATTGAAGGATTTAAGGGTCTAGGGTTTAGGGTTTAAAGATTTACGAAGGGTTCAGTGTTTACGTACAACAGTCTACAAACCCTACAAGCCCTCAACCGTAGACTATGTTCAGCCCCCGTTTGCTTCATAAACCCCTATCGGAACAACCCTGAGCTACAGATTCCGAAATTCCCGACCGCCAAGAACCCGAAGCCCTATGAATTCGCACAAAGCCTCATGAATTCCTGGTCAAGCCGTGTGAAACCTTAACCAACTCTGAACGAAAAAGGTCTGGACAGTCCTCAGAGCGTTGATCAGACCCTACAAAGCCCCTCAAACCCCAAAGTGCACCCCTTCATAAGCTGAACCCTCAACCCAAAGCCCAAACCCCTTATAGAACCCTCCATCGATATCATAAACAATACGATGCAATATAATTATTGCAAACTATATACACACAATATGGTACAAGGGCAAAAGGGTACCACTCAGGAGCCTACTAGACCCTAAACTCCTATAGATCCCTTGTAGAACCCTTTAAGGATCCCTAATAGAACCCGTTAAGGAACCCTTATATTGAAAGGGGTTCAGGAGCCTAGAAGAAGGCCCGAGGGGCCTGATTGGCCGGGAAGACTGCAGCCATGGCGTCGGAGTTGCTATGAAAAGGAATCGTACAGCTTGATGCTGAGAGGGCTGAGGCAAAGAAAGCTACAACATTAGGGATGTAGGGTTTAGGGTTTAGGGTGAGGCAAAGAAAGCTACAACAAAGCTCAGGGTTTTGAGTGTAGTTTAAGAGAGCGGCTGGGTTGGGGTTAACCTCCAACCCTCTTGTGTCTTGGAGATTAAATTTTGCATTAAAATTTTTGCTTTTGCAACCCGGAAGCGTTTTTGTGTGGCTTTCAGCTTCTTGTGTGTTGGCGAAGCTTTGTATTGATTTCTTCACGGCTTAATTGAGCAGGGTTTGCAGTTCAAAAAAGTACCCAAGTAGTATATACTTTGGCCTTCAAGTAATCCTTTCTTATCTCTCTCTCTCTCTATATATATATATATATTATGTATCTATCTATCTATCTATCTATATATATATGTGTACTTTGGGGTAAATGCTTTTGGGTTGCATGGACTCTTAGGGTAACCTGCAGAAACCCGACTACCCAGTTATTGGATCCTTTGTACCATTGCGGCTTTAGGGGTTTACACTTCGCGGGGATTTATAGGGCCCCCACAAAGCACATAAGCAACAATAAGGATAGCGATATCCCATATAAACCCCCTTACAATGAAGCCCAATAAGGTAGGGATATCCCCATAAAATGCTTGTGCTTATGTGCTTTTGGGGTCCCTAAATTTAGGGGCTTCAGGGGGATCCAGGGCTCGGGCTATAGGAGCTCCGTGCTGATAGCAACGGAAGGGTTCAATAAATGGGTAGTTATCAAAATTAAGGTCCCTTTTTGGGTACCGTAAATATTAGGTCATTAGGTGCCGTATTATTATAAGGACCCAAAGAGGGAGCATAATTTTGACAACCACTCAAATATTTAAGGGTTTACGGTTCAAGGGTTACAACAAATTGAGATGGAAGCGACTCTACAATAATCTGCAGAACTATCCACAGATGTCCACAAGTAGCTACACACTACTCGGACGTTAGCACCCGCTCTACCACGCTCATGTCTCAGAATTGAAGAAGCAGAACATCCACTTTGCCGGATCTCCCGAAAAGGAGTGGCCCCAAAACCCAAAACAAGATCACTGCGGAACGCTGCACACTGAGAAAACCCCATTGCCCACTTTACAGGTCTAGCATAACAACAGATGAGAGAAAAGTACTTACAAGTCGACTATGTGAGTCCTTGGACCTTCTAGGTGAACATTATACCGCTTGAACCGTGGAATTTAGGGTTCAACCCCCCTCAAACCCTGTTACCTCAACTGCTGCCTGCCTCCGCAAGCGCTGGAGTCCTGCTGGCAAACAACACACTGGCTACAGTTACAGGGTACTGAGCTGCCCGAGCAAGTAAGCTCAGAATATCACCCCAAAGCCCTGAACCCTAAACCCGAAGCCCTCTGATGTATTATAAACCCTAAACCCTCAACCCCAAACCCGAAAACCCCAAACCCCCAAAGCCTCCGATGTGTATATATGCACGTGTGTATATACCAGATGCACATATATGGAGACACACATACATAGCTCAAAGCCAGCCAGCTCCTGCCCGCAAGGGTGCCGGGAGCGAGTCGTTGCACTCCAGCTGCCGACAACCTGCGCAGAGTTGAGGATCTCCTGATTTAGCTTAACGTTTTCGGGTTGCCACCGTTTTCATACGATGAACATCGTGGTCTTAAAACCCTACCTTATCCCCCAAAAATCTCCCTTTTTAGGGCTCCTTATTATGATTTCCTTTTATAAGTCATAAGAAAAGGTATGATATTCAGGGTTAACGTAATGAATTAAGTCCTAAACCAATCAAGACCTGCCTCGCTCCACCGCTGCCCCAACAGCTTTGACCTCGGCGAAGGAGCGGATGGAGCTCAGCAACCGTCCACAGCCAAGGCAACCCACCGCCGTCCCCGTTAACCCGGACGCCCTGGTGGCCCGTGTTTTTCGGCACTTTGCAAAGGTGTTTGGCTGTGTAAGCTTCTTAGACGTGTGGTTTCAACCCACATACCTCCGCATAACAATCTCTACTGGTGTGCGTGTATTTATGTGTGTATATATGCATATATATATATATATGTACAAGCATGCATGCATGTGTGTGTGTGTGTTCTAGAGGTTAGGACAAATACACATGCGTCTATTGTGTGTATATATATATGTATGTATACATACACACTATATACCTTTCGGTCTGTGTATATATATATAAATACTTATACAGCTTCTGACGTACTTGTGTATAAGCACCACGATATCGTGAGCATGGGCCTGATTCGATAGATGAACAATGATTCAATGGAAATACAGAAAACACAAAGCACGACACATACAGGCCACCGCAGCGTCCCTTCTGTAGTACAAGTTGGACCCTCTTGATAAGGCTTCTAAGACATGAGTGCTAGCAAGGACAATACTTTACTGCAGCAATTTTGAGAAATACATGTATATTTACATTATAGAGCTGAGGATGATGGAACACTTACCTAGAAGGCACATGATCTTTTGTTCTCTGGGCCCATCGCGCCCCGATCGACGGCACGTAGGCCCTCGTCCACGGCAGAGTCAGCGACATTGAGGTACCTTGGTGCTTATGGCTTGAGGGTCAGATTTATAAGGTTTTGGGCTTAGGGCCTCGATTCTCATGAACTACTGTCTAGAGTATATTAGGATTTTTGGTTGAGGGTTTCGGGTGTGCGGGTGTGTATATGTATGTATGTATGCATGTATGTATGTATGTGTATACATATATATATATATATATATGTATACTTGGGCCTCGAAGTACCGATATAGGAACCACTTGCAGGCCTAAGTTTATACTATATGGGCACATGGAGCATGATAGGGTCTTCATGCCCCGCAGCTTTGCACCGTGCGCACTTAGGCCCCTTACTTCAGGGGTCTGGAGTTTGTAGTCTTTTCCAACCTGAATCTAAGCCCTAGACTCTACATCGTAGCTAAGGGCCCCCTAAACCCTAAACCCTAAGGCCTCCTTGGTAGCCCTTTCTCAAGGAAGCAAGCAGAGGGTTTCGCGCGTCAGTGCTTAGGGCTTGCAGTGGGGTGCTGGAAAAACTGTGGGCTTAGCGGTTGGGTTTCGGGGTTTCGTCCAAAGAATCTACCCTAAACCTTAAACCCAAGACTTTTTTTAAGGGAAGGTGGATGAGGATTCCCAGGTCTCGGCATGCATTAACTAAAGGATTTCGGCTTTGCAAGTTGTCCTAAACCCCAAACCCTGAACCATGTCCATTTATGTATGTGTATATATATAGATACATCTGTCTCTCCCTCTCTGTATGTACACAGGTGTGTGTATATATATATATAAATACATATGTATATCGAAGAATGGATACACCCCCTGAATAATAGGTTCCGATTGATGCCCGAGGTGCACCGTTCCAGCACGTCGGGCCATGATACCCGGTGCGTCTTCGAGAGTGGTGGCCTTGGCTATTTAATCGTCCAGGCGAAGTGCGAAGAGGGTTCGAAAGTGTCGCACCAGCTATCTCTACTACTGAAATCAAGCAAGATTCTCATAGCCCTACTTTTAACTACTCTTGAAGCTCCTAGTGCGGGTTTAATTAAGCGTTTTAGCTGTAGAGTCCCGGTTCTGGGGTTGAGGTTTAGTGCCGGCGGCTTGCCTGAAACCACACACCTCCGACACTCATTCGCACTGCTTGGCATCCGGGTCAAGTCTGAAGGGATGACCCCCAAACGCGCAACACATCGTATGAAACCAAATGAAAACGGATCAGACCGGGCGTGAGTGTTTTAATTATAAAGTATAACTTTCACATCGAGTGGAGACATAACAGCCACACCCTAAACTTAATACGGCGATAGAGGCCCGTTCAACAAACTGGCCCCCAAACCCTGCAACATATGATGGTGGATAAAGCTCTCCCCTGATTAGCAGGTCACTGAGGTCACAAGTAGACCTTGCTTTCTTGACCTTTGTTGACTTCTTGTTGTTGCTGTGGTTGAATATTATACGCTTGGTGGCCGGGGGCACGACCATAATACTTGCCCATTGGGCCTGAATTAATATGTTGACGAAAGTGCTGGGACATCTGACAACATAGGGATTTTAATGGGGCACTGATGGTAATTACTCATACCCCGATTGTAAGTGCAAAGGCCTGACTTTGAAATCCCTATAAAACCTCTGTTGAACCCTAAGGTTTCAATCTAGAGCCTCAGAACCCTGACCCTTCAAATCTCTAGACTCTAAATGAAGGCTTCCGCGAAGAGTTCGATAAGGGCTTCTTGTAGGGTTCTTAGATTCTGCCTGGTCTGAAATTCCTTGGGATTTAAAGCCGTTATCGGTGTTATTCTTGAAGGTAACCAAAGCCTCCAGAAGACCCCTACAAACCCTCAACCCTCAACCCTAAACCCTGAACTCTAGGGTTTAGGGTTTAGGGTTAGGGTTTAGGGTTTAGGGTTTAGGGTTAAAAACCCTAAACCCCAAACCGAACCCTAGGCCGAACCCTAAAAGACGCGGCGCGTAAAGTGCCGCGGCTCCCAGGGCGACCCCGGAGACAGGGCCAGCGAGGATGGCACCTTCTTACAGTCCCGAAGGGTCCCTTTGAGGGTCCCTTGAAGGGTCCCTTGCAAGGATGCCTGTAACACTGTAAGGTAGGGTTTAGGGAGTTTAGGGCAAAGTATATACGATTGGAGGGTTGTTGCACTTTCAACCAAGACAGGCATGCTTTAAGACCTTCAAGGGTCTTTTAGGGGGGACGGTTTTCTTTATCCACTAAGCCCTAACCACTGAACTTCTGAACCAAGACTGTGATCTTCAGACCGCTCTTCAACAACCAATGATACCCTTCTCAGCGACCTACGACAGCAACATTTAGGCCCGTCGTGGAACCCGCTCAAAAACCCTTCTGAAGCCTGTTGAAACCTTAAAAACTCATTCACAACCCTACATAATCCTTCTGGAAGAAGCCCTTCTAAGCCTTGCACCCATATAGTATATAGACTTGACAGGTACTTCAGGTCCAAGACATCTACCATACGGGTGCATGGAACCTACGGGTAACGGACAAGCTCTTCGGCGCCTGCTGCGCCTCCGATGGTCGCCGCGGCGCCCATTAGCCGCCTCAGGAAAGGTCCAAAAACAGCGGGCTTAAACTTCAAGGCCTTCATAGAGTCAGGGTTCATGGAGTTTGGGGCACCATAAAGGTTTAAGTGCCCCCGTTTCAGAACAGACAGACTCCCTGTATAACCCCTCTAGATCCCGGAAACCTCAAAGAAAACCTGGAAGAAACCCTCATAGAAACCTGGAAGAAGCCCTTAAACGGAACCCTCTCAGACTCGCAGAAGAGAAGCCCGGCCTGTCGTTCGAAAGATCGGATGCCACGTGGGTCGTGGCCTGGGTAGAAGGCTCCAGGCTCAGGTGCCGTTATGGGATTAGGGTTCTAGGGTTTTCTGGTCTGTAGCTTAAGGCCTTTAGGGGTTCAGGGCTACTAGGGTTTTGGGTTTTAGGGTCGTTAGGGTTTAGGCTTGGAAAGAGCTTTGGGGGGGGCTTACATTCAGTTAGGGCTTACTTAGAGGATCATGGGACTTAGTAACTAGGGTTATAATTAAGGTAACTGTACTTATAATTACTTATAACCCCACTTAGGGTACTTATAACCGTACTTACTAAGTCCCATGATCCTCNTCATGGGACTTAGTAACTAGGGTTATAATTAAGGTAACTGTACTTATAATTACTTATAACCCCACTTAGGGTACTTATAACCGTACTTACTAAGTCCCATGATCCTCCAAGTAGGGTTCAAGGTTCCATTCATGTCTAGAATGTGAGGATCGGAGGGCCTCGATTTGTTCTTGGGTCGCTCAAATCTATAGGGTTTAAATTTGTAGATTAGGGTTTAGGGGTTTAGGGTTTTGGGGTTTAGGGTTTTGGGGTTCAGGGTTTAGGGGGTCCTTTCGGTTCGTATATATGTTGCACGCCTCTTCAGGCGTTAAAAGGCCTTTACTTGGCTCTTATGATTCATATGCATGTATTGAAATAGGCTGATATGGGGGTTTCAGAAAATAGGGGACCCTAATATGGTAACCTAAGTAGTATCCTTATATAAGGACCCGAAAATGAGGTACCCCTAATTTTCGGAAACTACCATATAGGTCCGAATAACTATTGATGCTGGCCAAGTCCTGTGCCCATGCTGCAGCAGCTTGGATAGCAGCGGTCGGATGTCTTTTGTCCGGAATCCTATCCACAGTGTAGCCGAGTGCAGCCATGATGGCAGAAGCCTTTGGACAAATACTGTACACATGTCACCCCACACAACCGACATGTTGTTCGCAGGCTCTCATGCATCCGAGACAGCCGACATCTCGAAGACAGACTCAATGTTCTTCGTCTGATCTTCGTCTGAATCGACAATCATAACCAAAAATGCTTACAACGCGAATTCATTAACCAAAATACTCCAGCTGCGGTCCATCGCTGTGTGCGAGGGAACGCTAAGCAGACTTAGCTCGTACGTGCCGACATTGACGTACTCTTTCGATCCGTTTACTTGTGCTTGCCAGCTCTTAAGCTACGAGGCAGCAAAACCTTTGCATCTAAACCGGAAACCCGTAAACCCCTTGTAAGGCTGTAAGGAAAAGCTCTTTTGATAAGAAAACGCAATTCCTGAGGGAATGGGCCATAAGCTTGACCGCACCTGTCAGGTTGACTGTCTTAGAACCTTAAGATTTACGCAAGGTGTTCTGCCTTGCAGGATGTACTGTCGGCTGTGACATGTCATGGCGTCGTAAACGTCTCCTTGATCAGCATGTTCTTCGCATCTGTTCTGCCCTTGGAAGTCCGTTCCAGAGTGGGGGTGCAACGAGAACCCGAAAATTACAGATCAATCAACATCAGTTCCTGGAGTGGGTTAAACTGCTCTCGTTGTAATCGGGATAAACAGCAAGGCCCCAAGACACTACGCTACTGTCTAGGCACCTGGGCTTCTAGGGAACACTCACTTTGAGGGTCCAGCAGACGGCGTCCGCTGAAGGAACGTTGTGACCTTGTCGCCAGGTTGCATCACGTCTTCCACCTGCATGTCGGGTTCCAGGTTGCATGAATGAGGCTCTGCTTAAAAGATCGGGGGACTTAGTAAAGGAAGCAAGTGAATTCTAACTCCTAACCCTGGAAGCTACCTGAAGCATTTACTTGCACAAGGGGCCATTGCTTGGGCTCTTTGGCCGTAGTTGGGTACTCACCTAACGTAGCAGGTATCGCTCCGAGGCCTTCCATGCCAGGCATGGTTGTCGTTTTGCAGTGGCTCCGGGCCAAGCTCATTGCGCCCGGCAGAGCTTGGCGTAAGTTGGACTTTGAGTTGAAACAGCCACCGCTTCAACTGCGATAGGCTTGTTGTACAGTTAAGTAACCCTTTCATGAACATCTTGGAAGGCTGCTTTTTCTTGTTGCATTGAGTATTGAAGCTGCTTTGTGCACCATTCGTGCGGCACATAGTCAGCGAAGCTTGGAAATGCTTCATATGACAGAAAGAAAATGTAGAGTCGAGTAAACCGTCGTATTTTGGCTGCATGGTATCTGTAGGGTACGTCCACCCCATGCCCCAGACCCTACTACAGGCCTGCCTGAGGACTCGATTCCTCGTCAATCTTCGGGCTCTTCAGCTCCTGCGGGGTGATCCACAGGCTTGCACGGAACTTCAGTTTTGAGCTCAACTAATTCATACTTCTGTATACTGATAAGCTTATGCATTTCATCAGCGATCATGCCGCGTTTGATCCGGTCGAACGATGGCCAGTCGGAAGTGAAAGCAGTGGACGCTTCTGCGCGCAACCTAAAACCTAAAACGCGCCGAAGCAAACAAATGGTGCCCAATCTGCTGGGAAGTATACTCTGTGTCCCGTCACATCACGACACCGCAACATGCTGCACATCGCTGCTTGCATGGCAACATTCACTCGACGGCCTGCTAAATACACCTGATAGAACTGCTGCATGAATTCACAGGTGGAGTTATCACCTACTTTACACAGTGTAGCCACCACAGCATCCAATCCAGCAGCAAGAAAGCTGCGGCATAGGCCCGCTACGCCGTCTGCCGTGACTGTGCCACGGCCAGTGTTACAGGCGGAGAGCACACCAAGCTCAGCTGACAAGCGCAAACGCTGAACCTCCTCGGCCGACAGTAAAGCAAGTTTGGGGTCGGATTCGCTGTGCAGAACCAAAGCTTGCTGGGCCATTGTTCCATGTGTGCAGACGTGGATAATTCTATTCGTAGCGGATTCCAACTGTTCAATGACGGCAGTTTTTGTGGCATGCTCCCGCAGCAACATTTCCACCGAGATGCCTTTCGCCTCACAAGCTCCTTTGACTGACGCGGCCTCTGTAACTGCTCCAGCCAGGTCATCAAG
Source organism: Symbiodinium sp. clade A Y106 (assembly GCA_003297005.1). Classification (NCBI taxonomy): domain Eukaryota; class Dinophyceae; order Suessiales; family Symbiodiniaceae; genus Symbiodinium; species Symbiodinium sp. clade A. The sequence continues at coordinate 67,718 of BGNK01000863.1, forward strand.
TTGTTCTCCGTCGACAGGGTGTGGAAAATGCTCCACTGCAACAAGCAAGGCGCGATCCGCAGCAGTGCGGCTTGCACCATGGAGAGTAACCCGAGCCCGCCTGGCCCTCAATGCAATGAGTGCAGCAAGGGAAGGGGTGAAGCGCATCGTGTATGTTTCGATGAGGTAGAGGCCAGTATCAGGATTCCGCAACCCAGCGAATGGCAACATGTAAAGCTCACGGTCTGGCACGATCAAGAGATCACTCTCTTCATCGAGCAGCTCTGCAACAGGCTTGAAAAACAGCTGGAAGCATCTCGTCAGCTGCTCGTCCGCGCCTCGTCTTCGCTGTCTCAAATGCCCTCGGGTGTTAGAAGTGTGAGCTTCTGGTTCACCATACGACTCATGGACGGTAGAATCACAGATGTCACCACGTGCTATTTGCACCAGATTTGCAAGGCTGGTCACATCAGTCATACCAGCAGCAGCCTCGCTTGCATCAAGATGACAGTGCCCCTTGAAGCTGCCATCACTTGCAATGACCCAAACGACGAAGCAGCCATCACGTGGTACAGAATAAAACAAGATGGCAGCCCTTTCATTCACTGCAAGTGAAGAAACGTCCTCCCACTGCAAGCAATGCTGTCGAATAGCTTCATGGTGTTGTTCCGAGAGCATTGCTGAGAAAGCCCAGGCTCGACTGCGTTCGGCTGCAAGCAGTGCAAATTTGGGGTCGTTGTTGCTGATGTGGAGACGTTGCAGGGTGCAGCTTACAGTAGTAGGCAGCCAGGTGTTGCTGAAAGCACGTCTCAGCTCATCAGTTGTCATGGCCTTCCAGCGACCGAAGAAAGATGTTTCCACGAAGACCAGCTCCTGGACAGCATCGGCGGTCATGCCTTCTTGCTCCAGCGCCAAGGCTTTATACATGCGGTTGTACTCTTCGGCATGTACACAGCCAATGCAGCGAGAACACTCAATTGCCTCGTCAAGAAGCTTCATGCCCCTGACCCTGTCCGTGAAGCTCCACTTTGGAGTCATTATTCCACAAAGATTTCGTCCCAGCTGTCCGAGGCAGTGGTTCAAGCGATAATTGCGTCGATGGTCATCCGCGATTGACAGGATTATTGCCTGCGCCTTGTCAAACAGCGCAAGCCCCTTGAGATGGTTATCAAGGCGCCCGTGCAAAGTTCCCGCCCGGATCAAAGCAACAGCCTCTTGCTCTGCAAGTTGTGACTCATGCGCAATTGCGGCGCTCTCTTCAGCACATCTCAAAGCTTCAGACGCATCTGGCACCATGATACCAATGTTCTCCAAGGAGCGTGAGATGCCCTTCGGATCCTTGAGTTCCCTATACAAACCCAGCGCCACTCGTTGCAATTGCAACCCCTCATCCCTCTGCCCCAGCTGCCCGGCAGCTGCCCCTTGGCAGTACAAAGCAGCAGCCTGCAAATCTGTTGCACCGTCCCTGCAACCCGTAGCTGCTGCCAGTGCTGTGACAGCTGTTGACTTTGCCTTTGCCCAGTCGCCAGCGTGCAAGGCCTTTTCTGCCACAGAACAGAGGCCAGCTACATGCTCACGCGGATCATAAGGCAACATGGGCCACTTTCTGATGATGAACTAGCTGGTACTTCTTCCGTAGGAAGCTAAACTCGAAACCTTGTACCAGTGGACATCTACTCCTTCAGCCATGAGCGAATGTCTTCTGCCCTGGAGCTTGGAGGGCTTTTGAGGCACCAGTTTCTGGGGTGGGAGGTTCAGGGTGTTGAACCGCTGCGGGTATGAAGGCATAGGGTTTACGATTCTATGGTAACGTGTATAGTGCTTTCGGCGTAGTGACCGACACTGATGTCATCAGTGTGAAAGACTCCATATTACGCCTGACAGCTGCACCTGATGGCTAACAGGTTACTGCATTGCCAAGTACATGACCGAGAACACCCCCTAACAAAGGAGTAGCTGCAGCATGAGAGACTCCAAAACCCTAAACTGACCAAGGGCGGGCTCTCTTATCGGGGCTCCTTCAACCCAAGAACACCCTAAACAGCAATCCTGAATCAGGACTGTTTACGTGCATGAGCATTTCGACTGGTGCCTCGCGTGATTTCTCGGCTACAGGCCTTGGCACAGGGGCATTTTTCGCTTCAGGGCCTTTGGGTTCTTGGGGTTTGGGGGTCACAACCCTGCAAAACGTGCAAACCCCAATGAGGGTTTTGGGGGCTTGAGGGTAAAAAAATTATAAGGGTTTGGCGTTGTCGATGCATGACGTTGTCCGGATCTTGAAGGTAAAATACCCTAACATGCAAGGTCTCTGGTACCATTGTTAGCCCTGAGGATACACTTAACTTAAGGGGCCTCCTGGATTTGGCAAGTAGGCTTAAACCCTAAACCCTAAACCCTAAATTAGTTGGGGCCGGACATCATATTTTATCTTACTGACAGGCTACTTATTAAGTCCCGAATGCCTGAGGTGTACCTCCTTTGCGGTTAGAACCTCTTTAACTGAGGGTAATAACCTGCCCTGACTATGATTACAGGATACTAAGAGGATTGAAGAGGTTAAACACCTACTCTGACTGTATTCCGTGATTTGGGGTTTAGCGCAGGGTTCATGAACGTTTAGGGTGTGGACTTTTCCTCGAAGCGGCCCAAGATAAGGAAGCCTCGGCTAAGGCATATATTGGATTCCCTACTAGAACCTGAAACCCCTTTTACAGCCCATGCGGCCCTTTATAGAGCTTTGCGAAGATACACCCCCAACCCTAAAAAATCAAACGGCAATACCACCTTATATAGCCCACATTCAAAACCTTCTGGACATCCTGAAGCCATATAGATCCCTAAACCGCAAAGCCCTTGATCTGAGGGGTAGGAATCCTGCTGCCCTGAGTCTTGCATGAGAGTCTCGGTTTTCAAGATTTGGGGGTTTCCGAAATTAGGGGTACCGTATTTTGGGGTCCTTATAAGGATCCGATTATTTAGGGTACTATATTAGGGTCCCGTATTTTCGGAAACTCCCATTTTCAGGATCAGCATGGAGGCTCTGGCAAATGTGGGCTTTTACTATAGCTACCCTACCCATAACCCCACTTCTAGCTACCCATGAACCTCCAAGTCGGGTTTGCAGAGTTCAGGGCGTTGGGGTGTAGCCTTCAGGGCATGGGTCGAATATAGGGGCCGTAGGAAGCAGAATAGGGTTCTGAAGTACATCTATGTGTGTGTATATATATATATACAGGGTGCACCGAATTTCGCGGCATTATGTTCAGAACCTGCGCGGGGATTTTCACGAATATACGCCCGAAAATCGGTAACAACGGTTGGTTTTTGCAGGACCTAAACCCTAAACCCTAAAGCCGCAAATCGGGAACCTAGACAGGCCCACACCCGGGAACATTTGCCAAGCTCGCCCCACAGCATGGCCATGCATTTGGGAGTTTCCGAAAATAAGGGGTACCTTATTTGGGGTCCTTATAATAAGGATCCTATTATTCAGGGTACTATATTAGGGTCCCCTATTTTCGGAAACTCCCATTTCTAGATGCCATCTAAAATGCATACGGTCACCTGTATCTGTCCCCCTCTACCCCCCACCCCTGCGGAAGCCAAGCCAAGCCAAGCCATGCTGCCAACTCCCCCGTAAAATCACCATGCATTTCTACGTGCCTTCCAAATGCAAAAGGCATGTTGTTAACAGACGCACACACTACATACTGTCACACTTACATACATCGGGAAGTCCACATGGGGGGGAGGGGGCCAGCCCCCTCCCCCCCAACCCCCCACNCACCCCCGCGGAAGCCAAGCCAAGCCTTGCTGCCAAGCTCGCCCCACAGGGTCGCCATGCATTTCTAGATGCCATCTAAATGCATACGGTCACCTGCACCTGTCCCCCTCAAACCCCACCCCCGCGGAAGCCAAGCCAAGCCAAGCTATGCTGCCAACTCCTCCCGTAAAATCACCATGCATTTCTATGCGCCTTCTAAATGCATATAGCATGTTGTTTCTGAGAAATGCGGTTCCTTATGTTTGAATTTTGCCAAAAATGTGTCTGAAAATTGCCCTTGTAGCTTCTTGAAATTCCTCTCCCAGTTTCCTGACCATGGTTGCCTGAAAAACACACCTTGCGCCTGAAAAGGTTAGCACTCTATATATACATACAACATGAATATATTTCTTTGTGGGCAGTTCTCGAAAATAGGATAAGTAATTAGGGTCCCTTTTACAGTACGGCACCCTTATAAAAACAAAAAAGCAGCCTGAAAAGGATGCTGATGTAGGGAACTGCCCAGGTAAGGGAAGTATACTGAGGCAACATGAGGAACTGTTCCGACCTCCGTGTCAGTTTTACGGTTTGGTGCTTAGGGCTTAGGCGTCAAAAGCTGAGACCTATAGTATCTATGGTAGTGCGCTCATTGTGGGTTACGTGTTTTGAAGTACAGACTCATGGAATCCTGCTCATGAAATTTGTTAATCAAGCAGGGAAATATGGAGGAAAGCCAAGTGGCATCCCCTTCCGCACTTTCGGCGCCATTGCCCGACCAATGAACACGCAACAACGACTGCCCGACGTCCTCAGTTCGGCCAGAGTGGGCGTCTGCATCTTGGGTAAGAAAGGGTTTGAAAGGGTCCGTACGGGTGTTCGAAGTGTGTCCTTCCGTATAAGTTTACACACCAGACGATCCTTCATGCTCTGGACTTCTATCTCAAAATCCCAAACCTAAACATTAAAATGTTGGTCCACAGGTGCTGTGGTCGAGCGTATTCAGGCCAGTTGTCTACGCACTCCACGGCCTCATAGGTCAAATTTCGGATCGTATATGAGTATAGTATAGTAAAGTATAGTATAGTATGTGTACATATATATATATATAGAGAGAGAGTAGTATAATACACCCCGAGCCCTGTTCTATAATTCTTAAGGCGCCTATGGTGGGAGGATACCAGCAAGTCCATAAACAAATGAAAAGCACACATACCTTTGTAATTATATGTATATATGATATATGCATGTATCACGAAGGAGAGCGAGAGAGAGAGAGAGAGATAGAGCAAACAAAAGAGAGAGAGCGAGAGAGGGAACGCAAAGCGAGAAAGGTTGTCATTTCGTGCGCGTAACCCAGAACCCAGCAGAAGGTCAGTGCTTTCGAGTTGGCGGTTCCATGCAAGAGTTTTTGAGCTCACAGTTTCGTGTAATTTCCAAGATTAGGAGTGTACGGTTCCGCGCTTAAGTTGAGAGCTCAAGGTAGGTCCCATAGGTTCGAAGAGCAGTCCGAGAACTATGCACATCGCTTTTGGCTCGAGGCACTTCTGTTTCGGGTGTAGGTGGCCAGGACATGGGTGTGAGAGGGGTTGAGCTGACCTTCGGGTCAGAAGAGGCTTTAGAGTTTGGGGTTAAGGGTTCTAGGATCTTAATTAATGAAGTTGAAGGCATAGGATTTCGATGGCTTCGAAAGCTAAAGAACCATCGACACCGGACACCTGCAGACACTCTGTCGCCCAAGGCTCCGTAGTATACTGCCGCGCCCGTGTCGCACACTTTGGCGGATGTTTGGGCAGTGGAAGATCAAAGCGAAGGTTCAAGTTTTGTTGATTATCTTGTAGTGGCTGATAATCGCAAAAGAAAGACCAAGTAGTGGGACGCATTGAATCCGTAAGCTTAAATTTCATCAGCAAGACGCAATACTTAAGCTATCCAACGCTCAGCACGATTCATTTTTCGACGGTCTTTCCGAGTAGATTGTATAACTGACTTAGTTCCATCATGGACTTTCCCTTGCGGCTTCTCTCCAACATAGAACTTTTAGGGACTCTGCACATCAAGCACAAAAAGACATGCTCATACTATCTACAGATCCCGAAGCCGAAAAAACTAAAACCATTTAAAGACTTACGGGGGCCCTGAGTTCGAGAACCACGGCTACCAGAACTGCTCTGAGGGGCGGCGGGCTGGCAAGCAGATATTGGAGTGTTGAGGTCTAGGGTAATTAGGATTTGGGGCTTTAGGGTTGATGGTTTAGCTTTAGAGTTTGGGGTTAGGGTATAGGCATAGGCTAGGTTGTCTGATGCTAACTACTAGTGACATAAAGCTGGCAGCCCTCACCCTGTGGCCCTGAAACCTTAAACAAGCCAGCCTCAGACCCCTCGCAAGGTTTAGGGCACCGGACTTCCGACGATGTAAACTTCACCTGGGCCCTCACTTATAGCCTTTCCTCCACACGAAACGATCCGAAAGTGTGCCTCTACTTTCAGTTGCAGACTGGCCTCATGAAAGGATCAGAAGCATGTTCATGGTTTACTGGGAAGCACAACTTTGATTCAAACTCCCACGCCGACTTTTTGTCTTCTATTCTTGCGACACGGGCCGGATGCTGCCTGAGGCCAGAGGCGTGCCTCGCAGTATTCGTGCCCGAGTAGTTCCGACTTATCGAAGTTTGGGGGTTGATTGTTGAGACTGTAGGGGTTTTGGTGTACTGCAATGGACAGGCCCCGCGTTCTGTCTGTGTGCTGAAATGGGGTGGTCCCAACGCATCGCCGTCGTACTCCGGTTTGACAGCTAGTCTTTGGGTTAGGGTTGAGGGTTTAGCGTCGGCTAGACCATATAAACTCCTAATCCCACGGGCTCTGAACCTAAAAACCTAGTCCGTAAATCACCCATTTGCGGCATTCGGATTCTCAGTACTTGCCTGATAATACGGAAACCTTACCCTAAGGGTCCAAAGGACCCAATAATTAGGTACTTAGGTTTGGGATAGTAGTTATGTAGCTCAATATTTAGGAGAGTATATGATTATGAGGTACTTGGACCCTTAGGGTTATATCATGAAGAAAACTAAACTCCTGAACATGTAGGTCTGTCTTTTGGGCCCCAGGTTTGGGTTCAGGGGCTCCTGGGATTAAAGGCTCGAACCACGGGGGTTTTGGGTTTAGGACTCCAACCCCATATTCCCTGAGGCTCCATGCAGCCATATAGTATATACTTAAGCCTTAAAGTACCTATATAGGGACCCCTTTAAGGCTTAAGTATCTACTATAAAGGTACGTGGAGCCTTAGGGATTAGGGAGTTGGGGGCTACTGGCCCCACACCCAAACCTCTAAATCCTGAACTTACCCTAACATGTAGGCCGAGGGTTTGGGGAGTTGGGGGTTCTTGCCGCAAGGCTCCTAGTACCTTATCATCATATACCCCCCCCCGGCCCTCAGTGCTCAAAACAAGCCCCTTGTAGGAACCCTCACGAGAATCCCCTAAACTCTAGTTATTAGGGTGAGGGCTTGTTATTCGGGGTTCTTGTTAAGGAACCATAACTTAAGTTTTCATAGTAGGGATCTATAATATATAATATGGTTTGCTTATTGAGGTACTTAACTCAAAACTCCTAAGCCCTAAACCCTAAACCCCAAACTCCCAAACCCTATAAACCCTAAACCCTATTCGGGGGTCCTGGCAGACGGCCAAGAGCTAGCCGAGTGTTTGAAACCTCGGCTCAAGTTTCGGGATTCAAGGTTTAGGGCTTAGGAAGTTTAGGGTTCAGGGTTTAGCGTTTAAGGATTTGGGTTTGGGGGTTAAGGTTTAGGGTTCGGGGGTTCACGTTTTAGGGTTTCTCTAATGTTTTTGATTACATAGACCCTTATAGCAACCCTTATAGTAATCCTTATAGACCCCTTTAAAGGAACCTTAAGGAATAGTATAGGTAATTATTGAGGCCCCTATATTCAACCCCTTAACACGAGGGTTGAAGGTGTAGGCTTCAGGTTGCCGGAGACGAGACCCGTGGGAGTTCAAGCTTCGGGCTCAAAGGTTCTAGGGTTTAGGGTTTAGGGTTTAGGAGGTAGAGTATGTGATAGTTTGGGGCTCAGGGTTTCGCTTGTCGGCCGTTTTCGGTTGTAGGATTTTGTGCTCAAGGAGTTCGGCGATTTTGGGCTTCCGAGATCAGGAGAATATTGCTTAGGCCAGGGATGTCGACGGTTTCCAGTTTGGGGTCGATGCGGCTTAGGGAAGCGGAATCGGTTTAGAGTTTAGGGTTTAACGTTCGGGGCGAATAAACCTTTCAATCTCCTGCAGAGTGCATACTATGAGTCGCAGGGTCTTCAAGCTCGTAAACCAATTCCCAGTGTTGGAACCGCTGGGTCCAAGCATAACAAAAAAGACAAGCAACAAAAGAAAGGTTCACAGGAAATTTGGATTTAGGGCCATTTTGGGTTTCGGTTCCTGAAAAGGTTCTGATATGGGTTCTTTCCAGGTTCTCTGAGTATCTTGATCTTGAAGAATCACTAGATATACATCCCGAAATCAGGTATCCTGATCATATCTAGCCATGAACCCATGAACCACCGCACGAGCCCAAGACGATACGAAACCATGTAAATTAGCCGCCCTTAGAATCAACATATAGATGGTATTCTTATTACTACCCTTAAGTCATATGGGGGTTTCCGGAAATAGGGGACCCTAATATAGTACCCTAGACAGTAGGACCCTCATTATAAGGACCCCAAAATAAGGCATTCCTAATTCTCAGAAACACCCATATTATGAGAAAAAAATAAAACACACTTATTAAAAACACTATAAGTCTATTATACTCTAAATCCTAAACCCTTATGGTACCCTTATAAACCCCTTATAGGAACGCTTAAAGGGATCCTTAGGGCCTTAGGGATATACCAGGATACCAGAACGGTTTAGGGTTTAGGGTTTACCAGAAGCCCAAGCGGCTTGAAGTCCTGGACTCGCCCGATGCGGAGTAAGATTCCTCGTTTGTCTTAGGGTTTAGGGCTGAGGGGGTTTCGGTTTAGAGCTTGGGGTTTAGGGCTTGGGGTTTAGGGCTTAGGGTTCAGAGCTTAAGGGGGTTTCGGTTTTGGGTTTAGGATTAAGGGTTTGGGGTTTAGGGTTTAAGGAGTTTAGGGTTTGCGATTTAAAACTTAGGGGTTAGGGGCTAGAGTTTACGATTCGCTGGGCTCGGAAATTACTGGGCTAATACCGCGCCCTTTCCCACAAAATTTCTTGTTTGCTCATTGTTTCTGAACTAGATTCCTGAGGAGCCCCATTATAATAAGGGTACCCTTCTTTCCAACAATTCGGTTTAAATAAGAGGACCCTAAAAGAAAAAGAGCAAAAGGGTACCACTCAGGAACATAACGAATAAGGCTCGTTTCCAGTGCTTTCCCAGGTTTCGCAGCTTAGGTTCGGGGTTTAGGGTTTAGGGGTTTAGGGTATAGGGCAGTTTAGGGGCTAGGGCTTTACGGTTTAGGTTCTAGGGGCTTAGGGATTTGGATTTGGGGTTTGGGGGGAAAGGTGAATTTGAAGTCTCAGAGCTTTGCGATTTTAGAGTCTTTAGAGGTTTGAACTTTGAAGGCTGCGGGGTTAGAGGTCGAGGCTTGAGAAGTGTGAGGTTTGCGGTTTAGTTTAGGGGTTGCCTTGAAACCCTAACCCTAAGGCTCCACGTACCTTTATAGTAGATACTTAAGCCTTAAAGGGGTCTCTATATAGGTACTTGAAGGCCTAAGTATATACTATATGGGTACATGGAGCCTTAGGGTAAGCCACTCCGGCGTTGCCGCAGTAGATAACACCTGTAGACAGTTGAGGCCTATAGATGCTGACACCCCAAAGTTCGGCCCAAGGACTTCCCATTCAGACTTGTGCCGGAAAAACCTTAGGGTTTAGGGTTTAGGGTTTGGAAACAAATCGAAGCTACAACCTGCAATCATTTGGATAGCCCCAAACTTAATTCCTCGCGAACCTCTACGGAAGCCCTTTCTAGCCTACCCTGACACGCCTTCGAGCGACCCCAACACATCAAAACAACACACCAAGTTCAACACATCAAACAGAACACCACAACAAAAAATGCACATGTATGTATCATATGTACAGTGTATACATACATATGTATATATGTATATATAATTATACATACACAGATAGACAGATAGTTAACTGCATGGGTATGTATATATATATGTACACACCCATCCATCACAACCAAAGAAACAGAACCAACGTTGGGTCGTTGGGTCCATCTATCCAAAGAGTATATACTTTGGCCTTAAAGTATCTACTCCCCATGTAGGTACATTGGGGCCAAAGTAGATACTAGTTGGGTACATGGACCCTTAAACCCCAAACCCTACAGAATATTTAAGGGAACCCTTATAGTACCCTTTATGGAACCTTTAAAGGGACCCGAAAATAAACCCTAAATCCCAAACCCTACCTTAAAAGGACCCTTAATGGGACCCTTAGGGACCGTAAGAAGGCACAAGGCTAAACCCTAAACCATACTATTTGGCTACATGGATCCTTGAACTCTAAATCCCAAACCCTTATGGTACCCTTATACACCTCTTATAGGAACCCTGTTTGGGTACATCGACCCTTAGGGACACACAAACCCTAAACCCTAAACCCTAAACCAAAAACCTTAAACCCTAAAGCCCTAAACCCTAAACCCTAAACCAAAAACCCTAAACCAAAAACCCTAAAACCCTAAAGCCCTAAACCCTTAGGGACACAGATCGAGTCAGGAGGCCCGCCAGGTCCAGCGCGCCGAGGATGGCCCGGCTCTTTGGGGTTCTTGGCACTCGAGGGCGGGGTTTCGAAGTCTGAAACTTTACTGCCCCCATACAGTAACAGTCTATAATAGGGCGACTATTAAGGTCTTAATATATCTATATTATGAATATTATTCTAGTTTTGCTTACCTTTGGTTAGTAAGGAATGGAGGAATGGGGTACAATTATAACTACTATTACTACCATTCTTTCATTCCCTACTAACCAAAGGTAGGTTTAGGGCCTTGCAAGGTATTATTATAGAAGGTTTAGGGTCTAGGGCCAGCAAAGGGTATATATAAGGTTTAGGAGTTTAGGGAGTACATGAGGTTTAGGGCGTGCAGTTGTTTTTTAGGGCTATGGTTTAGGGTTTGGGGTTTAGGGCTTGATGGACTTTATGGTTTTAGGACATATAAAGTTGAGAGTGTATCGGGCTTACTATACCTGGACCCTGCCATGTAGCAGGGTTGAGGCATGCAGGGTTTATGCTTTAGGGCAGAAAGGGGAACATGTGGCCAAGGGTTTCGGAGTTCCGAAGTCTCCAGGACCCCCCCAAGCACCCTTTAATAGAGCCCTTTATGGGCCTTAATAATGGCTCTTTGGGGTATATTAGAGGGTAGTTGGGGGTCTAGGCTGAGAAAGTTTGGTGTTGAGGGTTGTGGGTTTAAGGTCTATAGGGTGTGGGTGTTTGTTTAGGGGTTTTGAGTTTTGGATTGTGGGTTTGGGGTTCTATAAGGGTAGAGTTTAGGATTCAGGTTTTCGGGCTAAGGGTTTCGACATGGAGCAAGTTTACATTCTAGGATTGGGAATCTAATGTGTTTGCAGTTTTGCAGCTCATGGAGTTAAAGCCTTTATGGGCATTTGGGTTTAGGATTTGCAGCTTTATGGATTTCCAGAGACAGAGAAGATATCCCTAATCAAGGGCTCCTTTATGAACGAGGGATCTGGGGGTTGATCAAAATTATGGGCCCTTTTGGGGTCTGTATTATAGTATCTTCCTTATAGTTCAAAGGACCGAAAGGGGCCCATAATTTTGATCAACCCCCATCTCAAAAAATCTTTCCAGAGGTTGGGCAGGGTTTCGTAGGGAGTCGAAAGGCTTCATAAGCCGGACGCGAGAACCCAATCCCTAAACCGTAAAGCCTACCTTAAAGACGAAATGAACCCTAAAAGGGTTTAAGGTTCATAGACCATATAGGTATTTATAGTATAAGGGTATAGGGCCATTTCTTTTAAGGGTCTTTTCGTCCTTAAGGTATTGAAAGTTCTTCACCCTAAACCCCAAGTCTTGGGCAAAGCTTCTCTGCGTCCAAGACCATGCCCGGAGGAAGTTTGGAAGGATGGCGGCGCAATTCCTTCCGTGAGTTCCACGTTTTTCCCAGGGCCGAAGATGATTTAGACGGGTTTGGTTGTAGGGCCTTGGGAGTTAGAGCTGGGGTTTAGAGCTGGGGTTTGGGGCCTATAGGGTGTATACCTGTTTTCACGACCTTTTTTGACAAGGTCTTACGCCCACACAAGGGTGTCAACACCGCTCCCGGGACGACTTTGGACACGTTTTCGGTGGAGTCTTTCCGCCTGTGTAAACCCGACAACACACTTCCTGAACAAGAACCCTAAACCCTAAACCCTAAACCGGTCCGCTCCTGGCTCGGACTTGCAATTGAACACGACACGCCGAACACCCAGAAACACAATGCCAACAACGGCAGCAGCTGCAACAACCACCACCACCACCACCACCAACACAACCACAACCACGTGGAGCAAGACCATCACCTATGAGCCCGCACACAGCCCTGCTAAACCACAAAGCCCAACAAGCATTTGCAGCTCTATCTGACGAAATAAAACCTTTGCCGCTGGCCACAGTAGAAGCAAGTACATGAGCGTCCACTGTCACTTCCCTTCCAGTAATCTAACTTCGTTGGATGAGATCTAACACTGGAAGCCTGATACCCCTGCTCATCTTACTGCAAATCACTGCGACACCTATCCCTTTCACACATGCCTGGACACACACACACACACACACGCATGCGCACCAAAACACATCAACAACCACCACATACCACCAACACCGCGACGATTACGACCATAAACACAACGACAAGCAACAACAACAACAACAACAACAACAACAACAACAACAGAAACACACAAATACATTACACAGAAATCCTAAGCCCTAATCCTAAACTAAACCCGTGAACCTTGAACCCCTTAACCCCTCAACCCTACCCCCGAAACACGCACGAAACACCGTCTTTCGTCCTCGAGCACCGCAGTAGCGGCCTCCACGGCTTCCTGTGAGTTCCGCGTGGTAGACGGCTTGCTCTCCGTTTAGCGAAGCTTGGGGAGTTCGGGGCTCCTTTAAGGGCTCCCTTAAGGGTTCCTTTAAGGGTTTAGGGTTTAGGGCTCAGGGTTTAGGGTTTAGGGTTCAGGGTTTAGGGTTTCGGTTCAGGGTTTAGGGTTCCTTACAAGAGCCCTATATTGTAGTGACCTAACTACAGGGCTTTTGAGGCTAAGGGTTCAGGGTCTCCTGATTCTTTTGAGGGCTGTATAGGGGTTTCAAGGCTAGGGTGTAGGAATTCCTTTCAGGGATCTGTAGAACCCTACGGACTTTTAGGGTTCAGGGTTTAGGGGTTCCTCATCGGTTTTTTCAGGCTTCGAGGGAATTCTTTTCAGGGATCTATCCGGGTCCTATAAGGAGCTTTAGAGTTCAGGGTTCAGGAATGGCTGAAAGGGATCTGTAGGGCTTCAATTGGTCATTGTACAGGGATTCCTTGCAGGGATTTATAATACAGGTTCTGTAAGGGTGCTATAGGTTGCAGGGTTTAGGTTTTAAGGGTTCTAGCGCTCAGGAACTATATAGGGTTCAGGGTTTTATGCCGCTTAGGTTTGGGGTTTTAGGGTTTAGGGTTCAGGAGTACATACCTGAACCATGTTCTATCGGGGCTGTCTTCGGGCTTTCAAGCGTTTTTTTCGTACTTAGGCTTTGATGTGCGGTTCCTGGGGTTGCCGAACTATTCTGCCGATTGTCATGAGATCTTATGTGTTGCAGAAAATACGGGATCCTAATGTACTTAAAGAGCGTTTATGTTATGGTTTTGGGCTTATTTATCCTCTCGGGCACAGTTTCAAGTGTTAACTTGCGTTTGTAGGCATCCTCATATAGAGTCATCGAAAGAACCGGTGTTGTTAATCAGGGGTCTACCCTGAATCTGAAACCGGCACTCGAAACCCTCCTCTCTCTGGTTCTTAGTAGGGAATGGGGGAATGGATCCCTATACAATCCCCAACAAATAGTCTCCATAATCCATTCCCCCATTCCTTACTAAGAACCGGACAGTCCTTGTACCAGTTGAGCCCCAGACAATGCGCCTATTCCTCTTTCAGGCACAAGTCTGGATCCCTGAAGTCTTTACCTACAGTCTCCACTGTAGTTCCTTTTTGGGGTTACCTTATAGGATCCTACTTATATATTTAGTTACACCAAAAAAAGGAACTGCAATGGAGACTATAGGTAATGTCAGAAACCTTGTCATATAGGTGTCGATTTCAACCGTCCCGAAAACTATTTAAAACGATTATAGGGCTCTATGTTAAACACTGCGGGGAATTAAAAATAATCCCAAATCGATATCTATCTGGGACAAAATCCTGATGCCGCTAGAGAACCTTTACACAACCGTGATCGCACCTACTTGTCAGCCTTTGATGTAAAAACTGAACCCTAAGCCCTAAGGCTCCACGTACCCATATAGTATATACTTATAGGCCTTGAAGTATACCCATAGGCCCCAAAGTAGTTCCTTTTTGGGATTACCTTATAGAATCCTAAATATGAATCCCAAAAAGGAACTACTCTGGGGCCTTGAAGTATAGCTATATAGGGACCCCTTCAAGGCTGTATCTACTGTAAAGGTACGTGGAGCCTTAGGGGAACTCATCAAGTCGGGCCGCCGCCCCCGCAGGGCTGGAGGCCGGGGCCAAGGGCGCTGCATCGGGCGCCAGGGACGCCGCTGAGGCCTTGACCGTATGGTGTGCATTGTTGTGCGCGTGTGTGCGTGTGTGTGTCCGTGTGTGTGTGTGTGTGCTACCTATAGTCTCCATTGTAGTTCCTTTTTGGGGTTACCTTATAGGATCCTACTTATATATTTGGTTAAGCCAAAAAAAGGAACTACAATGGAGACTATAGGTAGGTGTGCTGTTTTGGGGGTTGCGTTTGTTGGGGAAAGGTTGGGCGGCTAAGAGTTTAAGGGTTCAGGTTGGTTTGGGGGTGCCGCCTGTATACCCTAAGGCTCCACGTACCTTTATAGTAGATACTTAAGCCTTAAAGGGGTCTCTATATAGGTACTTGAAGGCCTAAGTATATACTATATGGGTACATGGAGCCTTAGGGTATAGAGGTTAGGCTTGGGATCAGGCCTTGCGACTAAGATGCACCCAGACCTTCCAAAATCCCTTAATTAAGGAATATACCTTAAATTATAGTAGGATCCTCAATATGATTTAAGGTATATTCCTAATTAAGGGATTTTGGAAGGTCTGGGCATCCTCGACACAGAAACTCCCAAACGGGTTGGTGCAGTCTCTGTCGCATTTCAAACGCCACAAGCCGGTTCCACATGGAATTCGAAGTGTTGTTGTTGAAGCCTTCGGACCCCGGTGGTGATTTTTTGGTAAACGCGGAGCTCCTTTTCGGAGGTCCCTAAACATGCGCGATAGAATTCACAGCTTCCGTGTCTTAACGTTCCCATTAAATTTAATATAATATAACATAATATAATATAATATATATATATATGTGTTCAATTATATATATATAGATTGAGATGTTGTTTCTGTTTTGCTTGGGCTTGCATGTGGGGGGGGTCTAACTGTTAATATTTTGCAACTGTTTGGGATTGGCATGCAGAGACATGTCTATGATCATCCGTGGGCGTTGGAAGCTTGGATCACAAAGCTTTGAGTCCAGTCGCCGTCAAGCTGTCAGCCACGGCGCGCATCACAGCGGCCACGGCACTGCTGACATTGGCAGTCCTGCCAACCCAACCCTAAACCCTAAACCCTAAACCCTAAACCCAAACCCCAAACCCTAAACCGTAGGAGGCCATGGCTCGGAGCTGAACGAAGTAAGCCGGGGGGCGGTTAAAAGAAAGAGTAGAAGCAGAAACTGGCAACACCTGAAAGCAAGCAAACAACCGCAAATGTTTTATTGCTGAAGGGTGCAGGTAGCTAGAGTGGCAAAGTGTCGGCCGCACCAATAACGGAAGTTACCCTAAACCCTAAACCCTAAATCCTAAACCCTAAACCCTAAACCCTAAATCCTAAACCCGCAACCCCGACTCCGACACCTCGAATTTCTACACTTCGGCTTGGTGGGGCTTTTAAAGCTGTTGAAAAATATTAGTAAATAAGATGCTCTTAAGCCCAATAAGGGAAAATATAAAATGTCCCAAAGCCCTACCCAGTCGATGTATCGATGTAGTTCAGGGTTGAGCTCTATCTAGGTAGCCTCAAAACCGTCTGAAGTCCGAAGGTTGCTCGCACAGACTGCTCAAGTATCCATCTAAAGGTTCTGTTCAAGGATTTCTAAGAATTTGAGCAGGTTCCTGTAAACGGGTTCCTTCATGGGGATCCTGTAAGGGTTGCTTGAAGCATTCGTTCGAAGGTTCTTGAACATCTAGCTTATAGTACTCCAGAGTTCCCAGGAGAATCCTATGACTATGATTCCGTGATGAAAAACGGGCAGTTCGTTAAATTAGGGACCCCTTTTAGGCCCCCCCAAAGTAGTACGGCGCCCTCATAAAAAAAAAGAAACGACCTACCCATATGAAAGGATGTCGGGATGGTTTGCCCTCCTGGCATTTTCGCGAAGTCGCCCGGCCAGGTGGAGCTCGGTCCTTGAAGAGACTCTGTGCGCATCTTACTTGTCCAGTACCCTACGGGAACGAAAGGTTGACCTTACTTGGAGGCCCTTTTGACTTAGTAAGTCTACTTAGTATCCCCTAGAAACCATATTATAATCCCCCATAACCCACCTTACTAACCCTACTTACTAAGTCAAAGGGGCCTCCAGGTAAGGGCTATATGGGGACTGAAGTATCTCAAAAATACACTACAGGTTGCCTATACCCTGCTGCTAGGGCATTTTGGGTGCCAGAGCTTGTAGCGCTTTAGGGTTTGGCGGGTTTTCGGTGCTCCCTCTCAGTCTTTGAAAGGACTGGATGTCGTTTTGAAGTCTTCAAACCTAATGTTTAGGGTTTCGGGGTCCTTGAAGAGACTGTAGGGTTTAGGGTTTAGGGTGTATTCGAGCTTGTAGTGCTTTACGGTTTAGGGGTTTTCGGGGTTCACTTATGGCGTCCCTTCCGAAGGGCTTTAGAATGCTTTCGAGTCTTCACCGAAGTCTACATTAGGATACAACGGGCTTGGGACGCCGTGTTTCGAGTTTATGATTTGGGATGTCGAGTTTAGGCGTTGTGCAGGGTATCCTTGGTTTAGTTTAAATTTGGGGTGTTGATAACTGAGTTGCAGAATGCGGCAAATATGGACACCTTTTGCTGGTTGCTGAACCGAACCACTCAGAGGCAAGAATCAAGAAGGAATTAGGCCAATTAGGCCATCTATAGGTATCATTCCACTTACCTCCTTCCGCTGAAAGAGTTGAGATTTAGCCATGTAGAACGAGCCCTCAAAAAACATAAAGCCCAAGAAACAAGCTCGGAGGCTTTAAACATGTTATCCATGTGCTTTCGGTTTAGGGCTTTTAGGGTTTAGGGGTTCTTAGAGTTAAGGGTTCAGGGTTCACAAAACCACACAGGGAGTTAATGTCTAGGACTTGATCCTTGGCTGAATAATTAATTTGCCTAGAGAGTATAACCCTCAACACCATACACAACTGGAGCTACACCCTAAATCCTCCTAAACCTCATAACCGGCTAAAGCAGGGTCAAGGGGCAACCCGCCCCCGAGTAGCACTGCACCCGTACGCGCCGTCTCCCAAAGAACGTGGAAGGCCTCAGGGGAAGTTCAGAAATCAGGGTTGGGGCTTTTTCAACGCAGAATGCCCCGCGAATCGCGAATAGGGTTTAGGGTTTAGGTGCCTTATTATTATTGTGCATTTCCGAAAAAGCTTTTATCGTCATCCCGGAAAGACCCACCGGTTTGCGGCATAGTTCCGCCCCGGTCTGTCAAGTTAGGTGGAATCTCCCTGTATCCAACCTTGGCATGCATCCGGGCACCGAAAATCACCCTACACCCCAAACCTGTCTCCAATCTTGGCACACATCCGGGCACCGAAAACAACCCTACACCCCAAACCCTGAACCCAAACCCTGAACCCTACAACCTAAACCATGAAGCCTCACCCCTGAACCCTAAGCCCCCAAACCCAAAACCCTAAACTCTGAACCCTTGTGGATCCCTTATAGGATTCCTTATAGGATCCCTCAAGTGAAGGAGCCCTTCTGAGAACTCCTATAAGAACGGGAACCCTTAAAACAAGGAACTCCAAAATCCAGAAACCTCAACTCTGAGTCGGATGGCCTGCGGCAAACAGTACCTTGGAAGAGGCCGTGGAGCATCTCTTAGTTGCTGAATTCATAAGCCCCCAAAAGTGTAGACTTTCATTTCGATAATGGATAATTTTATGCCGAAAAGCGCCAAGTGTACTCATCCAGCTACTAGGTCCTAGAAGGGTACTATAGGTGTTCCACGAAGTTCTTGTACAAGAGTTAAGGGTACCATGAGGGTTCTAAGTTCTAAGACTCTCCATATAGCAGCTTACCCTAATGGTGCATGTGCTGGGCTTGCTGAGAGCATAACATCTAAGGCGCTCATTTCGAGCAGAGGAGTTTTGAATAGCGCTCCTATGAGCAACCCAATGGTACGGGAAATTGCGTTTTGTAAGGCGTCAGAGGAGCTGCAAACTTTGGACTATTCTCCGGTTCTTGGTTTTCTGCTTGCGGTTTGACCCTCACGACTGTTGGATACTGGTGGCCTGCTTAGTAGCAACTGATCTGGAGCAGAAGGCCCTCTACACGGCACTTGGCTACTGTAGTTCGTGGGTAGGCACAAGTCATAACGATAGAGGTAGACTCGACGTATCGAACTTCTTATGCTGAAAGCTTGAGCGTGTAAGCCCCGGCAGAATCCCCCGAACCCTAAATCTCCCGAAACATGCTTTGGGGTTGGGGCTTTAAGGCCTTTATTGTAGGGTTTGTTGGGTTTGGGGTTTGGGGCCAAGGGTGAAGGGTGTGGCGTTTGCTGGGGTTGGAGTTTGAGGTTTAGGTTTGAGTTGAACATACCTGAGAGCAATCCAACCCCTTGTTGAACTCCCGAATATTAGGGTTTAGGGTTTTGGGGTTTAGGGTGTAGGGTGCAACCCTTGCAATCCTCAACCCTGAACCCCTAGACAATAAACCTCAAACCCAAAAGAACCCCTTCAGAACCCTTGAAGGAACCCTAAAAACCCTGCAAAAACCCTAAACTTTGCAATCCTTCAGCACACCACAAGAAAGGCGGCCATTTCGACAAAATGCAAAACAAAAATTCCCTCAGGGTCCATGTGCCCATATAGGCTTAATGTACTTCCTATATAGGTACATTGGGGCCGAAGTATCTACTACTTGTGTACATGACCCTTGGGGATTACTTTCAACCACACTAAACTTAGTTGCTCAGTTCATAAGCCCACAAAAAATGTACACTTTCAGATGTATAAGAGGTCATAGTATCCCAAAGAGTGTAAAGTGCACCCAGTCAGCTACTTAAGTAAAGCTAGAATTTTTATGTCATGAGTCATGAACTTACCTGACACCGTACTGTAGTAAGTCCCCCCCGATCCCCACCAAAGCTTGAACAAAAGCGGTCAATTTAAGAGACCTCTGATGTCTGGGGTTTAGGGTTTAGTGTTCTAGACTCTGCCCACGCAAGTAATATGCGTGGGCTGCCGGGGGCCTTTATAGACAAGGTTTTGGGTGTAGAGTATGAAACTATGAGTTTACCCCCCCCCCCGAAATTCACCTGCAACCCCAAACCCGAGAAATAGAAAGCTATGACCCCCCCGTAGTGTTAAAGTATATATAACACCATTGGATCCTCAGGCATGGAACATTACCCCAAAAATCTTAACATGAACTCCCCTAAACCCTAAACCCTGACCGCAAACCTAAACCCTCAACCCTAAACCCTACAATCCTACACCCCTACAAGGAAGCGACTCTAGAGCTGGCCCACAGTTCGCAGTCACATCCACGGGGGCTTATGGTTTAGGGGTTTAGGGCTTGCGAGTTTAGGTTTTAGAATTTAGGGGGTTTAGGAGTGTAGGGTTTAGGGGTTTAGGGCTTAGGGTTTTAGGGTTTAGGAATTTGCCCAAACCCAAAGCTTCCTCAACGGCGGCTTCGAATTTAGCATGAAATCACGAGATCTGAATAAAAGGCTACTGTAGGGGCCTATAGCAATTAGAATAGCGTTCCTTTAACGAGGTCTATAAGGAGGATTTATACGGGTAATACAATTCCAATTTACCCGAACGAAAACCTTAAACCCTCGTCTGTCAAACCCTGTTGTAGTACTGTAGAGCTGCGGTAAACCTACGAAACTCCTCTGTGTCCGGGCTTCTTCAGCTCGTTCAGCGCGTGCTCGTCGGGGGCGCCCACCGTGAGGGTGCTGATGGGCAGAGCCGGATGCTTGGCCTCATGTAGGGCATAAGGGTCTTGGGATTTGTAAGGGTTTGGTCTTTTTGGCTTGTGTTTGGGGTTTAGAGTTTGCGGGGCTTCAATCACCAAAGGGGTACTATGTAGGGTTTACAAAACTTACACATGATTGAACTAGCGTGGGTAAAGATTCGTGCTTCAGGACCATGCACACCAAGACTCGACTCTAACGACAGAAAGCACAAACGAAGATACTACAAAGCCTAAATCCCAGACCGAGAAAACATCGTCAACACCACGAACCAAAAATGAAACCTTGACAGCTATAGCAAATTCCTCACGACCGTCTGCAGCAGATGTTCCGGCGGTGCCATTCTGATGTAGTTGCGCGCCTCTGAGGCTCTGTGGGCAGTGAACCAAACTTGGGTTTAGGGTTTTGGGGGGGTTCCATTTACCTGCCCACTAAATCTGGTCAGGATTCCATGATAAGACAACCGCATCGGAAAGGAGACGCTTTTCTGGGTCTAGGTAGTTTTGAATTCTGAAGTTGAAGGGCTGCGACC
Source organism: Symbiodinium sp. clade A Y106 (assembly GCA_003297005.1). Lineage (NCBI taxonomy): Eukaryota > Dinophyceae > Suessiales > Symbiodiniaceae > Symbiodinium > Symbiodinium sp. clade A. Next base: position 88,471 of record BGNK01000863.1, read on the forward strand.
TCGAAGTGTGAAATCGGAGGAAGGTCAGCCTACTGCATGCTTCGGCCATCCCACAGATGCGACCGTTTGGGGTTGAGAACCCAGCAGAAAGTCCCTGTATCTACTATTTCGGAAGCAGGCCCCATTATTAGGGTTTAGGGTCTAGGGTCTAGGGGGCCCATTATTAGGATGGTCTTTTGGGGCCTGGATCCATGATGGCACTTGTCTGGACCCTCTTGAGAACTTTAGCATTCAGGATGGTGATTGTGTGGGCGTTGTGGCACTGAAGGCTTTTCTCAGGAGGCAGTTCGATGTCCTAAGCCGTAAGCCATCCGGCCCCGCGTACGGCAAGACAGAGTGCAAGGTCTACCTGAACCCCCAAATCCCTGCAACTATGTCAGGCAGTCATGATGAGAAACCCTCTAGGTTTCTTAAGGTCCAGGTAGAGAGTACGAGCTGGGGCTTCACTTCACCAACCCTCACAACATGCGACCTTGCACACCGTGGATTGCGCTGCCATGAACGAGTCGGTGTGAGTTGTTCTTCCTTGTTCTGTGTTCTTGCGTGTCTTTGTGTATGTTTACGGGTACGTGTTTGTATTTGCTATATCTGTGTGTCCGTTCGCGTGCATGCATCTCTGTGTGTGTGTGAAGGTTCTCTTTGCTTTCAGTCTAGCTCTGACTGTCGTGTCTTCGGGCAGAGCCCTTAGACATAGACTCAGACAGTACAGCCATCACGCAACACGCACACCAACGATTCCCCTGAGTAAACGGCATCCGGAAATTGCAGCACACCATAAGCCTTACGCCTCTGAAGACCCACCAACAACACACATGGAACTACAAGTAGGTCTCGGGACAATCCCTCTGCTGGCTTGGAGGACACATTCCATAATAGGTTTCCCACACTAACCCCTGAAACAAAAACCCTCAATACGAAACCCTGAATCCTATGCCCTGAACCGTAAAACCTTAACCATGAGTCCTTAGTCATTTCCATGTACCTGGGGCCCTGAAACAAACCCTTTGGCAAGGAACTCCCAGCTGCGCGTGTTCCAGCGGGCCGACCTTGGTAGCCGTTCATTGCCCACCCCAGAAAGTCCAGATAACTAGAATAGGGTTCCTTTAAAGGGTTCTATAAGGGTCCCTAGACCGGGAATTATGGGCTTGATGAGAATAATTAAGGCGCTACCGCTAGCAGCAGTGGTCATCAGCTAGGCTTAAAAAATTCAGGTACTCCGCAGGATGGGATCACAGCTACTTGGGGTTGGGGGCTTGGGTTTAGGGTTTAGGGTTGCCTACCGGTGGACAAGGGCTTCATAACGAAATGGGTTGCGACAGGTTTGTTGGTTGATTGTAGGGCCTGTAGCATCTAGTTCATGCAGGATTTGGGGCTTATCTGAAAACAACACGTTAAAAAACACAACAAAATTCCTAAATGATTCACAACCCGAAATCCTAAAAACAACAACCCACACACACACACACACGCAAACACAAACGAAACCTCAGGCCACCAACATGATCACGAGCATAATGTTTTAGTATCTATTAGCAACAGTAACAACGATAACCTCGCCCAACAAAGATAAATGATAATGGAAAAATAGAATCATAAGGACAAGATAAAACTAGCACATCTAGCACACCCACCAAGAAAAAGTCTCAACTCTAATCCTCCGCCTCCGCCCCCCCCCCCCCCCCCCCCCCCCCCCCACCAACCAGCCCTTACAGACCCCCTCACCTTAAAGGAGCCCTACCCCGTTCCCAAACCCTGAACCCTCAACCCTGAACCCTAAACCCCCAGACCCTAAACTTAAACCCTCAACCCTAAACCCTAAACCCCATAATTAGACCCTAAACCCCAAGCCCTACCCCGAACAGCCAACAAAAACGAGCTAACATAAGGGCCTTAGTTAATGATTAGAACAGGGTTTTGGGCTCCTCTATGATGTAATTGTAAGTTATAAGGAACCCTAAACCTTAATCTCCTAAACCCTAAACCTTAAACTCCTAAAACCCGAAACCTCAAACTCCTAAACCCTCAACCTCAACCTTGAACTCCTAAAGCCCCCATGTTACCGAGGCCCCGGGCCCATCCCAGCGCCTCGCTCCAGGAGGGCAAGGCGGCCAAGGAGGAGACCGGCCGAGCACCCGTCAAGCGCCTGATAAGCAAAAACACGTTGCAACAAAAATATTTAAACAAAACAATATTAAGTACTTATAAGTACACTGTTACCTTAATGATATATATATATATATATAATGGAGATGATATAACAGTATATTATAAATAAAGCAAAGAACAACAGTGTCTCTGCGCTTTCTGTACCGCTTTTGCACACAAAAAAGGAGGTTTGCGTTTCTGTAATTTTTTGGTTTTGATGCGTGTCCTTAGGGTGCAGCTTGCGTGTCCTTAGGTTGCCCTTTTCTCCAGGGCTGACACGGCTGAAGGAGCGTTTCGATTTGTGAATGGAAGTTTTGATTTTCTGCTACGTGGGTTCGGACTTTACGGGTTTGCCAGGGGATTTGGGAGTTTCCGAAAATAGGGGACCCTAATATAGTTCCCTAAATAATAGGATCCTTACTATAAGGACCCCAAAATAGGGTACCCCTAATTCTCGGAAACTCCCATTTGGTAATACCGATGTTCGTACCTTTCCGGGTTTTGTCTTAGGGATGTTGACAGGCTTTTGGTCTTCCGCAAGCCCTGGCACTCCAAAAGGAACCAAGTTTGGTGCTGCTTGAGGTCTTCCTTCCTGAAAGTCAGGGTACCCTATTTAGGGGCCCGTATAAATAAAATCATCCTATTCGAGATCTATATTGCATGACACATGATATTGAAATTTTGTAAACCCTAAACCCTAAACCGTTCACAGACCAACGTAGGCATTGTGTGTGCATTTGGAGTCCTCAGGGCAACTGACTTCGGTATGCTCTTGTACAGTTGTCGGGACCCCCTACATATGGGAGTTATCAAAATTAGGGTCCCTTTCTGGGGTACCCTAAATATTAGGTGCCGTATTATCATAGGGACCAAAAAAGGGACCATGATTTTGACAACCACCCATACATTGTGAATACGGGCACTTGCGCAAGCATCTGTATGGTTGCCTACCCAGGGCACTGAAACCCTAAGAACTCCAAAAAACCTAATTCCTAAAAAACCCTAAACCCTAAACCCTAAAACTCCAAAAAACCTAATTCCTAAAAAACCCTAAACCCAAACGCTAAAACTCCAAAAAACCTAATTCCTAAACCACGGCCCTTAAGGCTCTTGGCCGTTTTACCGTCGGTCGTGGCTGAAGGGCCCAGAGACTCCAAAACCTGTTAATTAAGGAATATACCTTAAATCATATTAGGAATCCTATTATAATTTAAGGTATATTCCTTAATTAAGGGTTTTGGAGGCTCTGGGGGTATAGGCTGGCGTTTGATCCGAATCAGGTTCTAAGATTCTAAGTCCGATGACCCCAAAAGTCAGGGCTTAGGGCTTAGGGTTTAGGGTTCAGGGTTTAAGGGTTTAGGGCTTAGGGCTTAGGTTTAAGGTTCAGCGTTTGGGGCTTAGAGTCACCATTCGGAGCACAGTCTTTTCCATCCCGAGCCGCAAAACCATTGCTTCGCACTTGGGCCCTCTACGAAAAACTTTCTTTTGTCTTGCAAAGCCGAGCTTCGTTCATGGATATTTTTCATAGTTTACAGAATTCTACAGGGTTATATAAAGAGGTCAGCAGCGCAGATGTCATGGGTTGTTCCATGAAGATTCGCCTGACGAAGTCAATGTGCCGAATGGAGAGGCGCCACAGCACACTGACACCTGCAGACAGGAATTGGAAGCTTAGGGACGTAGTGATATGATACAAGAGCCTTAAACATCACAATAGGTAAGGGGCTACCGTTACTCAAGATTCCGACCTCTGCAATATAGTGATATAATCTTCGCGGGCGTATCAACCCCCGGCAAAAAAACTGCGCATGATGTAAGGCTTTGCATTTTGGACTCTGAGGCATAAATTTTTAAGCCCCAAAATCTGCATACAAAAAGTTTCATAGACTCCCTGCAAGATCCGTTTGAAACCCTCAACCCTGAACCCTAAACTCTTGCAGAACCCTGTTCAAACAAACAACATAAACCCTGAATCCCTAAACCCTGCCACCCTGAACTCTAAAACCCTTTCGCCCTAAGCCCTAAGCCCTAAACCCATACACCCCTAAACCCAAAACCCTAAACTCTAAACCCTAAGCCCTAAAACCCTCAGAAGCCAAAACAATCGCGACAAAACCAGCTTTACCTCGAGCTATTAGACCTTAAGGGTACCTTAATCTACCCTTAATCCTAAACCCTAAACCCTAAACCCTAAAATCTACCCTTTGTAGGGTCCTAATAAGGATCCTTAGGGTCTAATAGCCCATACTGGTTACCTCGAGCGTGCAGGTAGTCGATGAGCCAGGGGTCGACGAGCTTCCTGCTTAGGGCGTTAGGGTTTAGGGGTTTAGGGGTTTGGGGGGTTGGGGGTTTAGGGGTTTAGGGGTGTAGGGGTTTAGGGGTTTAGGGCTTTAGGGGTTTAGGGCGTTGGGGGTTTAGGGTTTAGGGTTTAGGGGTTTAGGGTTTAGGGGTTTAGGGTTTAGGGGTTTAGGGTTTAGGGGTTTAGGGTTTAGGGGTGTATGGCTTTAGGGCTCTTACAAGGGCTCCAGTAGTCAGGATTTCGAGGAGGGATCCAATAAGTGGATCCATAAGGGAGTTTCCGAAAATTTGGGGTACCTTATTTTGGGGTCCTTATAATAAGGATCCTACTATTTAGGGTACTATATTAGGGTCCCCTATTTTCGGAAACTCCCATAAGGGTTCAGAGGTTGCGGTTTAGTGTTCAGGGGTGGGGTTTGGGTGTGTGTGGGTTTAGCGGTTTCGGGTTCATGGGTTCAAGGTTTATCGTTCAGGGTTCAGGGTTTAGGGGTATGAGGTTTAGCGGTTGATGGTTCAGTTTTTGTCAGGTGTCTTGTGCTTGTTCTACTGTTCTGCAATATAAGGACGAGACAATACAATTTTTATATTCGTTTAAACCGTTGGACAAGTTGATAACCATTTCTCAACCTTTCCTCTTCATCAGGAGCTTCTGGCGCTCTGGGTGTTAAGGGCTGCACGTTTGTTTGAGGGTGTAAAGGCTGTTCAACATGGCTTTAGACTGGTTCTGGATAAAAACATGCACAGGCATTTGGGGTTGGCAGTTGACTCTAAACCCTATAAAACCATAAACCACATCAAAGCTTGCTGTGTTTCGGGCCTTGGGCCCTTGGGCTGTATCCATTCTCCGAAAAACCCTTCTGGCGCCCCTATAGAACTTTCGTTGTAGCATGTTGAAACCCTCCCTATGGCCAAAAAACCTACCTGTTAGGGTTTCGTAATATGGTTTCTATATATAGTTCCTTCAAAAGGTAGGTTTTTTGGGCCTAAACCTTAAACCCTCAACCCTAGCCCCTTCACTTTAAACCCCTAGCCAAGGAAACCCTCGGAGAGGTTCTTACCTCTAAATGCCAAACGCCAGGTCCCAGTTGCAACAAAAACGATATAAACCCTAAATCGCACCAAGCTCCAAACTCTACATGTTAGCTTAAGGGTTGAGGTGCAAAATGTGTAGGGTACAGAATTTACAAACCCCCTAATTAAACCCCAAGCCTTAAACCAACAACCCAAAACACAAAATCCCAAACGAGACTACTCACTTCAGAGCTCAAAAAACCCGGCATTTCAGATCCCGGCAAGTGGCTGGCAGGCCAGGACTTTGGTGCCAGCTGCAAGCAAGCCTCGGATCTTCACGGTTTAGGGTTTCAGCGTTTAGGGCAAGGGTTTTAGGGGACTGGCGTTTGAGGCTCAGGGTTACGCGCTTTAAGATTAGGGCTCATCAAAGTACAGAACAGGGCGAACCCATCATTGGTGGGGGGGGGGGACGAATGTCGAAACACAAATCCGGAAACTGTTACCCCAAACCGCCATTCTACATTACATGCATCCCAACTCCAAAACCTCTACAGAAGGGAGGAACCCGCACCTTTCAGTGGCTGAACAGGCCTACACCCCCTACACTCCCAGCACTAAACTCAAGGCACTGCCTGATTCTCTACCCCAGAAGTCCTAAATCCTACATAATGTAAGAACCTGATTAAGAAACCTTGGGCCTTTATTAAGGGTTCCTTATATGAATCCTACTATATTGGGGGTTATAGGCCCGGGGTTTCTTAATCAGGTTCCTTCATTAGATACCCGTTATAGAGCCCTTTAAAGGAACCTGTATAGTACCCTTATAGTAACCCTTTAAAGGAACCCTAAGGTACCCCCTAGTTCCTACATAACCCCAACCCTGGTCTTGAAGGGCCCTGCCCTGCCCTGAGTTTAGGCTTTAGGGGCTTAGGGTTGAGATGGGGGGCTGTAAATAACTGTATCTATGTCTGCTTTACTTATAGAGACCTGCGTCGGCATCCTAGCTGTCGAACTTGGGGATAAAGCATCACAAAGTCAAGCCTTAATTGCATCCTTTCAAAGGGCCCATCTACCAATGGTTATGGAATTGGGTCTCAAAAACCACCATAAGGATGGTGACTTACGGGATGCTGGCATATATGGTGCAGTGCTGCTAGGCCCCCCCTCCCCCCCCCACCCCATGGTATCCCGCCTCCCCCCCTGTGGTTCCCTGTGGTGTGGGTTCCCCCCTTGCCCTTCCCCCCTGTGGCCGCGGTCGGCTTCCATGGCTATTGCTGGTTGGGCGTCCGGTTGCTAAGGGTTTGGACCTGNCTGTGGTTCCCTGTGGTGTGGGTTCCCCCCTTGCCCTTCCCCCCTGTGGCCGCGGTCGGCTTCCATGGCTATTGCTGGTTGGGCGTCCGGTTGCTAAGGGTTTGGACCTGAGGATGTGACACAGTTCCACTGAACTCCGACCTGCCCTGAGCTCCAAAGCCAAGGATAGTGATGAATATTATAGTGATGATGATGATTATGACGACGAAAATGGTGATCATGATCCCCATCCGCGCTTTCCTCCGGCCCCTTGCTCAAGAGTCCCGAATGAAAATCATTAAAACATGTGCTCAAACTTACTTATACTTTTAACGAACCCAGCCCAAACTTGGCTTTGAATGACAACGATCGATACAGNGAGTCCCGAATGAAAATCATTAAAACATGTGCTCAAACTTACTTATACTTTTAACGAACCCAGCCCAAACTTGGCTTTGAATGACAACGATCGATACAGTTTCCGCAAGAACATCACAAACCGAGCACGATTTTCAACTAAATAAAGCAATGAACATGCGGTGCCGAAGCCCCGAGCAACATAAGAGCAGAGGTACCGCCAACAGCCACACTGGGAATAGCACATCAGCGTCATTGCGCNAGGGGAGGGGAAGGGCAAGGGGCCCTGTGGTTCCCTGTGTTGTGGGTTATCCTTCCCCACCCCGCCCCTGTGGTTCCCTGTGTGTGTTCCATGTGTTGTGGGTTATCGCTCCCGCACCCACCCGTTTCTAAGGCAAGAGGCGTGGTGGGAGGGCGGGGGCATACCGTGATACCGTGAGGAACGTCGACAGTTACGTGGATGACGTGTGCCTGTTTGTTGTTTATATATGTATACACACACACATCTATGTATGAGTCTGTGCGTGTGTGCCCGTCTTGTAGGACATCTGCGATCAAGTAAGAGCTGAGTAGATTTCAATTGTGCCAGCATTCCGCAGCTGCTGCAGTCGAGCTGACCGGGTTTTCATCGAAATCCGAGGGCCAGGCATGTACCCTCGGCGTCCCTTCGAATCGCCAGTCTTGTTCCAGTGTCCTGACGTGCGCAGCTCGGGAGAGGCTGACGTCATTAAGACAAGAGGTCCATCCTGGCGAATCGTAGAACCAGGCGTGTCCTACATGGGGACCTGCGGGAACAGGCGATGCGAGGCAGAAAAGAGCCGCGTCTTGAGCAACATGGGCATGGGGAAGCACCGACCAAACGAGGAAATTTGCCACGAGCAAATTCGCTGCCCAGCATGCGACTCACCTTTCAGACCCGACCAGTTCTTTTTTTATTGCTGTTCGGCCAAGGTCAATTTCTGCATCAACGGAGAAAGACCGGACGAGCTACGTGTCTCCGAGAACCGTGCCGACAAAGCGCGTGTTTTGGGAAAGACGGGCAGCCCTGTGACCTACAGCATGCTCATTATCAAAGTGGAAATGCCCGGCACGTTCGAAGATGATTCGACACTGGATACAATTCCCACAGCTGGGCTAACTTCAGTTTCCACAACCGCGTCCTCAATGGCAAGGTCTGACCTGCTGCGGCCGTCCTACATGGATCCTCAAGACATTCTTTATATTCAAGACAGCATATCCAATAGATTTCAGCGCGGCCGCAGAATCGCCGACACTATGAACCAACTGGTGAGTGGCAGCCTTTCAGTCGACCGGATTCCTACCATCCATGTGTTTCAATGGAAGGGGAGATGGCATTCAGAGGACAACCGCCGTTTGTGGGCATTCAAGAAGGCCGGCCTGAAGCGAGTCCCCGTCAAGCATGTGGACAGGCACTCAGTTGATGACCGGAAGTTTTCTACGCTTAATGGTGGCGTCTCTGTCAGAGTGCGTTAAAAGTAGCTGCTTCGCACAGGCTTTCTCACAACAGTCATGCCGTGCTTCTTCACATGAAAGAAGCACACAGGCATATCCGCATATCCCAGTTGGCGATGATTTGCTCAGTATTCGATGCCAGCCGCATGTTGAAACTGCCAGCCATGGCCTCGGCGGCGGGACCAGTTGTTTGACTTTTTGAGGTGATCACATGTTGAACCATGAGAAATCGTGAAAGCCAGTGGTCCTTGCTCGCATTGCGCAGGAGATCTACGAGAATGTAGTCAGCCATCGCCTCAGATGCTGCAGCTTCTCCTTTTCGCTGGCCACGTGGTGAACCCAGAAGAATGTTGACAGCAAAGTGCCATAAATTCTTCGAGCGGAGCATGTAAATCCAGAGCTGCAGTACATCTTCCAGGCTTCCACCGTCTCCCTCAACAGATGCTGTATAGATACCGACTATGCCTACTCCGACATGCCCTTGCCGAGGCGTCAACGATCGCCTGCGGGAGGCTTCGTCCCAGGCGAAGCTGTTCAACTCCCGTGAGGCCCGAGCTGCGGTTTCTGCTTCACCTTGTGATTTCGCGATCCCTGAGCTGGGACTGAAGCTAACTGCTATACTGCTACAGACTAAATTACGAAGTTATTGAGGTCAAGACTCATGTCGACCCTCGCAGCAGATGCGGTCCCTGAGCCGCAGCGCCGTGCGAATTTTGAAGTGGAAGCCGTGCACCCACCTCTCGGATTCTTTGTTGGTGGAAACCGTGCACCCACCACACTCCGGTGCTCACAATTGGGCTCCTCGGGGCTTCGAACTGGTAACCGGGTCTCGAAATCCAGCCCTTCTAAAAGGTGTTTTCTAAGGTGTTTTGGAAACCGGCAATCGTGCTCCTGCCACAGTACCGCACGTACTTTGGAGTGCACCTGGTCTTCCCGCCACAGTGCTGTTGGTGTTCTATAGTGTTAATCGCCTCCAGGCGGCATCGCAGATTCTCCTGTTATGGTTCCGGAGTATGTATAGGCTTGTCCAGGCTTGTCATGCGAGGTGGTCTATGCAGTATCTGGCGAGTTACTTGGTGACACTTCGTTTTCGGCTGGAAGGCGTTGGATTCAAGTACTGAGTTTCGGGCCTTATAGGGTACAGTACTTCCGAACAGCCGCCGCATGCAACATCACTGCCCCGACATATTATCAATCACAGCCACAACCTGACATCGAATGTCCAGACGGCGTGGTACCGTTTTTTGTCGAGACGGCAAAAGGAACGTTCAAAGTCTGCTGAGTCTTGCTGCTGCACGTGTCCACATCCTATTGGGAGATGGGACACTTGCTAGGCAGCTGCGTTGCGGCGTAATTTCGGATCGTCATCACCACCATGCTCACCATCGACATCACCTCAACCACAATGACATCTGCTATCATCGTCATCCAAGCTCATCGTACTGAAGCCTCATCATCGCCTGCCTTCCCGCCCTTGTGGTTCCCTTCCCGTTCCTGGTTCTCATCCTCGGCATGACACCAGGACGAAAATTGACGCGAATCGTCTTTTTCATTTTTCTGTATGCGTCACCCCCTTGCTGCCATGTGCAGGCGCTTTTCGGACAAGAGTCTTCCGATTACACACACCTGCAGCAGCTTCAGAAGGCCGCCTTGCATGTTTCGGAGCTTCAGCACGCGGAATGCAAGACTTTTATTCGGCGGGCAGCGTTCCTCAGCCAGCGAAGTACCTTTCTTCCATGTGTAAACGGGATGCCATGAATGCAGGAATGGGAGCCCTTCTCCCAGCTTTGGGCACTCGGCTTGGCTGAAGTTGCGAACTTGCCGGGACGTGTGGCACGTGCCTGCACTTGTTCGGATTTCAGGTCACGGCGTACCATTGGCTGGAAGATTCGGAAAAGTGGATGCGGTGCCCACAGAACTCGGCGTTTCAGTTTGCTGCGAATGGTAACAAATGGTGCTGCAGCCTGCGTGCTGTGCAGCTTGCCACAAGGAATGGTCCCTTCCACGAGATTGATGCCAAGTACTGTCATGCAGGGCTCGTATTTCCAGACTGCAAAGTGCCGGTTCCGCTTGTTTGTCGTACCATGTAGTTACTGTAGTTGTCGCAGAACTTCGCGACTACTGTAGCCTCCCGACCCGAATCCCGATCAAGTTCACGGATGCATGCGTCGTTTTGAAGCTGCTGACGGCCAGGTGAGCAGTCTGTCACAACAGGAGCGAAGACCCTTTTCAAGACGGTTGCGGCCTCGGGACCTCACTTGCCGTCACTTGCCTGGTCCGTTATCATCGAGGGCTTATTGTGTTGTGTACTGCTCGGTATGACATAGCAGCAGTGCTGCAAAAGTCGAGTATAGCAACATCTTGTAGCAGCGATGCATGGTGATACTCTTGTGTGTTGGTAGCATCTTCCCTGCAGTGAACACCTAAACGAAGTTTGTATGTCCATCGATGGGTGAACATGTCATTAATTATGAGTCCTAAAGTATGTATGGATAGATGTGTGTGTGTATGTATGCATCGTGTTTACAGAATTTACGTGCTTGAATTGTTTCAGGTTGTACATGCTCAAGGTTGTTTACTCAATCGAATCTTCTATTGTAGAGGTGTACATGTTCATGCGGCCCAGAAACGTGGCCAGATAGAGTGACATGTATATAGACGATGTAGTGAGTGATCGAACTTTGCGCATGGGCCGCTTGGTGCCGAGGTGAAAGGGCTCGAAAAGAGGGAGGACGCCGGCAAAGTCTTGCAAATCGCGAGAGACATCAAGGTGCCGTCGTCTTCAATTGGCATCAGTGCTATCAGCGATAGTTCGAGTCGGATTGATGAACAAGCTTGGTCTTTCCTTCAGCATTTGCTCCTTCATTTTCTGAGACATTGCTGATGGCACCGCAGTTTTGGCCAAGGTCCTGCAGCCCTGCCGGAGTCATCCTGCTAAACTGTGTTGCATGACCAATGAGCGGTTCAAATGACTTCGCGACTTGTATGCATTTGCACAGGGCCAGATCGATGCCTTCCAGCCTTACGTGCCAATTGTCTGATTCTGAGACCGACATGGTGTCCATGCATGCTGTGGCTTTCTCCACCCGCTGGGCGTGCGCAACTTTACGTACAACCTATATATATATATATACATTTATACATTTATACATTCTTACATTTATGCATATATACATATATACATATATACATATATACATATATCCATTTATCCATTTATACATTTATACATTTATACATTTATACATCTATACATTTATACATTTATACATTTACATATATATATACCTAGGGAGCTCCGGAACTTAGGAAGGACTTATAACTACTTATAAAAACTTATGTTGGAAGTTGTTTTACGTCCGTATAAGTTGTCTTAGTCTTTAAGTTATCCTAAGTCTTTAACATGCGCTTCCGAAGCACTTTTTCTCGCGGCACGTTTTTGGTGCTTTCGAAAGCTATCTTAGTTGCCGTCCGGTCTGCTAGTGCAGCAAAATGACCTTAGACCCGCCGTTGAGAATCCAGGCTGGGCGTAATGCCCAAGACAAGTCTGTAAGCTTGACAAAGCACTCTTGGCCTTGCTTGTTCCAGGTGCTGTAATCTACTCTCCACTGTTGCAGCACATGCGTGCTGCGACAGCTACAGCCCCATCTGTCTGCATGAGGAAGCCAAGCACATGCACTGCAAGACGCTCAGACAGGATGTGTATGCGTCCTGCCGGGAATTTCCTTGACATTGAGCGTGTGCATGCAGGGTCTCGCCGTCCTGCACGCAGCACCTGACCAGCAGACAGTAGACAGCGAGACTCTCTCTCCACTAAACCGAGCCCTGGCCACTCTCTCTCTCCCTCTCTAAATCTATTGTGTACACATTTCTTGTCTGAAGCCTCAGCCGTGAAGGCCACCAGGAGGACGGAGGCCGCAGCCATCACGCCCGCCCGTGGCCAAAGCCAGCACGCCGTTCGCAGACTGAGGCCGCAGCCATCAAGCCAGACACAGGCGGAGGCCGAAGCCGTCGCGGCCCAGAGCGGCGACCGAAGCCAGCACGCCCTTCACTGACTGAATGGGCTGCAGTCTCCCTACAAAACTCATCTTTCCAGCGACCTCCCATTCCAACTGTCAGGCTTAAAAACCCCTGCCCCTGCCCCTGCCCCTGCCCTGCCATCCACCACCCACCACCCACCACCCCACACCACAGGCCGAAGTCTGCGAAGGCCACCATCAGCCTAGCAAGCGGTGTGAGCTGGCCGCTCTCCGAATTCCTGAGCCTTCTAGCCTCTTGGTCATCGAGCCACGGCGTTGAGCTCCAGATTCTCACGTGACAGGGGCCCACAGCCAATGGGCGGACTTCCAACACCGACCGCAAGAACGTGTTCGGATGCCTCTGGCGGGCCTCGCCTCCGCCGCTTCGGAGGCATCTTGGTGCCCACTTCTGCCTTGCAGTGAGCTCATGAAAAAATCGAGAGCGACCTCGCCTTGCAAGTGATTGGCGCACACATATCTCACAGAAGCAACATGAGCGCCTTTCACTCCCTGGGGGTGTGTGCCTTGTACCGGTTGCATCTGTCCCTCAAGGGGGAGATTTCGTTTTGCCTATGCTTCCTGCTGGGCACCCTCTTGCTAGCCGCATAGCCTACAGATCCAATACGGTAAAAACAGTGCTGATGTGCTAGAGCAGTGCAAGCCTATCTAGAACTACAGCAGCTCAGGCAGCAATCACGCTTTCGGCAAAGGATCCTTGCTCGAAGCTGGGCCTCTGGAGCCCTTCAAGGAAGAGCATCCGCCGATGAATTCTCGCCGCACCCAGCATCGTGTCAAGGCCTGGGCCTGTGTGGGGCCGCCTTTTGCGCGAATTGTCCTTTCGCTTGCACCAGATACGACAAAACGAGAGCTGCATTGGTGCGGGTTTGTTGGCACCGCCGGTGCCTCTGACCAGTAAGGGTGGCAGCGGCAGCGCCTCGTCGTTGGCGCCTGTCGGGTTGGAGCCAACGTCCACTGCGAGGCCCCCAAGAAGTAGAAGTTCTGAAAGTCTTGCGACTTCGGGCCAATCGCTGCGGTCCATCAACTGAAAAACTTTCAGATTCAGCACTTTCGTTACTTTCGTTTTCTTCAGCAGCGACAGCAAACCCTCCGGCTGTTTGCCCCGCAACGCGCCGAAGTTTGGAAGCTGAGACACCTGTTTGAGGAAACGCTGTGCAGCTTCGAGCCGCTTGCAAACGGCAGCCATGCCGCCGACCCTACTTTGAGACAAAAAAGCTACGATTTCGAGGGGCTTAGCGCCAAAAGTATGGCTTATGCAAGAAAGCGCTATCTCATCCTAAGTTCCACTAAATTTTCTGATGAAACATCTAAAAGAGCTTATACGTCACTTGTAACTCATTTAGAATGATTTATGAAAATGGAAATGTATAACTACTTATAACATTCTTAGAAGCAGTTATCAGTGACTTCAACGGAGTTCAAGCATATTTAATTCACTTATATTCACGTATAAGTCACTCCTAAGTTCCGGGGCGCCGTAGGTAAATATAAATATAAATATAAGTATAAATGTAAATGTAAATATGAATATTAATAGACCAAAAACATATATACATATATATACATATACATGTAAATATATATATATATATATATATATATATCGCATACACGCACCATACATCCAGATATGATGTGCATGTATATAGTATAGATAGGATGTAAATGCCTGTTTGGATGCCTGCCTGCGTGCCTGGCACGTTGCTTTCTGCTCATTGAGCATGGTTGGACCGGAGTAAGGATAACTACACTCCTCAGTTTCAAGTCGAACACCACATCAGGTCACAGGCCTTCGCAACCCTGGCATGCGGGAGCGGCATTGGGCGCAGGCGTCGGAATTGAATTCGGAAGTTATCCGGATGCTCGTTTCTTCAACGAGACGTTGACTGCTGTGACGGGCTGCACATGTTTCGCACACAAAGAGGATCGGCGAGGTTTCTGCAGCTTTGAGCTTTGACTCTTGTGAGTTTCGGTTTGATTTTTCCAGATGAGGTCAGCGAGCTGGTCGGGAACGAAGTGAGTCAAGATCCCAGCTTCATGGAAGCCTGCATGCACCCAAGACGCGAAAAAAAAACGATAAAGCCTTCGTGATTTGGCTTGCGTCCTTTCGAAGCTCACCAAGAGCCTGGCTGCCAAGATCCCAACATGGAGGAGTTCACACTGAAGTCCTTCATTTCTCTGGGCTTCCCGGCTGCACTGATTTAAACTCATTCCGGTAAACTCTAGGGAAGGTCCAGTATTGTAGGTGCAGGTGCAGGTTGAGGGGCATTGAGAACACTCCGAAATGTCAGGCATGCTGGACCACGTGTCTACGTCCGGCCCCAACTTGCTGTGCAGCACATGTAGTGGTCGTTCTGCGTTTCTACCGACAGCCGGAGACCATGCACCAAACTCCCTTATCACGACTCTTGGATGATGCCGATCCCAGGATCAGTGACATTGGCGATCGCAGCGGCAAGGAGTTGTCGATTGAGACACAACTAACAAATATGATGAGAGCGCCAGGGCCTTGTGGTGTCGCAGACCTCGCAACCGTTCTATCCTGTCCAAGCATGAAATGTAGAGTAGAATGCTGAGAGAGCGAATCCCTACTGTAGATTCGACTAGCGCCAGCTGCACAGAACTGAAACAGAAGCTCGGACAACAGACGCGCATGGGAGTTAAAACAAGCCTCCAAGGTGGGACAGCATGAAATTTGACTGCAGTGAGTGCGACCCTCAGGGTTCTTCGGCTCGCCCAGGCAGCGGGCATCCTTTGCGGCTTGCATGGCTTCCCTGCGGTTGGTTCTGTTCGTACGTCCCCTGACTTATGCAGAAGTCGGCTTGTATTTATCTACCACCGTTTACTACCATTCGCCACCCGAGCGTTGCAAGGCCATACCGCACCACGGAGACCTACATCTTGAAAGGCCTTGTGCTTGCAATCTGCAATGCATTGCAATCATGTGTTTTGTAATCGGTTCCGTACGTAATTACGATCTACCAGGGTGACGCGAAACCCTGGACCTATGCTTGTGTGGCTCCTCATCTGCAGGAGCTGACGAGGTAATTGCTTTGATCGACGAGCAGATTGTCGTGACCCAGGCAACCGACCGTGATGTGCTAAAAGTCCATTGACTCGCTTGATGTAGGATTTACTGGTCCAGGGTGAATTGAATACGTGTAAAGGGTTTAGGGCGCAGGTAAGCTAAGTCGTAATGGAAGACCACGATCGTATGGACGGTGCTCCAGTGTTTCCGGGTGCGTGGCAACTCTCAGGAGGCATCAACCCCGGTTCTCCATAGCCAAAAGCTCAAGCCCTACCTAAACACCCGAAAGCTGCTTCCTATGGTACTCGGTTTTCGGTTCACGCTCTTCAACCTAGCAGGGAGGCTGCCGAAAATAGAGAAATAGCTTGCTGCGGATTCTGACACTCCCGGAGCTTGCAGAAACGTTCACTTGCGTGCGAAAAGCAGTGTACAGCATTCGTTCTACTAGCCCCAGTTCGTCAGAGACTGCAAAGCGTCATAGTCATAGTTGTGTGATGAGAAGGCAAGATGCTGGGTTGGCCGTCCCAAGATCTTTCACGAATATGACAATTCTATTTATTGCAAGCAGACACAATAGGGACAGTATCGTTCGAATTGGTAAGGCTTTTGAAGTACGGATGCCATGCGGGCACCAGTCTGGCCAGGCAATGCAATTTTCTCCCTTCAACAAGCCGTTCAAGGACGAAATCGATGCTGCATGCTCAGCGGCTTGTAGCAAAGCCTTGCAAAGCCAAGCGCCCATTGAACCGAATGTCCTGGCCTTAACCTGCCCAACACCCCAATGAGCCATCAAGTACTGAGGTTGTATAGCAAGTGGGGTTCTTGTACATTGGTCTAGGATTCCCCTTGTGTGTTTTCGCGTGTAAAGCGATAAGCAATAAACGGAAATAACAACGTTCGAATTTATGTTCTATGAGTATTATATGACTAATCCTATGAATGCTACTGCACATACTGGTGCTCCTAGCACCACTAGTACTACGAGTGCTACTAGTACTAATTAATTACTAGAACTACTAGTGCTACTAGTATTGCTGGTACTACATGCTAGTAATGCCACTGCGACTAGTCCTGTTAGTACTTGTACTTCTCCTAGTGCTACTGCTGCGGCTACGGCGGCTACGGTCTACAGCCACTGCTGCTACTGCTCCTACTGCTGTTGCTACGGCTACTACTACTGGTACTAGTATGTGCAACCTGAGGCGTGAGAGCCTGCACTTGCTTGTGCAAACTGAGGGTTGGCAGTCTGCACCTTTGCAAACTGAAGCTGTGGAGACTTGCTACATGAAAACCCGAGGCAAATTGAGTGTCCAAAACGATGAAGCCGAGGCGGATTGAGTGTCCCAAACGATAGCAAAACGACAACAGACATTATAACTTTGGTTTGACAGAGGTGCCTTTCGAAGGACATCCGGTACTCGTGCCAGTACTAGCGTGCTGAGGTGTTGGTGCCCTGTTCTTAATACCTGTGGACATCTTGGGATGTGCCATTGTAGATGCAAGCCACCAAGAGCCAAGCCTGTTCCCCGTACTTGTCATAAGTGAGAATCCTTTATACATTGTAAAACGATAAAGCATTAAAAGACGATAGCCCACCTTGCAGATAAGGATTCATCGATACGGACGTGAGGGCATGTTGACGACCCTTCTTCGGAGAACGGCTGTGAGGATGTCATCCCTCTTTTGCGGTGGTTGTTTTCAAGATTATCATATCATCAATCAGCGAGGAGGCCTCTTCCCAGCAGAGCAGAAGGGACAGTCAAGATTTTGGACGCCGCTCAGCCAAAGAAAATAGAACTCCTTTCATTTTCCGGATAAGGCTTGGGCTGAGAAGCTCCTGTACATGTCGGAGTGTCTCGACGGCTGGCTCAAGGTGCAACGCGCCAGGGGCCAAGGCCTTGCGCACCTACGGTTGCCCTTGACAGAGTGGTACTCAACTCCGAGGCAGAGCCCGATTCTCTCCTACTCTCAGGCCTGGATGTACCTGCAGCCCATCTTCGACTCTCCTGACATCATGAAGCAGCTGCCGACGGAAGGCCTGGAGTCCTGGAGACATTGTGTTTAAGTCGGCTCTACATGGGAGCTTTGTCGAGAGCCGTAGTGTTAGTGGACAACAATGCGTAAAGCTGATACAACTGGACTGGAGCCCGAGGCTTGAGTGATCTTGTGTGCAAGATTCTGCGCTTGGAAGGATTTCCAGGCATGTATCTGTGGAGTGTCAACATCAAGCCTTGAAAGCCTAGCCCAGACGCCTAGACCATCCTTCGCATGCATGGCTCCCGTTGCCCCCAAAAGCCCTGCGATAGGCACAAGCCTCCCCCGCAATAAGTCAAAAACAATTTCTAAACGCCCAAACCAGGAAAGAAGTTCCGCCTCGTGGACAGCAAGTGGCGGCAGGCCAGCGGCCCTGAAGGATGATGCGGACTGCGGGCTTTTGGTAGTAGGAATAGGTTGTGACGTCATAGGCATTGCGCCTTGGGCTACATGTTTAGAAGACCTGTTTGACTCAGCACCTCTACTTTTGAGGAGCCCTTCTTTTCGCGATTCCGACACATTCCAATCCTTGGTCGAAATTTGTTCAGCATTTTGTCGAACCTTCCTGACTTCAATGCCACACTGATCGAGCACGTAGCCTAGGGCTCAGGCTTCCCACCAATCCTGCGCTGATCACCAGTCTCTTTGTACAGAGTTTGGCCATGCTGCTCTGCTTGAGATGCTTGTTGTGAGATTGCTACAGAGACCCTGCGATGCCACAGAATCAGTACCCGTACTTTTGAAGGAACCTCCACAGTTAGCGACACTGGTGCTGACTGTGTAGCGCCCGTTGTAGCGCGTAGCTATCATCGCATCATACCTCTGGAAATCCCAGACATCCAGCTTATGCTCTGTCAAATGAACTGAACCTGACGAGTTTCCAATCCAATGATCCTCAAAAGCACACCACACCCGACCCACTAAGCCTGAAACGGCCTTCTTGAAGCCCGAATCTGGCCTTTGACCTCAGCTAATCACCGCAATTTACAAAAGGAAGCGACCGCGAACACGACCCTACCAGACAAGGCCAAGAAAGCAACCCAACCTGAACATGACAACTTCCTGTCACATAAAGCAAGAGTGTCCGTTTCCCGTCAGACCATGGCACGGCTCCATCAGAACTCGGCGGCCCTTCAGGCCTGCTCGATGGCACGGAGCTGAGAGACACAGATGCACCCATGGCATGTATATACATATTTCGCCTGTCGGACAGACATACATACATACACGCATGCAAGTATGCCTGCATGTAAAGATATGTATGTATCCGCCCATGCCTGTTGCATATACAACAGAAGCCTTGAGGGCTGGGCAATGGATAGAAGGAGCTGGAGGCTTTTCTGCACGTGAAGGCTGCTTGCAGGTCAGGGCCCAGTCTTTAGGTCTTAGGGCTTTTCAGGCCCAGATTCGTAAGTTTATGGAGCAGAGGGGTTTCGGGATGCATGGCTCAGGTATTCGGGCGCGAGAGGCTTCCTTTGCATCATGTGGTATGGAAGCTTTCCTTCTGTTATGTTTTATTCCTTGCTCAAGGGTTTGGGCCTACCTAGATACAGAAGCAACCAAAGAGCTCCTGACTTACTCGTAACCCTGACAGACATACGTAAGTATAGATCATTTAGAATAAAGACCCACAGCAAGTCTCCTCTAATTACCCCTTCACCCAGGAAGGCCTTCTGGAGATCTGGAACAATGCAAACGCTGACCTCGACATGGTCCAGAAAGGTTCAGAGCTCGGAGATCTGACAGTTTCCCAGCCTTGTGGCACGCGCACCGCTCTTTGCAGCTTTCTCTGTAAAGCTCTGAGAACGGCTTTTGGCGGGTTTGACGCCAGGCCTTGATGACTACCTGGAGACCAAGCGGGGTGCCTTTGCGCGCTTCTACTTCCTGTCCAATGCATGCATCCCAGCGCTGGCAGCGCGAGACTGCCTCGTGCGAATTGACTACTGAGCTTCACACGTACATGCGCCAAGGATGAACTGCTTGAAATCTTGTCGCAGACGAAGGATGGCGCGAGGGATGTGGCCCAATTCAGCCTTCAGCGCTCGGAGTATCCCCACACTGCTAGATTAAATCAGGAGGGAACTTTTGCGCTATACAGCTGGCCATCCGAAGCCATGGAATCCAGCAGTAATAATATACTATTTCAATATACCTGCTTATGCAGATGTACAGTAATTAGTAGGTAATGAGCTGTTTGCCATCCCCTATTCTCGGGACATGCAGAGGACCCGCTTCGGGTGCAGCCCTTCCTGTCCAAGGCGTGACCTGTTTTGAGCGATGCTACCATTGCTGAGGCTAAGGGCTCTGGACTCTGTTTAGCTGCTTCTAGCCGCACTGCCTTGTGGGTCCAATGACCATTGCTGCCTCTATGGGATCCATCCAACAATAAGCAGGATTTGTCATATTGTCTTGAGTGGCGCAGCCATGCGGCTCGGCTGCTGCTACGATGTCATGTAGTGTACTTGTGCAAGCTGGCCCATGATCTTCCTGCCTGCCTGAGCTGGCCTCTGTTCAGCCATACCGCAGCTTCTCAATTGTGCAGAGAGAGAAGCGTACCGATTCAGAGTTTTTGTGAAGGATTCCATATCTTCCAGCTTAGTCTCGGAAGGGGCAAGGTCACTTCATTGCAAGGGCTCAGGGCTGCGCTTGCCGGAACAGAGCCGTGCTTTCGTTGTTGAGAGTATCTGGCTATGAGACTGAGACGGTCATGTAATTCTAGGCAGGATGCGCTGCGATGCTTTAAGCCAGGAGCAACCCTCACAATCTCAGTCGGGACACATCTACAACCGATGTGGTCACACAAACTCCAAGGACATTTTCGCAACAGCACCATCGTCGAGTGCAATGGCCCACTACGAGCTGCGCCAGCTGGACATCAATCTATGTCAAGTTCAACATGTCAGGAAGCTTTGGGGTTGCAGGAACTGACGAGGACCGATGGTGATATGCCTTATGGACATGCGTAGTAACGACTTCCCACTGTGTGGATTGCTTGGCGGGGATTGTGGATCGACAAATTCTCGTGTAATACTTGAGAAAGCACGGAGACAACAGCAGGACATGCACGTGGTACTATCCTCTGCCCAAAACAGGTCTGTGCGAGACTGAAGCTAGGGTTACCGCTCTTTCCCATGCTGGCTCTGTGAACTGAGGCATCGTCTTGCCAAGCAGCTCGCCCGTTCAGGAGTGCCGTGCGGCGGAAAGGAACCAACATTGCATGTGATCATATGCATGCGCTAAAAATTCCCAGGAGATGTTGGATGCGCTGCGCGCTGAGCCTGGGCGCGAGAAGCTGCTCCCGAGGCCGACCATGCACGAGTTTAAGACTTATAGGGGCGAAAGCCCTTGGCTCTGAGTTTCAGGCGGTGCATGTCAGCGGAATCGCGGCACTGGCATGACCATCAGATCGACGGGGCAGCTAAGTGCAGCAGATAGACCATCCACAACTTTGTAACTTGAGCCTCGCAAGCATTGAACCCATCAAGCCGATGGCCCGCAATGAAGAACTCTAAACGCCATCCCTCTGTAGACTCTAGACTCGGAGCCCTGAATCCCTGAGATAAGACCATTATAGCCCGGCCCCATTGTATTGTGTCTTGGACCACCAGTGCAGGGGCCCTGCGCATGTCACCCTGGGAGAGCCTTGGCTGCAACAAACGCAGAGCAAGAAGAGTCTCACCATCACCATCTTCGTCGCCATCATACGGTAACATTACGCAAAGGCCATATAGGCTGAATGAGATCGTGTTGATGTTGTTTCTTTCGGTTGGGATCCGCGGGTGTAATCGGACTGGGTTTGTGCGAGTTCGTTTGCACCTCTTGAGGCATGAGAGTGGAAGCTTGGGACCAGTGTCGTAAGGCTCGAGGAACCAAGTCGCCCGTGCTGATTCAATGAATTTCAATGCATGCCTTCGGCATATTTGCCAAAGCGTCGAGGCATGGACATGATTTCTTGCAGAAGTATGGGTTGCAGACACATCCTCAGGGAAGCCCAGCAATCACGATTCGGGAAGGTGTTTGGATGTTCTGGGCTCCAAGGTACAGACAAGAAGAGGAAGTAGAAGGTGGCACCGGTGGTTTAGGTGAACAAGGTTGACTATTCTGGCAGCACGGAATGGCACCATATGTGGCAATTTCTTCAAAGCTGTTTAAACAGCTCAGGAATTTTGGTGCGATGACACTGAGGCGACGCTTTGCTGCCCTGCATGCTTTGAATTCCGCAAAACTAGCTGTCGTCTTGAATGTTATGAAGTTTAAAGATAAGAGACGGCAGTCAGTGCATGCAAGCTATCCTGCTCCGCTTGTGCACAGCATAGGACAGAAGAGTGTCTGCTGAGGACAACCAAAATAGCACAACTCCGGGCCTTATGTGCGAGAACTCCGGCGAATATGAGCTTTAGCTGGGCTGTCGTGGTTCGGGCTGGACGTGAGCTTCGCCACTTTTAGGTTCTTTGCTGAAGTCCTCGAGCTTCATTTAAAGCGGAGCTTCGCAACTGAGACTGCGGCCCGATGTCACTGCGGATCTCTGGGTGCTCACGGTACTGGCAGCGCCGAACAACAGCGCCTAGGCTTGAAGGCGGAAGGAATTCTGCGATTAAGCATTTCGCGTACATTTCAACTTCAGACCCTGCAAGAGGTCCGAAGCCCGAAATCACTGCACCCCTAAGTTACAATTACACACGACTCAGATGCAGAGGCCTACTACCTTCCCGCAGAGATCGTATCCTCCGATCCGCGCTTCCTGACCACTCTACGAAACAGCGGGCTTCTGGACAAATGCACGGAGCCACCCGGGGGGTTTCGATGTCATTCCGCCTGATTGCTGGCTGGTGAGCTTCTGGTTGTTTGCAGTATAGCTTAGGGGTGGAACGTCCAGATGTCCGAGAGTGTTATGCATTGCGGTATGCTGTTCATGTTTACTTAGACACACGCACCAGCGCCCACACACACACACACAGACACACACACACACGCACACACGCACCACACACACACACATATATATATATATATATATATATATACACGTACATATCCATCCATCCATCCATCCATCCATCCATGCATGCATGCATGCATGCATGCATGCATGCATCCATGCATCCATCCATCCATCCATCCATCCATCCATCCATGCATCCATGCATCCATGCATCCATGCATCCATCTGTACATATGTATATTTGCAAAATTTTCTATATCGATATATGCACGCACAAAGATGTGTGTTTTCTATATTATGTATACTGGTAGACACACAAGAAAATCTGTAAATGTGCGTTTAAGTGTGTGCATATGCGAATGTTTACATACGTAGGTATCTGTGTGTGTGTGTGGCTGTTCGCGTGTATGTATGTATGTATGTATTTATGTGTGCGTAGATAGATGGCGGCTGCCAGGAGACCCTGCATGTCTCGATAGGGCGAGAGCAGGAGCCTCCCAAGTTGCAGGCCAATCGGGAGCAGTATCGGCATGTTGGGAAGCAGACTTTGTATGAATCCGTGCAGACGGTTCTTCTCCATCTTTTCGGTCACATGCGTGGCCTTTGCGCCTGACACAGTGTGCTGTTCAGGATACTGACGAGCGATGCGACTTCATTACACTGCTGAAGCTGGCGCACGACTAAGTCTCAAAGGTTGCTGTCGCGATTTGATTTTACAGTCTGGCCCTGTTGGCGTTGCACTTGTTACCTCATCAAGACAAGATTGCCGTCCCATGGCAGTTGCAACATATCTTGCATAGCCTCTCATGGTTGCTCTTGATCAGCTATCTAGCATCAGGACGGGAAGCGGACGCGGAACTTTCTGGAGGCCGTTGACATTCCACTCGATCATGGCAGAGACGTCCCTCAGTCCTAACCACATCAGCTTCTCCAGAGCCGACTCTGACTGCTGTATTTCAATTGCCCTGGAACTTTTCATCCTGGTGGTACTTGACCCACTTCGGAGAGCTGACTCCGAACCTCCGTCCTGCTGGAGACCCGTTTCTGGCGACAGTTTCCCGGAATACGCCAGGTCTGACCAAAGGTTCGCATCCTGATACTGCCAATTCCTATCCGGCGTGTTCCTGCCAGTAAGCGAGCCGTGATTTCTTTGGCATTGGGCTGGATTGATTTTACAGGAGCTACCATCAGAGGATTCAGACTCCTTGCCGAGATCGTCATTACATCCGCGACCGAGTCGACTTCAATTTGGAATGGGTCCCTAGGGCCCTAGGAAGCTGGGACCGGGCACTGCCAAGATCCTGGGAAGATGCGCCGGTTAGCATCACTTGGAGTTGGTGACGACAGGAAAATTTGAATAAAGCGGAGAAGGACCAACATGTGTCCGATCTCAAGAGCGCGTGTTCCTACATACTTTGTACTGTGATGGCCAGTCATGCTCCTGCCTGTGTCACTCTTCTTGTTGAAAGGCCCAACACAACACGGCGGTATCGCTTTAGCAGCTGCTGTTATGATCATGTTTTAGGGGACGGCGATGGTAATGGTGCAGATAAGGCGTTGATGATACTGATGTAGTTACAATGTAGTTGTCCATGAAGATCGACGGGATGACACTGACGACGATGGCCACGATTCAGCATGCAGTGTGTGCACATACATATAAATAGATTTATATACACACACATCTATATATATATATCATGTATATACACATACAAATATATGTATCATGCTGGTGTTTACATGCCAGTATGGCCACCACGATGAGTTACTGCGGTGACCGTTCCTGGCATTGTTCCCGTCCCATGATTCTTAAGCTTCCACTGGTGCGGTCTGGCTTTCCTTTCATGTTCATGTCTTGCATGTTTTTCTACATTCACTGTCCGCACGTGGGTTACATGCGAATATATACTTCTGGAGTGTGGAGTTGTGTGTGGGATGTGGACATGTCGTTGGCCAGGTCTTCGAAGCAATGAAGAAGCTCACCTTCACTTCCGAGCTGTCATGGCCACGGAAGTAGCTGTTCGTCCGGGCATGGTCTTGACCGCAGCTGAAATCGGAAGGTAAGGCCAGCATGGAGACTGTCATGGCTTGCCCGGATCGTTTGGCCGATTGGTTGGAAGAGGAGTTATGATCAGCGGCGAATTCCATACTACGGCATATGCCACCGCCCACCGCCTCTCGAATCAGCGCGACCATCGCATGGTGTATCAGAATGCCCTAAGGTCGGCAACGCAGATGGTGTCGAAGGAAGGTGAGACCATCGACTTCGCTCGAGCCTCACACCTTTACAGTAGCCGGGTGTGGAATAAGGATAGAGTGGCATACACGATTTGCAGAGGGCCGCAGAGTAGGGAAACGAAGCTGTCAACGAAGGGCATCTTCAACTTCACCCTCATGCTGCAGCTGCATACATTCCGGATGCCCTGTGGCCTTAAAGCCCAAACTTTCAACTCCGCGCCCTGAAACACAATTCGATGGGAATGGGTAGGTTGACTGGAAACTTCATCCACAGTTTTGTTACATATTAATTGTGCATGTGTGTCTACGTATCTATATATGCATATATGTATGTGTTATATACTCATATAGCGATGTGAGATGCAGGCGGCAGGCAGGCAGGTAGGCATAGTTACTTGCTTGCATACTAACATACGTGCGTATATGCATGCATACGGTGGTGTATTCTTACAATCGGTTGATCGATGTAGTTGCTTCGCCTCACTCAGGTCTCACCGGTTCACACCTCTGGGAAGAATGCAGCATCCCAAGAGCACATTAGGACCCCGAGGGTTCGGCGAGCAGGGTCTCGGTCCATTCCTACTTCGTTTTTGAGTTTTCCTCAGTTCGGCGTCTAGACTGATGCAGACTCCCGGTCTTCATAATTGACTTGCGCTGTGCTGGTTGTAGCCGCTGGTTCTGAAGCCTCCCGTCGAGTTCTGGCTCAGCTACCCAGGTTGAGACTTGGATGACGGAAGTTGAGAATCAGATGCTCGCAGCCGTGCGAGAGGCCGGGCAGCAGCGAGGGTTGGCTACCTCAATCAATGTAGTTATCACAGCGCACCCATCCGTCTACATTACTGAATGTCCTGCAACCCCTCAACACCTAGGCATGAACAATCGTGAGCAGGGCGTGGACAGATTGCCCTGCGTCGTGCTTGCTCCTATGCCAGTGCTGATATGTTGCTGACATGCACTGACGAGGTGATCAAGATTGGCGTCGAGAGCTACGTCGAGCTCGACCGTACCGAGTGGGTCGGGGGCCAAAGAACATTCTTTTTTTGGTAGTCTTAGTTTTTTCGGTTATCATGGTTAGTACAAGCACGAAAGGGTATATGGCTTGTGGCAGGGCTGAGTCTTGAAATTGCCGCACGGAGCACACATATCCGACTGCGCACTGAGGCTTCAGGGCAACAAAATGGTACATAGAGAGCAATCCTTTCGAGGATTCTGCCGATACCATGGCTGGAGTTTGGGGTTTGGGGGTGCATTCTAGGTTCGTAGGTTTGGAATTCACTGGATCCAAATGATGCAGGTGCATTTGAGGCTGCGGCTGACTCTGACACGAAAGTTAT
This sequence comes from Symbiodinium sp. clade A Y106, assembly GCA_003297005.1. NCBI lineage: Eukaryota > Dinophyceae > Suessiales > Symbiodiniaceae > Symbiodinium > Symbiodinium sp. clade A. Next base: position 114,661 of record BGNK01000863.1, read on the forward strand.
CTGCGATAGGCTCTTCCCTTTAGCGTCGAGAATTTGTTTGACCGTACTCTGAAATGTGAGCGTGTGTGTTTGTGGTTTTGCCGACGGTGAGGCCACAACAGGAACGGAAGCCTGATAATCCGCGACTGCAAAGGTCCTGCAGCAGCCCGGCCAGGTCTGCCTGAACTCGAGCCAGGCCAATCGGAAAGGAACAGAGGTGACAGTAACAAATGAGAGTAGCACTCATGGTTCGCACTACGAGTCTGACAACTTTCAGCTCCACTGTGAAAGGGATCCTTGTTCCATGGACATCTGAGCACGTTGAGCTTGTAGCGAGGTTCAAGGTTCATAAGGTTTCAGGACGTTTTGCCGTTTGTTAGGCTTTGGGGATGCAGTCTCCGGGGCTTCAGGATCTAGTGAATGGCATGAAGGCATATAGGCTTGATACTCTCGGATTTGTGGTTTGGAATTCGGGCATTGGTTGTGGATTGTGGGGTTCAAGCTCAGAATGGCATTAATTGAGACGTATATATTGCCGCACTCTTCGACCGCCTGACTCAGCAACAGCAAACAAGCTTGTAGCGGCCGAAAATGCTAAGCTGTGAACGGAACCCCGAGGCCTCGAGATCGGGCCCAAAGCAGCTGACAGACGCAGAAGAGGTTGTTCAATACAGTTTGAGGATAGTGCCTGCTGAAATAATCCACCGCCCAGGCTGGCCAAAGCTTGCCCCAAACGCCCCACAAGCCCCACAACGCTGAACCGGAAACCTGAACCGAAGAGGCAAAACCCCAAACCTATAACCACATAGCCTTGCTCACGGTGGAATTCAGGTCCATTGGACTGCAGAAGTGGAGGAAGCCATTGGCCAGGCTGCCAGGAGCCCACATGGCGTTTGGGGTTTCGGGTGAGGTTCTTACTTCTTGACCCTCCAGTGCTGTTCGTTTCTTGTTTCCTTGTGAAAGGGCACAGGCTTAAAAACAGGTGACCCGAAGAAGCGGAACTGCCGACCTAGGTGTGATATGTTCTTGTTCTTCTTAGGACATGGCTGTGACGAACAGAACATTAAATAGGAGCAGTTTCGCCAGACTTTTGGTGCCTGGGTGCTTGCGGATTCAGGACTCTCCTGGCTGTAGTGGTAGTGATCATAAGTGTAGAACTCCAGGATGTGGGTATCCCAGCCTCCTCCAGCTAGGGACTCGGACACTATGTTTCGGTTAGTTGCCGCAATCCCGAGCTGCATGCATCTGTGAAACCATGTCATGACACCATCAGTCCGGACATAGATTGTCAGTTTGTGTTTGTGAAAGGATTCGCAAGCTTGCGACGCGCAACGCGCCTTACTAACTACAGCAGATTCTTTATTTTCGTGCCGAAGGCTCAAAGCCTGAACTGATGATGACCCCTCTGTAATCCGTATTCCTACATACCTGAAACTGTCAAGTCGTAAACCGAGAAAAAAGCTGGGGGCTTCAACCTACGAGGGCCCACAGCAACGGCACCCGAGGCCTTGTCCGGGTACTTCGAGAAGCTGTCGGACCAGTCGGTCACTGAGCTCTCAGGGGGCATGGATCTCACGACTACATCTATCTTTTTGCTCCTGAGAACCCTTTACCTCTACCGTGTTCTTTGCTGTTGTTCCTCCGGAAACACGTTTGCCGTGTTCATGTTGGTGGACTCCCTCGTAGATAGCCCAAGTTACCTCTTTCCTGGCATCTAAGCTACTCGGCCACGTCGCTGTAAACCACGATGGTGTTTGCCTGCTCCAAGTCAACTCGGCAAGACAGAGACCGCGATTGTGCAATGCGTGACCCGACCGGTTCCGCACTGCAATTGACTTAATGAAGGTATGGACGGTATGGAGTATGAGGAAGCTCAAACATGCTCCGGGTTTTTCGATGGAATCCTCACGATCAGACCGGGCCGAAGTCCAACCCTGAAAACCCGATGTCGAGAACATGGGAACCCGTCATCGAGACCTCAGCCATTTTATTGCTACTGCTCCTCATCCACCACCACCAACAACCAACCCCGCCACCACCACGACGACCACTACCACTAATTACAACTTCCACTACCCACGTCTCTCACAACTCACAAGAACGCACCCACGAAGCTGAAGCCTTCTCAGGCTCATGGGCCTCGTCCGCTTGGTTCGGGGCGACATATCGAAGCTCCAGTCCAGCCCTCGGCAGCCCAACTTTGTGCTTTGAGGTTTGGGCTGATTTATGCTTTATGGTGTTGGTGTCTCGTGGATCTTGCTTGTCTGCAAAGCAGTCCACAGCACCAGATCCCTTCTCACAACTGGGATGTTCTCGGGAGGCGCATGAGCATCGGTGCGTTGATCGTCATCGATGTGCATGCCAAGGCCTGATTGCAATTCGCCCGCTAGTCAACTGACTGAGCAGGCCTTGAGCTCCAAAACCCCAAGCATAAGCCCTTCAACCCCGCAAAACCCTGCGTCGACGACCCTCCCCAAGAGTTTAAGACCTGGGTGTGGAGGGTCACTGGTTAGGAACTACGGGGCAATCGGCCTTTTTAGCGCCGACAGCAGTGTCGGAGCAAAGCGTGTTACCAGTGCTTGAGTAGGTTCATTTTAAAAGGTGTGTGTGTGTGTGCAAGCTTGATCAGCCAGGACACCGTGGAAAAGATGGCCAAAGACAACATTGTCGGGAACTGAGCAGTTAAGTGTCCTCAGTATGTGCTCTGGGCTCATGTTGTCATGTTCCTGTTGTTCGGCCTGGAAAATGTGATTGATTGGTCCTTTGCAAACTCCTGCCAGAATTCATTGTTGAGAAGTTAAGCCAGCCGGAAATTTTCGACTGCTAACCTTAACAACGGCGCGATACAGCGAGCCTCCAGTATCATCCTGTCAGACGGACGTCTTCTCCTTCGAGTGGATCTCGCAGCTGCGCTACTACTGGGAGGCGTCGACAAGTTCGAAGAGCCAAGCAGAGAAGAAAAGTGTTTGTCAGCTCGTAGCTGCTGTGACAACACCGAGGTACCGATGCGGCCCAGATTTTGAAGCCCGAGACCCGCAACACTACACCTCAAAGCCTCGACTATCTGAACTACTATCCTATCCGACGGCAGCTCCCGGCAGATGGATGATCGGAACTCCGAGAACCTGTGGGTGCGCATGGTTCAGACACCCTTCCCTTACGGCCGCGACCTTGACAAGTGGTGATGTTGCTGCTTGTGCTTGTAGTGTCAGGCTACTGACAACCTATATCATCAATCATGCAGTCGCAGAGTCCTTGAAGTAGCCCCGAGAATAGTTGGTACGATCTAGAAGGCTTGCACCGAGGATGTTGTTTGTATAAATCGACTCATGCGGGCGACTGCCCCCTTGTCTGTTGAGTCCAAGATGACTGAACCCTTTGTAGGCCGTGTATCTTCGAGCTTGGGACTGGAGTTGTTGAACTGGTCGTGGCGAACAAGGTTACGAGTACCTGGGAAACTCTTTCCGCCTGGTGATTACGCCTCTCACGGACATGCCCGGGGCTGAGCTTTGCATAGATCTTGTGATGCAGAAGCTTGGAGCCCCAGCGCTCAGAGTGCTTTCGTGAGTAAGCCTCTACAAGCGCCCATCGCAACGCGTCATTGATCTCCATGTTACACCTTCTGTTATAGGTGCTACATGACTCTGATGGGAGCGCAGAGCCTGAACCTGGGTGGGGCGCCAGCTGGTCCCGCAGGCCCCTCTCGGAAACCCCGCCTTTCTGAGGTTGCATACTTGTAGTGCTGCGCACGCGAGCAGTAGTGTTAACGGTTAACGCATGAGCCACGTATACAGTCGGATGCATACATTCTGATGTTCTGCGTCAGCAGTAGCTTCAAAGGTCGAACGACGACAAAGACCACATTGACCATGGTCGAACTTCTAACTAGGTTTGCTGGTTTCAGGGTCAAAGCTGCGGAATTTGGGCCGCTACACCATGTATCGTAGGTGCGGTAGGAAGCATCTGCCGTTTCTTGTACCTGCAGGCACCGGAAAAACAGAAACGACGAAGGATCTCGCCAAAGCGTTGGCCAAGCAGTGCCTGGGCCGCCCGTAGAAGCGTCTGTCCATTCTGCTCTAGAGCATGCCATGCGAGAAACCCCTTGCGGGGAATGTCGGTAGGGCAATGCATGGTCCCAGTGCTGTAGGGTGGAATACAGAAAGGGGAGACCCAAGCATGGCAAGAGCGGAAGAGATGAACTTTAGCTTGCCTGACTCCGCAGAAGTCTGGGGAGTTAAGGTGCGTGGTGTTCAACTGCTCGCCCGAGATGGACTGTGCCTCGTGCCAGAGTTGGATGTTCCGCGCGCACAGGTCCATGTCCATGAAACTCAGCCAAGCCTTTCACGCTAGCCCGATGTTCCTCGAGTTCTGTGGTGAAATGCCCCCCCCCCCCCNGGGGGGGGGGTAGGTAGTTAGGTCCCCGCCTATTTCGTGGACTGTCAGCAGCCTATTTCGGAGAGGGTGGGGTCGGGTGCAGGAAATAGGCCACAGAGGAGTATTGTTACATGGTGTGACACTCATCCAACATCCAAGCCGAAACTCGAAATTTTGGCTCTGTACCCCTGACAATCCCGAGAAATGCAAGGGCGAGAGGGGGGGCAGAGAGAGAGAGAGAGAGTGAGACTTCGTGTTGAGCACTGGCAGCCAGAGTCTATTGGCATGTTTACGTCGTATGCAGGACTACCTGATGGTCGGCAAGTTCTTCAAAGGCACCAATCAAAAAGATACGTTTCTGCATGCATTCCGTTTGGTGTCCCTTCCCCGACTTGCCTCCGGTACAGCTGCGATCTCCCTGCTCAAAACTGGCCTGTAGCTTTTTCGTCCACAATGTGAAGAGGATGTATCCTCCGGCCCTGCAACACGCCTTCGTGTTCAGGGTGCATCCAGGTTTTCTTTCGAGGAAGTTATCGGTTTTTGTTGTGGTGGTGCCCTCGGACGCAAACAGCGCGGCCGCTGCAAACCTGTGCTCTCCAGTCAATCAGAGTCGTCTCGTGAGATTTCTTAGTGTGGAAAAGTGTGAGGACAACTTCCTTTGGATAGCTGCAGACTCTGGAACACAGATTGCCTGCCCATTGGCTTGAAGCTGTATACTACAAGCAGGCCACGAAGCGAAACATATGAACCATGATCACAGCAAGCTTGTAGCAGCAGTGTCATGCTTCTAAGACATTCTCATGCTTGTTGGGATCGCACCTTAAGTATTCGCTACTTGCAACCTCCCGCGCACTCCTCCGACTCACTCCATTACATTCCAGTAGGCCTTGCGTCTTCGGGCGCTTGGTGCTGCTTCGATGAGCTGCGCCAGCCAGTTTCTAGAGAATCTCAAGCCGCTTGAAGTGTCTGTGCGTGTGTTTCTGTGGGTTTCGGGCTTCGGGGCGTTTTGGTGTCTGGGATTTTGTTGTCTCGGCGTAGCCGGGTAAGGGCCACATAAATCAAATCGAGGTAATCCGGGTTGACTGAGTTGGTACAGTTTTCGGAGTCCAAGCGTTCGGGGATCATCAGCGATGTGGACATGTGAGTTGTGGTCTGGAAGTCGCAATTGCAGCGATCAGAACGATTTCACGATAGTCGGCTGCACCATGCAGGTGAGGCAGGCAACCGGGATTCGGACTTGGGCGCCGAGCAGTCTCTTCATGGCCAGGTTCAATCGTATTTACATTGAAGTGCTGAGTGTCATCGCCCAGCAGCTGCCAGGGACTCAGCGTTCTGCACAGCATATGTCGGTGCCAGCGCTTTAAGTTTTCTGGAATCACGACCTCCGCCAACCTAGCACCCTACACTGCACGACTGCTTCATTCATTGGCACCAGAACAGCTTGGGTGCCTGAGCTTCCGGAGCTCCCGAACATAACGACTCCTGCACTCTTCCCAAAGTCGATACCCAGCAGCAGCAGCAGCCGTCGGGTCGGCTTGTAAAAGACTCGAAGCCAGAGGCACTAAATCAATGCTTCTCGAACGTTGCATTTCAATGTTCATAATTCATGCATAGACGTTAGAGGAATGGTCTGTCTGTCATGTCGTGCAGGCTCCAGCTCTTCTCGGCGAAGCAAGCCATTGAGTCCTACAATGACACGACGGAGCTGGAGCTCGGTGACCCAGCGCGTAGTGTAGTAGTAGTAGTAGTAGTAGTAGTAGCAGCAGTAGCAGTAGCAGTAGCAGTAGTAGTAGTAGTAGCAGCAGTAGTAGCAGTAGTAGTGGTAGTTGTTGTTGTAGTCGTGGTAGTCGTAGTAGAGTAGTATTAGAGATAATCTATCTACAGACCAGTTTGCAAAAACCTGTTGCTGAAAATTGCTTCCCTCGAGACTCGACGCACCAAAGACCTGGCATCTTCGGCGTTGTGGATGCTTTCAATACGAGCGCTCTGCGAGGGTCGTGTTGATGACACGCCAAGGTTCGATGGCACCCTGATCACCATGAAGCCTACGCTCCTTGTCGAAACTTAATTCAATTGTCGGCATCGCTCAGTACTGTACGTAGCGGATGCAGCTCGAGTCTTGACAGAATTGCCAGCATCTTCTCCTGTAGGCACACTCAAGGTCAAGTCCAGTTGTCTTCACGCAGTCATGTTCACTTCAGGTTCAATGTCTTCATCACCATGAATCCTGGATATGTCCTGGCCTTTATGCAAAAGTGCACGAGGTGGAGCGTTTTCAGTTTCCCTGTCTTCCAAGCTCGCAGCCCTGTGTTGTGTTTTTGGGTCGAAGTTGGGATTTAGGCTGCAGCAGATCAGGACTCAGGACGCTGTCGCAGCACTCCTGCATCCTAAAGCGTCATGGGCTCTTGGGTGCAGATGCTGAGAGCCATTTGGCCACAACCCAAGGTCTTTGTTCAGCATTTCTACCAGCCTTCTAAACTCAACCTTAAGCTCCAAGCCAAGATTAGAAAGGCATGCAAGTCCATCCACACACACACATGCCTACATATCCACATTACATTCACAAGACATGCAATTCGAGTGTATTGTTTTTCTGAGGCCGGGCGCTCCGAGCTGCCGGACAACCTGGCAGCACTTTTCCGGCCCATGGTGCGCAGCCCGAGGTTTGACTTTGAGAATTTCGGGTTCTGGCTTATGTCGAAGGGGCGCTAGTATGTTCATGGCAGAAGCTTCTGGACATAAAAGCAAAAAGGAAATATGAAACATAAAGGCCCTAGCCTTAATTGGTGTGCCATATCTTGAGACCGATAACTGCACAATGGTGGTTTATGTAAGAAACGGAGAGACACTTGTTGAATTTGTGGATGCCCGAGCATTAGATGGCAATGGACAAGAGGACGTGAAAAACGCAGAAACCACAGAGCCAAAAGGATTGGCAACACTTGATACGGGTAAGCCTATGTATTGTGCATTCCCGAGTTCATGGAAATTCTAGTCTTCGTTGGATTTTCCATCAGGGTCGCTACTCCAGACCTCCTTTCGGTTTTCCGGTGGTGTTTCGGTTCCTGGTTTTGGGAGGTGCTTTGTGCTTACCGGTTGTGTCACGGATAGCAATAGTTTGTGTGTATTGTAGGTTTTGAAATGTGTGCTTGGTAGACTGGTTGAGAAATTTCGTAACAGTGTGGGTTAGGGGGGTGTATGATGGTACATGGGTTGGGCGTGGGATCAACTGGGAGATGACCCTTGCTATCTGTTGGGCTGTAGGATCTGCGGCAGACATTGGGCCAATGACTCCGGGCTGAGGCAATGATGGTCCCGGACTATGGCCCACAGCCCAGATGCCTCAACATCAAGGCCATGAAGACTGCTAACAACAAGGCTCAGAAGATACCACAAGCATCTGGATTCTAGGGCTGCAAGCGGGATCCCGTACAGTCCAAGCTGCCAGCAGCTGGCACAGCATTGGAGCCCAGATACAGATCGGCACACCCCAGTACGCAGAACGCGAACCCCTGCAGCTTAAGATACTGCGATAGCAGGTTGCTGGCTTATGAAATTCTACATGTTGACGATATATATATATATATACATGTGTATAGACATGTGTATATGTATATATATACATATATATATACATGTGTATATATATATGCCACTGTTTGAGGAACTGGAGCCTCAGCCTCCAGCTGGGTGGAGTATCCTTTCAACGGTTTCTTTGAGTGGGGCAATGGTGCAGTGGCTCTCTACATCTTTCACTTCATCGGATGTACCTCTGTTCAGTAGCCAGTCATCAGGCAAAAGCATCTGAACGCGAAAGCAGCGCGTTGATCGGAACAACAGGAGGAATAGCCGTGAAGGGCCCTGGCAACTTGCATGTTCAGGTAGTGTTTATGTCTTGGCTTGAAATTGAGTGCTACAGGTCGAATCAAGCCATTGAGCCACTACTGCTTTACACATTAGCAAGCATTGGGCACCTGTGACCAAGCAGCTGGCTGGAAAGCAAACACCTCGTGCCATCTGCGGCGACCCTCAACCTGAACCTGGACCCCTTAATTGAAAACCTGAGCCCTCAGCCGAGCTGCTCAGGCCTTATTGGAGAGATTAGCTTCTATGCCTTCGGCTTTGAGAAGGGAAGACACCTTGCCAAGAAGATGGTGAGGGGCTTTGTGAAGACTATAGTCCTATTACGAGCATAGTTGTCGCTTTTCTATGAACATTGCCGGTATTGTTCTTCGGTGTATCGGTGCTGCAGACTCTTGCCAGTATCACCGTGTGTTCCATGAAGGCCCTAGGTAGTCTATGCTCACTACGACATTGCTTGCGATCCCGATAGTCACCATTTAGCAGGTTTGTTGCGTAACATCAGTGGACACCGGCACATACCGAGACTCCCACACGAGTCACACGCAGATCGCACATGTGACACATGTGTGTAGATGAGTCTGTTTGTATGGCTGCATCTGCATAGACTGTTCCATATACTTGTTGTTTCCGTATGATTTTGGGTATGCACATAGATATGCATATGCACATGCATATCTATATCTATGTTTGCATCTGTGTCTGCGCCCATACCTATGAATCTATGTAATATGTATATATGTACACAAATCCATCCATCCATCCATCCATCCCTTGCATGCATGCATGCAGGCATGCATGCATTCAGTCAATCAGCCCATCAATCAAACAAACAAGCAATCCATCAATTACTCGATCAATCAAACATCCATGCATTCGTTCGAACTCTCCTGCATTCATTCATTCTTTCAGTCTTACATACATGCATACGTGAATCCATGCATACAAGCATACATGCATATTGACATGTGCGTACGTGGTCATCACCCTAGGCCCTAAGAACCTACAGTAGGTAGGCAGGTAGATTTCTACTGATCGTGTATTTCTTTACATCGCCAGGTTGGACATGCCCTCGTCTAAATGCTTGCATGTCCACAGATAAGTGGCAGATGCATCTATACAAGCATGCATCTCACTTACGTGTTGGCGAAGTGCACGAAACGCTTATGTCATCAGTCTATGACAGACTCTGCACCAAGCCGAAATACAGTTTTTGCTTGTGTGAACATGACTTAGGAGGCCGTTGTCACTGCACGCCAGCAGTATTTATGATGGTCATGATTGTTGCTCTCGTCAGGACGATGGCTAAGATCGACGGTAGGACACCAATCCATCCCAAACCCAATGAATGCAGGTCACCACTTTCCAGCTCTGTTCCGAGCAGCTCTCTGCTCAATCGCATTATGCCGGGTTCCTGAATTCCTGAACCGCCCAGAGAGATGTTCTTTTCGGGGGTTTGTTTCGTGGTGTATTGGGCACAGGTTTTGACTTCAAGGTATTACATGCGACAGATGACTTGCAAAGAAACCCATTTGCAGAGAAGTCGTTGAACTCCGTTTGGGTGCCTGCATGTTTCGAGTGTTTTCCAAGCTGCAACTGGTGAGTCCGTCCCAGCGCTCACCAGACTCCTCGCATGCTTACCAAGCCGCACCACGGTGGAGTTCGGAGGTTTTCACTTCGTGCCACCTTAATATCAAGTCAAGCCATGTAAAGCTTGTATTTCTTGAACATTGACTGCCTGCATCTTCTCAGATGGTGTTGCACAAGATGACGCATTCAAATGTATCTCTGGTCTAAGTATCAGCAGTCTGAATCTAGCATACATGAAGTCTTCAAGACTGGAATCTGTATCCAATTATACACTGCTTCGCACCGAGGACTATGGCATGCGGGCCGTCAAAACCGTCATCGAGGCGGTCGCAAGAAAAACGGATGGGTTGACTAAGCCTGTTCGAGCCACCCTGCGACGCTAGGCCCCATGTCGATGTCTTGAAGCATAAGCAACCGATAACTGTACAATCTTACATTCGGGCGTAGTGTTGGAGCATGCAAATCCGAATATATGGTCGTCATTGTAGCTAGAAGTATATGGCGTCTATGTCACGCTATGAAACTTTACAGGCACAATTCGGATCGGCGGGGAGCCAATCCCAAGAACTTCGCTGATTCTTGTCCGTTGTCCTTGCTTCCACCCCAATCCGAATGTATCAAGTCCACCTGGAAGGCCGCGGGCTTGAACAAGAGACAATACCCAGATCAGAGTGAGCTCGGATGCCTTGGGGAAGGGCGCAGGCTTTTCGAGGAGTGTTCGGGTTGGAGGGTTTCTTGGCTGCCTTCGAGGGGGGCGCCGAATCCTCAAGCTTTTTGTTAACCCTTCACAATCGTTTAGGGCCACCGTAGGGTGTAATTAGGCCCGGTTATTTGATTTGAGTGCTTTTGGATATGTGATATGCGTGATGTCACAGTTTAATTCTGTGTTGTTTGGGGTGGTAGACGGGATTTAGAGTGCATCGTTTGGGTATTGCCGTTTCGGTGTTATTCTCACACGTTTCGTGCGGGCCGCCGGGCGAGCTAGGCACCAAGCGAGATAGAAAGCCAGCAAGCAAACAAGTAAGTTAAGCAACAGGCAGGTTCAACTGTCATCGCCTAGCGAGGGTTTCAGGGAAAGGATCAATCGATGGAGCGGATTTGACACAGGCATCCATCGCCATCGCCTAATGGCCTAATGAGAGTGGCAGGTTCAAGAATTCGGACCAGCCGCTATCGCCTACCGAGGGAGAGGATTTAGGAAACGGGATCCACCACCATCGCCTAAGCAGAGGGGCTGGTTCAAGAAATGGGATCACCATCGCCATCGCTTGGTGTCGGGGCGAGTTCAAAAGCACGGGATCCACCGCCATCTCTAAATGAGGGGGCGGTTTAAGAAATGCCATCAGCCTCTATCGCCCACTGATTCGGATTCACTGCCATCGACTATCCATGGGAACGGATTTAATGTGGGCTTCAGCGTTTCAGGGCGCCAGGGCCAAAATGCGTCCATGTTCTCGCGGGATTTCCAGCAAACTGATAAAACGTATCCTCACAGACTGATAAACAATAGCTTCGAAGGATTCGCGACCGGGGATTTTACAATTCTACTAAGTATAGAGTATCGGGCAGTGCAGACATGAGGTCTTGTGAGCAAGCAAGTCAAACATGTCCGGCAGCGGTCAAGATTCCGTCCAGACTGCATCTCAATTCAGGCTTGCACTTAGCCGTCCTCGGCCCACAAGCTAGTTCGGAATACTTCCGTCCTTTTGGGCTGCATTGTACCCGTCTCCCAGACTTGGCTTTCGCCGTGTCATCGCAAAGTACCGCAGTATAGCTGGGTGCGAAAGATGGGTGTTGGTTTTAGGAGCTATGGTCATCCACGCACTGTGCCATCGCTTCAGTAGCAGCAGCCGTAGCCGAAGGAGTAGGGGCAGGAATGGGCGCAATACGGTACGTACGCAGAAGAGCTAGGTTGAGAGCGATGCTTCGCACTGAACTGGATTCTACTTGCCAGAGGAGACACTTGCCCAGGTCACAGATCCTTCTGCGAGCCCTGCGCGATGTCAACGCAAATGCCTCACTATCCAAATAAGAATGGGCTGTTCACTTGCGACGGGAGTTAGACCATGGACTCATGCACTGGCTCGTGAACTTTGGTTGAGCCTCCCCCCTCACTGAGCGAATAAGAATGGGCTGTTCACTTGCGATGAGAGTTAGACCATGAGTTCATTCATTGACTCGTGAACTTTGGTTGAGACTCCCTTCTCTAGCCTTGTTACATTGTTGGTTGTGCTTCGCCATTGAGACAGGCCGCTGGCATCCCCTAAAGTGACGGAGCTTAGGTGCCAAAGTTCCTCAAAGACGATTTGCCGCTCTTCGAGAACATCATCTCCGACCTTTTCCCTGGGGCCGCCCTTACATGAGCTTTGGGTCGAGAGAGGGCGGGAGTGCGAGAGAGAGGGGGAGAGCGAGAGCGGATAACACATGCTGAGAACATATTCAAGAAGATATCCGGTCATAAGCCATCCAGAGCTTTCACTCCCCCCTATACGTGCACAGACAAGCGGGCGGGCTTGACGCCCGGGGTTTCAGCCTGTGAGAACAAGAGCGAGAGGGACAGAGAGAGAGAGAGAGAGAGCGAGAGCGATGGACAGAGACAGAGAGAGATAGAGGGATAGCACGCGCGAGCAGGAGTGAGCAAGTCAGTCTGCCAGCGAGAGACACCTTGTGGTTGGTATATTATGTTGCCCAAAATTCTGATCCACCAACAGTTCATTAGATCTTGCATGCGGCGATGCTGCTTCGGTAGAGTCGCGCAGCGGACTTGCAAACCCGTGGATCGACTGACATCTGCCTTTTTGGCTTTGGGATTAGCCTCAGTTTGGGAGTCTTGAAAAGCTTGCCAGGTGGAGCGCCCCCAGATGGATTATGGCAGGCTTTCTGCAATTTTTTCATGGAGTTGTTGATTCTCTCGGGGCATGCGCCAAGATTCGCGAGCAGTTTTCGTGCGAAATGAGATGCTCTTCCAACTGTTGTGGTGAAAAGGGTAGATGCCGCGGTGGAGTATAAATTGAGCAGGCTCGAGGAGGCATGCCACACCGAGAGTCGGACTCTCAGTTTGTTTGGAGTTTCACTGAATGCCATTTCCTGGCCGTGCGTTCTATGCTTTTGGATCTTTGTGTCTGATCAAAAATAGGACATTGAGGTTGAGTCCTGAGATGGAGTCCTTGAGACGCAAATGCACTTTGAGTAGTTGTGGCACTCTTTTGTAGAGCCGCCCTGCAGTACAGAAGGGATGACTGAAGTCAGGTACTGGTTTTCCGAAGCCTGTAATTATCCAGCCTCTAAGCTTTAAGCGCGTGGCAGCTTGCAAGGTTTGGCGCAAGTCTTGCAACCGACCCCATACTTCGTGAAGAAGCAGTTCGAGCTCTTCGACGCTGGGCTTCAAGTCCTTTGGGCACTCGGCCTTCGCGTCCGAAGATGCTGTTTGGTTCCAGCGGCTTGTCTGTAGTGTGGGCACCGGCACCTGCTGAGGACATGATTCAAGTGCGCCAGCGCCTCAACACTGTGCTCTCTGTGAAGAGCAGGATTGCGGGGAAGCTTTGGCTGCAGTGACTCTTTTTGTGGCCTTCTCGGCCCTTCTTGTCTCCACAACTCTTCTCCAGAGGTCCAGAGGTCTTGCCTTGCTTCGTCTCCTAGATTCCACGAGCGGATGAGGCCATGGCATGATGCTGGTGGGCCCGACCGGTGGTGGAAAGACATGTTGCTACCGCTCGCTGCGTCCTTGGCCGGCCTTCTCGTTTTTGTTGGGCTTCAAGTTTGGGAGTTCCAGGGGTCCAGGCTCACGGACTTCAAGCGTTTCGGGGCGTAGGGGATTTGGCGGAAGGAATTTCAGGCCTTACCGTTCGGGAGGTTAGGGGTCTAGGAGTATCTGCCGAAGTCTAGGCTTTCGGAGCTAAGAGCATTCAGCTGGAGTTCGAGGATGGCCTCAGGAGTTCTGCAAGACCTTGTTGCTTGATCCGCCGGATCAGATGCCATTATGCTTTAGTTGCATCAGTTACACAGCTTACACATACAAGCGAAGCCGAGCAGGACTTTGTCGTCGCAGTTGTCGTGGTGGTAGCGGGGGTAAACGTGGTTTTCGTAGCAGTAGTGGTAGTCGTATTCGTAGCAATTAGTAGTAGTAGTAGTAGTAGTAGTAGTAGTAGTAGTAGTAGTAGCAGGAGTAGTAGTAGTAGTAGTAGTGGTAGTGGTAGTGGTACTAGTACTAGTAGTAGTCGTCGTAGTAGTCGTATTGGTACCAGTACTAGTACTACTACTAGTAGTACTAGTAGTACAGCAGTAGTGGTGGTGGTAGTGGTGCCAGTGGTGGTACTGGTGGTAGTGGTAGTGACAGTGGTAGTGGTAGTAGCAATGGCAGTCGTAGGACTAGTAGCTGTTGTTGTTGCTGCTGTTGCTGTTGCTGTTTCATTGTTAAAGTGTTGTGCTTGCTGTTATTCGTCTGATTATTCTTGTTACTGGTCTTGTTATTATCCTTCTTATTGTTATTGTGATGTGACTGTTTCTGTTGTTGCTGTTGCTTTTGTTGTCGTTGTTGTTGATGATGTTGCTGTGGCTGCGGCTGTTGCTGTTGCTCTTGTCATGCTCAGTGTTATTGTTGCTTGTTATTACTTCTGTGATGACTGTTGTTACCGGTCTTGTTAATCCTCTTGTTCTTATGCTTGTTTCTCTTGCTCTTGCTGTTTCTGTTGGTGGTGGTGTCGTTGCTGTTTCTGTTGGTGTTGCTGTTTCTGTTGGTGTTGCTGCTGCTGCTGCTGGTGGCAGTGGTGGTGGGTGTTCGTGGTGTTCTTGGTTGTTGTTTTCTGTGTTATTCGTTTGGTAGTAGTAGTCGTCGTCGTAGTTGTTGTTGTCGTCGTAGCAGTAGCAGCAGTAGCAGCAGTAGCAGCAGTAGCGGCAGTAGCGGCAGTAGCGGCAGTAGCAGCAGTAGCAGCAGGAGCAGTAGCAGTAGCAGTAGCAGTATCTGTTGTTGTTGTTGTTGTTGTCGTTGTTGTTGTTAGTGGTCGTGTTAGTTGTTAGTGGTGGTGGTATCCGTAGTGGTAGTGTTAGTAGTAGTAGTAGTAGTAGTAGTAGTAGTAGTAGTAGTAGTAGGTGTTGTTGTTATTGTTGCTGCTGCTGTTGGTCTTCTTGTTGTTGTCATTTTGGTCTTAATCTTGGCCTTCGCTGAAATTAGTTGTGGTGTCGTTGCTGGTGGTGATGGTTTCGGTTGTTGTGGTGGTGGCGGTTGTAGTAGCGGCAGTAGCAGTAGTAGTCGGCGTGGCAACGGTCGTAGCAGTAGCAGCAGCAGCAGCAGCAGGAGTAGTAGTAGTAGTAGTACTAGTAGTAGTAGTAGTAGTAGTAGTGGTAGTTGTAGTTGTCGTAGCAGTAGTAGCAGTACCAGTAGCAACAGTAGCAGTAGGAGTAGTAGTAGTAATTTTATAACAATATTGCTAATAGTAGCAGTAGTTCATAGTACAGCCAAAACGCTTACAGTCTCCAATTTGTACAACTTCCTTAGTTTCAGTTGCCTGTCGGCACACGTTTACTTGGTTGGTTTTCTTTCGCTCCTACTCCTTGTATGTCTGTGCATCGGCTTGTCTGCAACTCTTTCCGTGTGTCGATCCAAGCAGGTTTAGTGTATACTGCGTATGAATAAATCTCCAATCTTGAAGAGCCCAAGCAGAAGTAGCATTCAGTATCGCGGAGGAAATCGTAAAGCCCGGAGCCTCAATCACACTCAGGTTGCAGCGGGCTTGCACGTCCCTGATGGATCCCGCCAAGAATTCTTCGCCCTACCAGAAGGCGCGTGTGGGAGTTAGGCGTGATGGGATGGGATTTGGACTGAGACTTGTTTCTGTGGGATTCAGCTATGAGGCCCGATACGAATGGGCCACTGTCCTCAAACAGTGTTACAGCTGACGAAACCTCCGGGAGGATGCGAATTCTGATCATTATTTCGGCTGCTACTGAGACCACGAGTAAACACTGCAATGACAGTGTTTCATTCAGTTTCTGTCGGACGTCTTTCTAGTCGCACATGGCACATTCACAGGGATGGCCAGGTAGAATCACAGGGCTGAGGGTTGCGGCTCGCAGGTTTGTGGAGCTTGGACAACCCTGGCTATCATTAATATAAGGAGATCGGGGCTTTGGATAGATTTGTTTAGGTCCGGGGGTGGCAGTGCAGCTTGCAAGATTATGTCTCCAGGAAGTTGCAGGCCCAGCAGGCAGATTAGCAGCGCTTGGTGATTCAATGCGGAGATTGAAATTTGTCTCCCCTGAAGAAGTTCCGATGTTTGTGCATACGTCTGCCATCATCTGATCCCGTAATCTCAGCTCAGGGTGCGGAAGAGCAGCATTGCCAAAGGTCCATGTGCACTGCTTGAACCCGAAGTCCATTACGCAGAACCAGCCTGCAGCTGAGATTCTGAACAACTTCGTCGTGAGAGTGTGTTTAGTGTGCTCCGTTGGCAAAGACAGTTCGGATTCGTTCTTTGCTGCTTTAGCCTGAAGCTTATATTAGGCTCTACGGCTCCTTTGATGAGATCACTCGCGAGTGGTCCGACGGCGTCGCTGCCGAGGACGATAGTTCGGGAACGGGAGCATCTCCTGCCTACTCTTGTCTCCATCTGCGATCTCAAGATCAGGTTATTTGCGAGTACTTGCCTTGGCCCGCACCATTGGCAGGAGATCCGCAATGCCACTCGGGATGCCGGACAGCCGGACCATCACTGGGTCCGTGCCTGAGATCGGTGCTCTGCTCCGGTCGCTGATCTATAAGGCGCTATACAGATGAATAGGTCGGGGTGTTGAAGGGTTATGAGGCTAGGCCAGACGCTACATGAGTATTATCTAGGAACGATGATACTAGTCGGTCTGTTGCAAGGGCTGTGCAGCGAAGGCAGGGCGACGCATGTTATTTGGCACCTCGTTCAGGCATGGAGTGTTGTTCATTCTCTCGTCGATCCGAATATGCGAGACTGGAAAGAACCAGATATGGTTTGAACACTGGGGCAAGATGGTCTTGGCAGATCGTGCATCTTGCTGCATCACCGCACCGAGGTGATGTTTGATGGACCTGTGGATGCGTTGTGGATCGAGAAGCTCGGAATCAAGTACAATTCCTTGGAATGGACCACGCGGTTTGCTTGAAGCTTCTGACGTGGGAGATGCATGACTTGAGCGCAGCGCACTCGTGTAGCATGCCCACATGTGCCCGGAAATCCATCTGTCGCATACGGTGTGTCTAGTGTTGCTGCAGAGAGCAACTCAGGAGCATGAACACCGTGTTGGACGACAACAAGAAGCTCTGTCTCGTGAGTGGAGAGATCATTGCGGGATCCTTACCAGTCATGAAAACTAGGATGTTCACAACTGGTTTCGCATTAAAGCGTAATGTGGGGTTTCACAACTGTCAAGTCTGCACAAGCATTGGGCGAGTGTACGTAAGTCTCTACACTACACCCAGCGCATCGGAAGTCACCCAGCAGGGTGGGCGAACATTGCTTGCTCCAGCTGTAGATACATGCATACTACTATTACTACTCTCTTTCAGTCCCCTTGTTCCTTTGTTAGAGCGGTTCTGAGGAGTTGTGTCATCTTTGGTTGTCTTCTTGGTTGTTCGGACCCGCCTAGAAGCCCGGTGGAAGATGCGACCCAGTGTCCGATTCTGAGGCCCTCACACCACAGATGCGCATGATGTTCGAAGTCGAGGATGGCTTGGATAGGGGGGCTTCGACGTTCAGGTTTAGGTTCTAGGCTCCAGCTTCATGCTGTCTACAGGGATGAGGCGGCAATATACAGATTGCAGCACCGAAAATCATTTCGCATCTTGCAGCGTTTGAAGGATCCAAGGCACAGAGCCAGCAGAGCATTGAACTGTGACTGAGACGACGAAGTCAAGATGTAAGCGCGCACAAGTAGTGTCCACAAAAGGCCCAAGAGCAGGGAGGAGCAAAGCCCGCTGAAGATCAGTCTGCACCCTGCTCCGCTTGTAGAGGACTTGGAAGTGGCTTCTCCTGCTACGGTTTCTCGCTGCGGCAGCTTAGACGCATTGGCATGCTTGTCGGGGTGTTTGCCCGAAGCCCACTGCAAGTTTCCAAGCGTTCTTTTGCTTGGAGCCTGCTGCGCTCGCGGGCCACTCGCGGGGTTCCGGAGTCAACAACATGGGAACATGTGTCGCGCATTCATCAGCCTCAGCTGAATGCAACAGTACGAACGCTCATGGCCACGGGCCGGCCGCTCAATGACGCAACGGCAAGCAATTCTAGAGCAGAGCACCGAAAATTGTCCGGAGATGTGAACCTGACATGATGCGCTTAGTTGAATTCCCCAAGCTCCAGTACTTCGCCGTTGTTGGGCCCAGGCATGATCTACATGGAACCGGAGAGCTTAGGCGGGCACTGGGATTCAGTGGCTCCGTCTGAGGAACAGGAGAAGCTTCATGGTTTTAGTGTTTATTGTAGTGGCCTTCTCGACTTTAGACTTGTTGCTAAGCACACAAACCACCCAACCCGAAACGAGCCGCTTGCAATTCAGTCAGTCGGACGGACGAGCACGACTAAACGACAACACTGTATCCAGGCAACCGACTGGAAGCAACGACTGACTATGTGTTTATAATTCGAATCCCATGCCGTCAAATTCCAAGTGGCAGCGACCAGAATCCCTGAACCCTCAACACTGAAGCCGCAGCATTCAAAGTATAAACCCTGCATCCCTGAACCCTCGGCTTCCCTCGACCCTTGGATTCCGCCGCGAACAGGCTTCCAGCCTCTCTTTGACTCCTGGCTTGCCGCGCTGCCGGAGACTTTCAACTTTCAGTCTGGGCCCCATTGCAGATGTTCAAGGGTGTCAGAAAAGGTTTGAGGTTGAACGAAGGTCAGGGTCGTAGATCCAGCCAGGCTGCGCTTTGTGCTTTTCTGGTCTACTGGGGTGGATGTTGCTGCCTGCTCCCTGTGCCGGAACTCGCATGTTCCCGGCGCGCCTCTTTCGGAGCCTCCCAGATAGATTCAGCGCAGCCACCTAGGCTCACACATCAGCCCAAAGCAGTGGCGGGTGCAAGAACTTTTGAGAAGACTCCGGTAATTCTGCATCTTTCAACTTGCGGCCTCAAGCAGCACAGGTCCCTGCAGAGGTTAAGCTCGCAACATTCGGCCTGCCCACGCATCTGGCAACTGCAGCCACCTTTTTCGAGGAGTACAGAGCAGTGATATGGGTGCGTTTGCTCCGCGGTTGACTGCGCAAAGATGCTGCTTCATGCCACGGGTTCCTGCCACACGCCTCGGTGCCGGTGCCCATCCGGACTCTTTGGCCCAGAGTCTGCTCCTGGCGGGCGCAGCCTAGACTTCGGTACCTCAACCTGCCGCTTGGCACTCGGCTTGCTGGCTGCCTGGCACAGCCCTCGTCGCGCCCTGCGTGCTTTGATGCAAGGAGCTTTCACTGTTGCTCATTTTTCAGTCTCATGAAGGCTAGAACAGTACCAGAGTGACTTGCAGAGTTCTTCTTGTTCGAAGTAGTTTTTTGAGTACCATGATCAGGAAGACAATGCGCAGAAGCCGCAGAAGGGGAGGCCTCCGTCCTGCCCGCAGAGGACTACAAATCCGACCCTCGCTTGTCCCCCTATCGGGCTGACCTGGTCACACAGAAGAAAGGGCAGCTCCAGTATGAGCCTTGGCTTCACTGGTGTTCTTCATTATCGCAACCTGTAGGCCCTTGAACAAAAGAATGCCTAAAGTCTCAGAGTCTCCGTGTGAAGCGCGCAGGAGTCTGAGCTGCGGGCGAAGGCCCTCTCAGAGCAAGGCCTAGCTCTGGACACGCCGTGCAAGTGTGACGTGCACTACAGCTGGGCCTGCCGCCCGTCACGCAAGGACGGATCAACCAAACTAGCAGCATACAAACTCGCAAGTCTGGACAGTCAGCAGGTATGGCGGCAGATGCACTGACAGTATTGTATCCGCGTTCTTGTCGTGGGTTTCCCTCTTGAAGAATAACTCCTTCAAGCGATGCATGTCAGAAAACATGACTTCCAATCGTGTTGAACGTCTGGTCAGCCCCATGTTGTCGAGCACTGTCCGCAGCATGAGTTTCTCACCATGATATATACAGCCGATGTAAACGACCCGAATGCCAAAGAGCCATCGCGACATCCCCTCATCCGGCTTCTGAGGCCTAGAGCGGCTGAGCCAGGCCAAGGACTCCTCGGACCTTCTGTCGTAAGGATGGGTCTAGGGAATCTTAAGGATAGAGATGGATAGGGGTTCAAGGGGCGGTGTTCATAGTTTTGGAAGGGCTTTAAGTAGACGTGGCCATATAAGACATGTTCGTGTGGAAGACAAACGATCACATGAACTGCCAGAGTTCACGCAGCGCGTAACCGGTCAAACAGGGTTGCCGAGACCGAAGACAAGTAATGGCCGGACCGGCTTAGTGTCCTTTTCCTGCAGGTGGATTTCCCGTGCATACTGCAGTGTCCCTCTTGCTGTGAACTGTGGCTACCGCTTTGTATTCTTGCTCCTCGTTTGTTTGGAGGTAGAAGGTTCCAACATGAATCAACTTACGTTGTCTAGCAATGTTGGCATCATGAAATACGGACTGTCGCGACTGCTGCTGCTGGTTTGGTGCTCCTCTCACTGGTACCGTTGCCAGCACTGCTGTAGTGTTACTGTTGTGGTGATTACGACGACTACTACTACAAAGTGCTGCAACTACTGACACTTATGCTGTTCTTGTCGTTCTTACCTCTACTGCCGTTCGAATTGCGCAGGGTCATAGAAAGCATCATGCGCATCGCTGTCTTCAACATAGTCACCGTCAGCTTCATGAACGGTCAACGCCACATTTCCTCATCATCATCATCATCGTCATCATCATCATCAACTCTTGTCATCCACATCGTCATCGTCAGCTTGGGCACAGTCAATGTGCTGTGCAGGGGCCTCGCTAATTGTCAAGAGAGGACCTCGGCCGCCGCGTCACCGTCGGGAGTGTGCTGCTCCCACCGTCGGCTTCGAATGCCGAGACACAGCTCCCCGTTCGAGAGACCTAGGTTTGACCCACATTCAGGGCTGCGGGCTTTGGGATGGCAGCTGCAGGCTCAAAGCCGTGATAAGTTGACCGACAATTTTGTTCTGCATCCCGAAATCCCGGGAAGTACTTGGGTTCCGCGATGCTTTCATTTCAGATCCCCTGCGGTCTTCAGGGCTCCGGAGTCTCCCATGTTGTGTTGTGGCTTGAATCATCAATGATATAAAAAAACCTGAGCGTCAGAACGGTTACGCCAGGGCACGAAACCTTAAGGATGCTCATCAGTCGGTTGAGACCCCGAGCTGCTTCAAGGTCGCAGCATCTCCAGCTGTGTTGGCAGCCCTCCGCACCCCAAAGCCCGAACCCAGCACAGAAGGTGCTTGGTGCTGTCTGGGCCGGCGTTTGTGAAAACCCAAGCTTCACGGCAAGTGTTGTGGTCCCTGAGGATCTTAGAGCCGAAGCCTCGGCGAAACGCAAAAAAGGCACTAAAAGAAGGGCCCTGCACAACAGGCTTTCGCTGCGCTGCTCTTCCTCCGTCTTCAAGGCGCATGGGAACCTCATCGAGGCCAAGCTGGCACTGAAGGGATCCCGGAAGCTCGGCCGATGAAAAGACCCGGGCCCGGTCCCAACATAGGTCGGTCTGAATAGATCTTGTAGGTTCAGAAGCTACTCGCAGTACCTCCAAACGAACTCCGACCCATAGCAACTTGCAGATCGAAGTCGCCTTAAAGAGGCGGAAGTTCGGAGCAAGCACGCCCCTGGCAAAGCCAAAAGCAATCGCAGGTTGATACAAGCTTCGGCTGCGCTCAGTCTCAGTGCGGTTCGAGGATTTTCGATGACCGAAGCTCACGAGTAGTAAGTCCCAGGAAGAACTTTTGCCGCTTCGTCGTGGCGTACCCCATGTCAAAGTGCTTGGATGACCTGTCGCCACCTTTCTTGGTGATCGACCAGGCGCCGCGAGGGTCTAATTTCATTCGACCTAGACAGACATGACCTGTGGAATGTTAGATCACGCACTGCAGCAACAGAGGTCTTGTTGCTGCACTTAGTTCTGCAGATGCATGTTGGACCAAGCGATTGCTGGTTACCCAGAGTAACATTTCCGTGGGCAATGCCCGAGTCGACTTGTTTACTCAGTTCAAATGACTCAGTTCTGTTGCCTGATTTCTTGGCACTCGCGGTCTTTGAGTCCCTACCCTCTTGAACTTTGGCATGTCCCAGCAGTCCTAGCAACCGGCGTTTTTTTGAATGCCGGAATGCCTAAGGTTTGCTCCAGCCACAGCTTGGGTCAAATTTTGCGCACTGCCTTCCATTTCGGGATCGACTCCGTGGTGCTCTCCGAGGCTAAGCGGCGGGCTCTAGGGTGGCTGTCGAGTAAGTTTTAAGTCGGCAGTCCTTTTGCTTCGCTTCCCATGCCGTGCCATCGTCTGCCCCAGGACATGTCTGACCTTCTCCTGTATGTGAAAAGTCAGTTTTCTGATGCCTCTCTGCAGTTCAATCCTTACCTGCACACCATCAACCTTCCCGTAGGTGAGGGTCTGTTGCCTGCACCGAACAGAAGCTGGTGCAGCAGCTGACTGTGAATTCGGCTAATTACCTTAGGCGCAACTGGTTTGTTTGGAACCAGTGTCGGCCAGATTCTCGACAATAAACGTGGCAGTAGTTTCGTGAACTCTAGGCTTACCAGAGCGTGGTGTGAGCCTCGGTGTTGCAAGTCCGGAATCTCCATGAACCCCTCTACAACCCTTGCAAACCCGTTTCTCCGCTCAAAATCCCAGCCCAGTCCTCGCCTTTGGAAGGGCGCATGGGCCTTCGTGGACGGCCGCGCGTTCCGGGTCTCCATGGGCTGGGCCTATCACTTGGACTTTCACGTGGCAGCTTCCTTAAGTGCCCTGCCGCACATGAGATGTTGTGCACTATAGGCCTCAACCTTTGTTTGGCTATCTTAAGCTCATCATCCAGATGTAGGCCCTAACCGTGTGCCCTGAAAGCCACCACACCCGTCTTTAAAACCTGGGTTGCGGCAGAGGCGAAAGCAAACAACTCTAGACCCAAAGTGCCAGCCCCGAAGTCCGAAAGCCACTAGACCCCAAACCCTAAAAGCCCTATGGCCCTGGAAGCTTTATGAACTCCCAAGCGTGGAGACCCTTGGAGCCCTCCATTCTGATGGGCCCCTTGGAGGTGCCGTGTGCTCAGAGCTGGAGAGAGGTGGCCTGGAGCTTTTCGCTTTCAGCGAGTCGCGCTCCGTGCCGGATGTGAAGGCATCAGCTTCAAAGCTTGAAATGTATATTGGCTTGAAGAAAACACTAGTTACTGGCAGGCCGTACCTTGCAATCCTTTACGTGAAAGGCAGAAAAGCCCCGAGCCCTTGAGATTCAGGCGCAGCCGGCAGAAGACAGGAAGTGGGCCCTCCTGCTTGGCTGCCAAGACCACGAGGCCATCAGGTTTCTGCATCAGGTGATGTGCGCCCCCAGTAGGCTCGAGATAGAAGCGGTACCGGCTTGAGGTGATTCAGGAACCTGGAAAGGCCCAGAACAAGGGTTTCAATCTGCTGGGCTGTTCACCTTCCCCAAACGCCGACAGCTTTGATCCACCGGACCCTGCGCCCCCGGTGAGGCTTCCTTGGGAGATTCCGTATCTTGGGTTGGTGTTCCTCACCACCTGGAGGGGACGCTCTCCTGCAATGAAAAGTTACCCCACCTCAAGGGGCGTGCCTGCAAGTTGTGGCACGACATGTGATCGGTCACGCGGTGTTTTTGTACCTGTCGAATGCTGAATACTTTTTATGTCGATGCCCGGGGTTACGATCAGCATATCCCACGGCCAGGACGATGGATCTGGCCCACGCTTCTGCGATCTGCATGTACGAGCTGGCTGGCTTGAGCTCGTCGTGAGGATCGTCGGCAGCGACATTGTGACACTGGAGGTCATTGAGGGCGAGATGACTTTCGGCCGGTTCCGACCCCAAGGGAGTGGCGGAGGAGAGGTGCGAGGTGCGGCAGCGCCCGCAAGCTGGTGACTTCTGCGCTCTGCGAATGTTTGGAGTGCTGGCGACGGGTCGTGGGCTTTGGCTGTGATATGGGGCCCCAGGCTGCCTTCCAAAGCTACACAAGGCAATTCAAGATCTGGGAGGCCTTGTCTTGACTCGTACGTGTTTTCTCATGCCCCTCTGGAGCCTGGGAAAAAATCCGGGACAAAGTCCTGGCAGCGGAAAGCAGTCTGTCCATACACAGGTTGTTTAGGCAGGAACGCAGCGTAAATTCCTAGATTTGCCGTTCAAGCCAGAGCAGGGCTATCTTGACACGCATCATCGCCGTTTGTGGAGCTCGGGTCATGTGCAAAGGCCAGATATCGAGCGACGATTGCGAAAGTACTCCGAGGCGACCCTTTCTTGTCACACAGTCGGGTAGTGACCGAGTAGGAGCTTCGGGCTCTCCGATAAACGCAGCTTCTCGAGACTGTATGTGCAAGCAAGGAAATGTCGTACGTCAGCTGTCTACAGAATCTGCTTGTTCCTTGTGCCATGTTTGGTCTGTTCTGGCAGTCAGCCTTCGTCAGCATGTTGTAGCCGTCCCATCCGTGGAAGGGCCATTAATCGCACAATTCCTGTTTCAGCTGACCACTTCATGATCTTCTGATCAGCCAAGGCATGATCTTTCTGAGTGTGTCAGGCCCTTCTCCCGGCCAGCGTGGCCTATGTCCGGAAGTGCTGCAAGGAGGCTTGCCATTTTTGAAGCTCCGCGCTTGACTAGTGTATTCACTACTGTACGTAGTGTTTCTGGTCAGCAGCAAACTTGATTACCCGAGGAAGATTTACAAACTCTTACGAACCTGGAGCTGCCAACTTGCAATCACCTATCGCTAGGTGGTGCAGACGCAAGACACGAATCTGGTGCAGTCCTTGTTCCGGATGTCCTGGCCTGAGTGAGCGGCTCCACGTCAAAATCCAGGACTCCAAAAGCCCTTGCTTGGACCTGCCCCCACCCAGCAGGCAGCAAGTAGCAGCAGTGGTGGCAGCAGTGGCCATAGCAGGAGGAGCAGGAGTAGTCGTAGGCATCAGTAGCAGCAGCAGGAGGAGGAGAAGGAGGAGTAGTAGTAGCAGTAGTTAGTAGTAGCAGTAGTTAGTAGTAGCGGTAGTTAGTAGTAGTAGTAGTAGTAGTAGCAGCAGGAGGAGTAGCAGTAGCAGGTGCAGTAGTAGTAGGGGTATTAGTAGTAGTAGTAGTAGTGGTAGTCGTCGTCGTCGTAGTCGCAGTCGTAGTCGTAGTAGCGCTCCGCCAGCGCGTAGGTGCAGATTGCAATTTTTGGGTCATTTCATTGGTAGGGGGGTTCAGGGGGGTGGGTGGGGGGAGGATCATGACGTACTAGGACTCAGATTGGGGGGGTCAGGACCAGGCCAATACTCTGGGATTAGGAAGAGGACTCGGACAACAGGTAGGAGTTGGAGCATGAGGATGGTAGTGGTCGTCGTCGCAAGTACGGTAGATGCACCGTATTGCTCGTAAGTATCGTAGCACCAGCTGTAGTAGTTGTTGCTGTTGTTTCTGTTTAGCTGATGTCAGAGTTTTCCAAAGAGTACCTACTACGCTGCAGACTCAATATGGTCGATATTAGCCACACCATGTGCACCGCTCTCATCCAGGCTTGACTGCTATTTTGCCCCCTTCCAGCCTACGGAGCTGCGGCCGGCCGCTGCCTTCAAGGAGGAGGCCGCGAGGGAGCCATGGACATTGCGCATGTGAGATATCGAGCGCAAGCCGTCCTCCTGAGCTGCATGCTTGCTGCTTTCAAGGACGCGTCTGCAGTTAATAATGGCACGTCTGATAGGCTTGGAGGCTAGTGTGCGGCTGCAAAGCGACTGTGGTACAAGGTCGCCGAGTTCGTGTCCCACATCACTCCTCTGTTTTTCTTCGCGATGGCCGCGCACTTAAGATGTCACCGAAGGCTTCAAGATTGGCTCAAGATTGGCTCAAGGCTCAAGCCTGCCTCAAAAGCCTAAGCGGATTAGTTTTCTTGTGCGCCGAAAAACATGGCAACTCCCGTCAAAAGTCCCCTACAGAAAAAGCACAGGGGCGACGAGCCATTGAGTGAAGATGTGATCATCACAGGGGTGTCGGATGGGGTTGAGCGGGGCGCGGTGTCCTTGGAAGCCATTGAAAAGCTCTTGGACAGAAAGCTGGACCCGTTAAGCCAGTTTCTTCAACGGATTCATCTGGATCTCAGCGCTTTCAAAGAGTCTGTACGGGTGGAATTTGAAAGTATGGGCTTGCGACTCAGTGAGACCGAGAACCAAGTGTCTGAAACCATGGCACGTGTGCAGCAGCTGGAACAGGAGATAAGCAAATTGAAGAAATCAGATGGAATTGCAGCGCAGCGGCAGTTTGATATCACCAAATCTCTCACCATGATGATCGGAAACATTCCCAAAGCTTCCTCTTTGGACGATGCAAAAGCATGGCTCGAGAAACACTACCGCACAATTGGTATTTCTCCCCCAAGCTCGTCAGATGTCTACAAGAAGAGTTCGGACTCCAACTTGGTTTTTGTGAAATGCCAGAGTGAATCACATCAGTACAGGAGAGCCATCATCCCAGATTTTTACAAAGATCGATTTGCCGTTTGATGTCCGTACCGTGGAGGGCGCCCTCTACGCCATGAAGAAGATGCTTGTATCGTGGAATTTCAATCCGTCCTGTGTCAAGTACGACATCCACTCGGGTATCCTCACTGTGGCCGGTAGGGACATTGTCAAAGTGTTTGTGCAGGACTACACCTTGAAATTCACTTGGTGTGATGGCGAATGGCAAGCATGGGAAGAATTACAGGAATCAGTAGAAATGGCAGAAATCACCAACAAGGCTGACGCGCGCTTGGAAAAAGCCAAATCCCGTGCCTCCAACAAGGGCAAGGGCAAGGGCCCCGAGTAGGGGCTTGGGCGGCGCGTGGACTATGTTTCACCCCGCTGCGGGGGCACCGCGGCGGACAGTTTTGAGATGGGCCAAAAGCGTTTCCATCATATGAATCAGTTCAAAGTCATGTCTTGGAATATTGAAGGGCTCACGGAGCTCAAAGAAACAGAAATCGTCCATTATATGTCTCGGTTTGATGTCGATGTATGCTGTTTGCAGGAAACCAGACGTTGCAGGTCTGACGTGTATGCTTCCAATGGTTTCACGTTCATCCTATCTGGTGGTGCTCAGGACAAGACGGAGTGGTATGGTGTGGGCTTCGTTATTTCGAAACGTTTCAAAAGCTATGTTGGTGGCTTCTGTCAGGTGAACGACAGAATCGCAAGCTTAAAGATCAAGTGCCGTGGTGGGATTTTCGCTATTGTCACCGTACTCGCTCCTCACAATTTAAGGCCGCAGTGTGAGAAATGGTGCTTTTATGAACAACTTGGACAGGTTATGACGCGTACTTCCACAAATGGCCCGAAGTTTGTATTTGGCGATTTCAACGCTCGCATTGGACTCCAACGCCCAGGTGAACATCATGTCGTTGGTCCTTATGGCTTCGGCATTGAAGCACAACACCATGTTGAAATGCCAAATCGCGACTTTCTATTGGAATTCTGCAATAGCCATGAGCTCGCAGTCGCAAATACTTTCTGCAACATTACCGCAGACAAAAAGGTCACCTACCATGAACCTGGAGTGCCACCACTTGCACCCGTTTGCCCTGGACGTTTCTCTATGCTGGATGTGCTACTGGTCTCTCAACAGGCTTTGAACACAGTACAAAACGTCTGCAGCGACCGCTTAGCAACCTTAGCCTCTAGTCATTTTCCCGTCATGGCTGCGTTCTGCGTAAATTTGGAGTGTGATGCCGGCAACCCCAAGAAGCATACGCGGAGGGATTGGTCCATCTTGCAATCGCCTACCACGCGCCGAGCCCTGTCTGAAAGCATCAATGCAAACTTATTTGGCGAGGAAATCTTGGATGCAAGTGCGTTTTGGGATAAAGCATGTTCTTCCGTGAAAGCAGCAGTCGAGCAACATGTACCTCCTCTCCCTTTCAAAGCCAACAAACCTTGGATAAACTCTGGTACTTTGGAGTTGCTACAGCAACGTCGTTCAGCGCGAATCCGGGCTCAATGGGATCTAGAGAAACGTCTGAGGGTTGAAGTCAAAAAGTCGGCCAAAGCAGATCGATCCAGATGGCTTGAAGACCTGGCGGCCTCAGGGGATTGGAGATCCGTCAAAAAGCTCCGTCGTGGGCGCAGCGTGAAACAAGGCAGATTGCGAAATGCAGATGGGATTCTCGTTTCTTCCGAACTACGGGCCGAAACACTGGCAACTCATTTAGAACGTGTTCAGTGGAGGGTGCGGACAACAACCTTGATCCCTGATGAAGCCCCTCTCGGTCCTCCACTCGCAGTGAGCGCGCGAGTCTTCGACATGGCAGAGCTTCGGAGAGCCATTAAGCAGATGTCTATTGGTAAGGCCACGAAAGACGGCGATATACCTATTGAAGTTTTCAAAGCACTGGCAATGGAGCCTGGCACGAGCTTGGATTGGCTTTTGAAACTTTGTAATCATTGCTGGCAAACCAAAACTGTGCCAACTGAATGGTCCACAGCTTCAGTGGCTATGCTTTTTAAGAAAGGTGACCCTGCTGACCCCAACAACTACGGGATGCGCATCAAACAAAAACTTTTTTGCATCAAAAAAAAACTTTTTTCCAATCAAAAAAAAACTTTCCCTTTGTCACACAAGAAAAGAAGGGAGTATGGACGAAAGGACGGCAGGAAGGAAGGAAGGAAAAAGGAAGGAAGAAAGGAAGGAAGGAAGGAAAGAAGGAAGGACGGAAGGCAGCAAGGAAAGGAAGGAAAGGAAGGAAGGCCACCACCACCACCAGCACCGCGACTATTACTACTACTACTACTACTACTACCACTACCACTACCACTACCACTACTACTACTACTACTACTACTACTACGACTACTACTACTACTACGACTACTAGTACTACTACTAGTGTTGATGATATAAATCCTGCATTAACTTAAGAACCCTAAACTATGGGAATTATGGTATATTCCTTATTATGGGTAATGCAGGATTTATATTATCAACCGTACTGCTACCAGTACCACTACCACTACCACTACGACTACTACTACTACTACTGCTACTACTACTACTACTACTACTAGCATAGACTACTACTACTACTACGACGACGACAACAACAACAACTACTACTACTACTATTACTGCTGCCATGACTAAAGCTGTACTTCTTGGTCCGTTGCTGCGTCTTCGCAGATGGGCACGCTTCTCTCTCTCTGTCTCTCCTCTCTGAGGATGCACCCATGGCCGTGTCTACGAGGACCATTACCACTTCTGCTACTACTACTGCTACTACTACTACAGCTAGTGCTAGTGCTACTAGTACTACTAGTACTACNGCACCCATGGCCGTGTCTACGAGGACCATTACCACTTCTGCTACTACTACTGCTACTACTACTACAGCTAGTGCTAGTGCTACTAGTACTACTAGTACTACTACTACTACTACTACTACCTCCGACAACGACGACGACTACTACCACTGTTACTACTACTTTGACTAATTCTACTTTTATCACTATTAGCACAAATAGTACTACTACCTCNCCTCCGACAACGACGACGACTACTACCACTGTTACTACTACTTTGACTAATTCTACTTTTATCACTATTAGCACAAATAGTACTACTACCTCTACTACTACTACTACGACTACTACTACCACCACTACTATTATTATTATTATTACTACTACTACTATTACTACTATTACTACTACTAGTAGTACTACGACGACGCCTACTACTACTACTACGACTACNTATTACTACTACTACTATTACTACTATTACTACTACTAGTAGTACTACGACGACGCCTACTACTACTACTACGACTACGACTAGTACTGAAAGTTTTTTTTTGATGGGGACGAAATCTCTGGATTCTCCTAGGCTTGCCTGTAAACGGGTAGAGAAAGTTTTTTTTTGATGCAAAAAAAGTTTGTTTTTGATTGGCTGAAAAGTTTTTTTTGATTTTTGAGGAAAGTTTTTTTTGATGCAAAGAAAGTTTTTTTTGATGGGTTTCCCGTGCAACTACCGGCCGATCTGCCTTTTGAGTATTGCATACAAGCTTTTTGCATCGCTTCTGAAACAGCGTCTTCTAGATGCAGGTGTTGAAGACAGACTCTGGAAATCTCATTTCGGTTTCAGAAAAGGGCACTGCACCGAGGATGCCATTTTCGTTGCATTGCGCAAAATTGAACAGGCATGTGCACGACGCCATGGTCAGATCCATTTATTGGCACTTGATTGGAAGAANTTCGGTTTCAGAAAAGGGCACTGCACCGAGGATGCCATTTTCGTTGCATTGCGCAAAATTGAACAGGCATGTGCACGACGCCATGGTCAGATCCATTTATTGGCACTTGATTGGAAGAAAGCATTTGACAGCATCAACGCGGACAGCCTTCTCGATGCACTCCGTCGATTCGGTATCCCAGATTTCTGTTTGCAAATGGTTGGTAACATGATGCATTGCCGCACCTTTTATGTTGAAGATCAAGGGGTTTTCTCTGAGAGAAAGGCACAGAACTCCGGCATTTCACAAGGGTGTACGCTCAGCCCCCTATTGTTCATCATGATGATGACTGTCCTCATGCACGATGCTGTTTCGAAGCTGGATGTCTCGTCTCTGGATGCGTACCATCGGGGTGATTTGGCTGACATTGTATATGCAGACGATACTTTGCTTCTTGCCTCTTCTGACCGTCACCTGCAGGAACTTCTTTCGCGAGTGGCGGATGCTGGCAAATTGTATGGAATGGAGCTCCACTGGGATAAGTTTCAACTCCTTCAGGTCAATTGCCATTCTTCCATCCNTTCTGACCGTCACCTGCAGGAACTTCTTTCGCGAGTGGCGGATGCTGGCAAATTGTATGGAATGGAGCTCCACTGGGATAAGTTTCAACTCCTTCAGGTCAATTGCCATTCTTCCATCCGGACTCCCACGGGCGAACGAATTGAGTCTAAATCCGGTACAGATTATCTCGGATCGGTTCTCACCCACGACGGCCTACCTGGGCACGAGCTTGGTCGTCGTATCGGCATGGCAAAAGCTGATTTTATGGCATTGCAGAAGATCTGGAAACATTCCTCGCTGTCTCGTGACCGCAAACTCGACATCTTCAGATCTCTCATCGAGTCCAAATTGTTGTACAGTCTCAGTTGTTTGTGTCTTTCTGCCGCCGAACGCAGACGATTGAATGGCTTTCAAAACCGCTGCCTGCGCCAGATTCTT
>BGNK01000863.1:145874-191990 GCA_003297005.1 Symbiodinium sp. clade A Y106
CCGACAGATTTATCAGAAGAGTTGGGAGACCGAGACGTGAGTGGATCAGTGAAATTAGGAAACAGGCTTTTGAAGTTTTGGGCGGTCACCGTGAAGTAGCCAGACTTGTATATGACCCCGTTGTCTGGCGTCGTTCGGTGTGCCGATCCTTGTCCACGCGCCGCCTGGCGTATGACCCGACCGACCGACCGACCGAAGGCTTCAAGAACAGATGGACAGCCTTCCGCATCCCCGGAGCTTCTCAGGCACCTAAGCCTCGAAAATACCGGAAGTGCAACCCCCTTCGCCAGACGGCCAGCCGGCCCATGTCAAGGAACCAAAATCTTTGACCCTCGAACTTCCAAATTCATGAGGTTTGATCGGAGTTGGCAGTTTCTCGGTCTAGGTTGCATCACAGCATTTCTGGATACCATGGTTACGATGATCAATTTGGCTGGGCTGTGAACACTGTGTTGACTCATAGTGGGGCTTGCTGTTCTTGTCTGCTGGAGTTGTTCCTTTCGGTTGGCATGACTTTGTTGTAGTGCCGACTTCTACTCATCCTGCGATTATCATAGTTAGGATGGGCATGTTCCTTCTAGTCCTTCAAACTCGCCTAGGTCTGGTCTGTGGGGGCCACGTGTGAAGGTTCCACACGGCCGGCTTTCTCCAAGCTGATCTGGGCCATTCTGAATGAGGACTCCCCTCACCCTCCTGTTTGGGTTTGGCGGGGTTAAGACTCCTGTATCCAAACCTTAACCCATGCAACCTATCTAATTCACCCCTCAACCACACATTGCGGTTGGGTGGGCGTGGGGCTTCTTCCTCCTGAGACAATGCAGGTCACTATTGGTAGAACCTTCGTACTTGCCACTGTTCTAGCCGACTTTTTTGCACGACACCACACCCGGGCTTGAAGTCCGTGTGGCTGTCTGGTGTAGAAACACGGAAACACGATTAGATCACAGGTCTTGGCTCGCTGACACTTTGGCTGAGATTCATGCAATGGTAATGCCAGCGTGCTTAGAGCAGCTTTTGGTCCACGCTCTCAGGAGAGGCACGAGCGGCTCGAACTCGAGGTCCAGGCCGTGCACCAGCCCCGAGTTGCAGCACCGCAACTGCCCGGGATTGTCGGCACGATGGTCGGCACGTATGCAATGCCCAGTCAGTACGACGTCTCTACTCACGGCTTAGACCCCCGTTACCGCACCCTGAACCTCGCTTCGCACGTTTCTGGGCCGATGTCCGCCGCGCGGGAAGTCAACCTTATAAGCCTATACTCCCCCTAGCCCGCAGCCCGCAGCTCAGAACTTGATTTGCAGGGCATGAACGTGGAACTGCCGCCCGTCCAGGAGGGTATCAAGCCCTTTGGATGCAAACATAGAAGAGAAGCACCGCTACAGCTAGCAGTGTAGTACCCTCATGTGGGCTGTAGCAGTTCATATTTTGGGGGTGCTTTTGAAGAGAAGCATCGAGCAAGACCTGAGAGCCAAGCCGTGAAGCTGGTGTTTCGGCAACAGATGTAGCTTCGGATGGGGACCACAATAATGACGGCTTTCTGGCATGATGCATGATGTGGTTCCCACAGGGTAATCGGCAATCGGCGCAATCAGCCCTATTGGATCAATAGAGTGGCACTCGCCTTGTGCTTCAGCTTTGTACATGCCCACGCAAAGAAAATTGTTGTAAGTTGTTAGTACCTTTTGCGTCAGTGATGGACTAAAATTTCAGACAATTTCAGTAAAATGCCCGTTCATTTTAGAAGCAGGTAGGTAAATAAGTATGCATGCATGGGTGGATGGGTGGATGTATGTACGTACGCAGGTATGCATGCCAGCCTTCATATCTGTCTGTCTGTCTGTCTGTCTGCGGAATGGTTGCAAGTTGAAAAGAGCTGGTATGAACTATACTCGAACGAGATCGAGGATTTCTGCCAGTACCAAGGATGAAGGAACGAGATAGGACGAGATAGTGTTAGCAGCCCCAAACGCAATTAAGCGCAGCGGCTCATATATGTATAATATATATATATGTAGGTGTATATATATATACATACATACATACATACTGTGTCACAATACATACATACATACATACATACATACATATATATATATATGTAGGTGTATATATATATAGATGTATACATACATACATTCATACATACATATATATATATAAGTATACAAATAAATAAATAAATATATGTCTATGTATAGGTATATGTATCTACAGCCGTTTGTACACACCCAAGCACATCTACTTATGTTGCATGCGTGTTGCATACATGCATGTATCAATGATATCGTATATGTGACGGTCTGCAAGACAAGCGTATGTAGGTTTTTGCAACCTAGGTAAGCTTCTCACGAGACCACTGCGCCCGAGGCTGGCTGGCCTGGATATCGGCACATTCATCTACGACTACTTCTACGACATACAGAAGAGCCAGTGGGTTCCCTGGCGTCGGCCTTAGATTATCTATCACTATTTGTCCATCTGCGTCTCATATGCATGAGAGGAACGGATCCTAGTACAAGACAGTATGCGATCATGTAGACAGGGTTTTGCTCATATATTTATTCTAGATAGGTGTACACATATGTCTATATATATATGTTTGTTTGCAGGTAGGTATGTATGTACGAGCGTACGTAGCTATGTATGTATGTTCGTAAGGCTTTCAATCGTAGACGGGTCCTCCGTTTCAAGTGGGCTTTGCCTCTGTTTCCAGATGACTTGTGCGTTTGAAGGATCTGGAAGTTGATTTCCGGCGGTTGAAGAAACACGCATTTATTGAGCAGCCCTTGGATCATCCGTTTCTCTTGGACCGATGTTGGGTTAGCAGTGCCTGAATATGCAAACCGACTCCCACAGGAAGCGGAAGCCCGGCCCGCTGCCCCTACGAATCGATGAGTCCGGTTTCGGTGGCAAGTGCCAGGATGGAGACGATCCCTGCCTTCGAGATTCCCCGGTCCGCACAGTACGATGAGATCGTTCGCCCAGCGAGTTTCAGGAAAGTGCTGATATATGGAGTTCGCATGTTCGATTCTCCAGCAACAACCCGTTTCAACTTTTGCGTATGTGTATGTGATATAAAAATTAATGTGTATGTAATAGTTTCTGCGTGTCTATGTATGTGTGTATATATATACAAATATAGACGTAGAATGATACAGAGATGTAAATGTAACTAGGTATGGATATAGATGAAAGTACAGATCCAAATATGGATATACAGACCGGGAGCCCTCTTGGCCCGATTTGGCCCGCTCCGCACAGATAGATGTAGATATACAGATACATATGGAGACACACACACACACATATATATATATATACATATATTTATATGAGCATAGATATGCACCCATGTGCGGAATACACATGTTCTGCGAATCCAGACTACACTTGTTGCCCCACTGTGCCAGTTCGAAAATGAAAGCAGTTGCCAGCTGGTGGCAGGTGGTTGCGTCTGTGGACTCGGTCCGCTTGGTCTACGCCTTCCAGCCACGTGCTCAGTTGGCAGCAGTTCTGCCTAAACCTGCAGCAGTATGCTGCTTAGGATCATTTCCCAACACCTGACAGCTTGCATCAGTAGCCTTCGGACGAATTTGCAGAAAGGGGAGGGGCTGCTTGAAGAAGTGTGACACCATATGAAATATAGGAACTGTCTACATAGGTGTGTGAGTGTGTGCGACTGTGATATGTGTGGTAGATTATGCTCGTCTTGATTCAACGTACCTACAAAGTCAAACGACAATAGTCCCGTTACCGTTGCTTGACAGTGTTATGTCTTATACAACACCATGTGCTACCGCATGATGAGTTGTCCCTAGCAGTTTACAGGCGTTTGTCAAAGTGATTCTGGGACCGAACAATCATGAAAATTGATAAGCTAGGTAAGAGTCGCAGCAGCATGGTTCAGCATGGTGTCGAATCAACAGCAAGACGAGTGTAAGCAGTAATTATTGATGATAGTCCGCGCAAGAAAGCAGCAGGCAGCAAGGACTGATCAAGGAATTAGGCAGCAACTGGAAGTAAGGATTCTGATCACCCACGACAAGCACGTCCTGTGCCCCGGCCCCACGGGAACTGGCAAGAGCCGGGCCCCAAGCGGATTGCACGAAACTGCAGCGGAGCACCATGGGTTATTGGGTTCAGGGATTACAGCTTAGGGTGCAGTCCAATCCGGCGAAAAACGCTGCGGCAGCCTCGCTATTGTAGCACCACTCGAATCTTGGCAACCAGGTGTGAACATCTCCATGTGGCTGCAGAAACAGGCACCAGAGCACTTTCAAGGCCGGTCTGTAGAGTGGTTTCTTCTTCATGGCAGGTTGTGGGATTGCAGCTAGGTTTGCACCCGTTTCCGTCTCCAGGTTTGACAAGCTCGGATGGAAGTGCCTTGAGAGGGGTTTAGGGTCTCGGACCAGCAATCCGCATGTCACCGGCAGGCGTCTTCGTGAACTTCTCGGTCTGTGTCCAAGCTGGATGTCGCATTGCAATCTCCGTTCTCATAGATTGGTGCAGTTCTTGGTGCGCACAGCAATCCAGCCATCTCGCTCCTTTGCAGCGGACAGCGGAGCGACTAGGGCCAGGGCCACCCACGAAAGACAGACGTGCCCTCAAACCGACAAGCCATGCACAGCCGCTGTCGCACTCTGCCGGCGTCAATTGGCAACACTGTTCCGGATCCAGCACACCGGCTGCAGTTGTGTCGAGAGAGAGAGCCTGTCAGTGGCGAGGCCCAGACGCATGTCAACCAGCTGTGATCTCAGTTGATGGCTAGAGCATGACGGTACCAGTCAAAAACGCCTGTGGTGCACAATTGGAGAATTGTACACTGACGCCCGCACAGCTCAATACTACGAAGGTTCCAAGACCTGATCGACAGCAAACTGGAGAAGAGGCGGGGGTCGCACGATGAATAACCCCCGCTCCCTTTCCGGAGCCACGCATCAATCGAGTTGGCAGGGTCTAGGCTTAGGCTTATAGAGTAAAGTACTTGTCGAGTGGGTGGCCGATTCGAGGCGCCGTGGAGTCTACGGCCCACCGGCCGGCAAAAAGATGGTCCTCTTCGTGGATGATCTGTGTCTTTGGCATGTTTACCGGGCCTTGGTGGAGTACCGGTGTGCGTTAATGTTGTAAACTTCGATTGGAAATTTTGGATCGCAACTTGGTCGGCAGGAGCCCGCATGCACAAGGTATTGTCTTGAACCAGACAGAACGCTCAAAACGAAGGAGCTTGCGTCCATCCGAAGTGCAGGAATATGCCTCAGAAAGAATATTACGGGGCGCAGCCGCCCATCGAACTGCCGCAGGCTTAGCTACGGCTGCGGTTTCAGAGGCATACGTGCTACCCCAGAAGAATATTGCAAATTTAGACATTGTTTGGCCACTGACTCAGCGCTTCTGGAATTCGGGGTGGACATAAGTAGCAGTGAGGCTTCGGCAGTGGCATGACCACGGCGGCTGGTACAACAGGACCTCGGTGAGTCAGTTCTTTGCAGCCAGGAACCCGCGCCCTAAACCAGGTTATGCCCAAATTATGATGAGGAGCAGGCCCGTAAGCAAGGCAAACTGTGGAAGTGTCTCTGAGCAAGCCCATTGCCGACAGGAAAGAGCTGAAGAAGTTCGACATTACCGATATGGTGCGGGCCTGACATTCTTGGAGCATGGTTTGAGGGATGCTTGCTCCATGCAAGAAGCAAGGGTGCTGTCGGGCCTCGGATCCCGAGACAAGTCCCCCTCATGAGTGGTTGCAGGTCCTCGTCGGAAAGGCTACTGACGACCTGTGAACTAGGTTCGGCTGGCAAAAGCACCCGAGATTCAGGACCACTCTGATTCAGATAGGTAGCTGAAACGAACCCGGATGACACAAATGGCAACAGACAACCCTGACGAACCGGGTCGGCAACACGAACAGAGACCAAACCAACCAACCTGCATAGCTGCAGCTGCTACAACTCTCATGCCTTGCCCTCGAATTCTTTGAACGGTGCGCTGTGCAACACAGCATAAACCTCTCCTAGCATCATGAGACACTTTGACTAAGATCATGGCATCTGCTATGGGGCCTCCCGGCGGTGGACGCTGCTTGGCCAGATTTGGGCCTAGTGTACTCGCAGGCTGCTTCTGTCGGTTCATGAGGGGTCGGGGGTTGGGGAATCGCTCTTCGCTCGACTTCGGTGTTCCACCGCTCGCTCTCTCCGAGGCACCTTCATCACCGAGCGCCTGCGGCCTCAGAACGACCGACCTGCGAAGTCCAGTCAGAGGCGGAGGTCTTGCTTCAAAGCAGTACATCGCTACGCCATGCCTGGTGAAGGTCTGTATTCGATGTAAATTTAGACAGCCAAGGTCTGAAACGCCATTACAATGTCGGAATCTGAGTTTGTTCTCCGGCGTGGACTGATGCTTAGCGGTGATTCACTTGGCGTTTGCCTGGCTAAGTCTTACCCTTCCTAGACATCCCTCCGCCGACCCTTCGCAGCTCCCGCAGAAACTCGTTGGATCGATTCAGGTGCTGGCTTACTCGGACCTCCAGGCCAGTGCGTACTGAAAGTTTTTGTGGGGATGCGTCGTGTGATACTCAGCTAGGGGACCCGAACTCAGAATCCACAGAGCCGCTATCCAACCAAAGAAACTGTTCCTACACTGGAGAATTTAATAGCCATGTCAATGTATAAGCATTAGTGTCGCTGGTAGTGATAGAACTATCGGGTAAGACTGCAGAGCAGTCAATCTGAAGGAGTGCGAAACCTACCCTTGACAACGTGAGGCCCCGATCGACCCTGCCCCCTTCAACCCTGAGGGACTGCCGGGCGTGACCGTGGAAATTTCTCGCAGGACGAATCCATTTCCCAGATCTTTCGGACGATTGCCAGCTACTTCTTCGCCGGGCTTGACCCTCGGAAGTGATGAATGTCGGCATTAGGTCATTTCGCTTCGTTTGAGGGTACCTTGTTTGCGCGAGTTCTGCCTGCGGGACGGGATTATCGCAATAGATGGCGATCAGCTGGTAAACGGGAGGCTGAGGTGTTTTGTCCGGCAACCAACCGTCTTGCAAACCTGATCGAAGCCCGGATGTTTGCTCCATCGTTCTGAGTTCTGGGGCTTCGAGGCTCAAGGTCCTGGAGTGCCTCCTGAGGAGGGTGGCCTCGCACAGAGCAACAAGTTACATCCAACATGACCGACGATATCAGCAGACGCGAAACCGAGCAGGTTCGATGAGTCAATCCAAGCAACCATCCCTTGCATGTCGAAGCCTCAGACAGGGCCAAGCATGCGCTGCAATGTTGTCTATGATTATATTATGTGTGTATTTATATATGTGTATCTACACATACATCCATGTATACATATACGCACATATATATATATATATATGTATATATATATATAAGTTATATATATATGTACATAAATATATACACACACATCACCTCCTGAATATATGTAATGCATGTAATGTAATTAATGTAACATACGTATGTGTGCATGCATGCATGTATGTATGTAATGTATGTCATGTATGTCTTGTATGTCATGTGCGTAGTTTACGTGTTTATGTATGCATGTACGTATGTACATATGTATGTATGTATGTATGTAGTAAGTAAGTAAGTATGTATGTATGTATGTATGTAATGTGTCTACAATGTCTGTAATGTCTGCAATGTCTGTATGTCTGTATGTCTGTCTGTATGTATGTATGCATGTATGTATGTATCTGTATATATGGCTTTATACTCGGAGTGCCGCGTGATCCTATGGGGTTGGGTAGGGGGTAAGCTCAAGGGCCACTGAGTCTCTTTGAGTTTCTTTTCAGAGGTGTTGGGTGATGCTCGTGCTACCACGACCCAACGCTCCTCGATTTTTCGAATCCATGTTTAATGGTTTTGCTGTGCGCGATCGCATAGCCTACAACTTTTGATCTTTGGGTTAGCTCTCCGCCTGCTAAATGCAGTCCGCTGCGAGGCGGATGCCACCTCTAGAGTGTCCGGGCCAATTGAGTCTGAATCATCGCCTGCCGTCACTGATGATACGTACGCAAAGTTCAGGTATGTATGTATGTATGTATGTGTGTATGTGTATGTGTATGTGTATATATATGTATATGTAGTTATATGTGTACGTATGTATGTGTGTATGTATGTATATGTATATGTATCTGCATATATGTAATACAGGCTAAATTCTATATTTACATGCGTATCTACGTATGTGCACATACATTTATTGTGTGCGTAAGAGCTGCTACACAAGTGATTGGGTTTGGGGTTTCGGGTTTGAAAAAATGTGGGGCGCTTGTGGAGTGGTGTGTTAGTCATGATCATTTTCCTGCGGACGTCATTGTATAACAAACTCAAGTCTAAACCGTTCTGGATAGTCCTACATCTTGCTGCATTAAGTGATTCTGTCCGGTGTCATGAACGGACTGCTTCCGCAATGAGTGTACCTCACAGTGTACCTCCGAGCAGATTGCGCCCACTGGGACACCACGAAGCAGTCAAGGTCAGCAAAGTAGCTGTCTATGATAGAAGATCACAAGGATGGCAGCTGCCAAGGTTTTTCGTCATTACCCCGGCTCTGGGATTCGAAAGCATGTGATAGGCAGGAGCCTGATTGCCCCAACCCCAAATCCCCGAAGCCTTTTTGCCAAGCCCTGTGTTGCCGCCGGTTGCTTTAAGGATCATGAGCACGGTGAAGATCTTCAAGCAAGCGCTGCAGGATTGGATCGCACGCTTCCTCTCCCCTCTGATCCTTCCTCAATTTGGCGAGGGAGAAAAACCCGAAGAGTCAGCCACAGCGGCAGTAAACCAACCCATGCAGCATGTGGCACATGAAGCGGGCTTGGCAATAGCAGATTTGTGACAGTTCTACTGCCACAGTCACAGCATTCTCAGTACTCGTCGTGTTCATTTGCAAGCAACCTCGAGCTTTAATTAATGAAAGCTCATCAGGTTCGACGAGATGGTGACAAGATTTCCTCTGCAAGTGCTTAAGCACTAAACCGTAGTTCTTGTCCTGCTGTCTTTCTCAGCTGTCCTTGGCTTTGGCCACCGGCCTGTTGTGGACTCGGGCGAACCAGCTGTAACACAGAAGTTGGGTTTCCTCACTCCGCAGATACCCGTAGCAACCGAATCATGGCTGTGCACCCAGAAAATGTTGCCTCTGGTCGTATTGCCTGGTTGGAGCTTTGCTTGAGAATTGAGTGCTCAGGGTTGTTGTGCGAAACACCACTACTGGAATCAAGACCCTTATGATGCAGCATTGCAGCAGCATCACTTGCAAGAGCATCACCAGCACCATTCTCAACACGGCCAGAACGACGTCAGTTGCGATGCTTCCTGACCACAGTGCCCAGACTAGAATGTTCCGATACGTTCAATACTTTAGTTGCACAGGATTAATCACTAGAACATGGACTTGAAGTTTATATGTGAGATTTGGAAGGACTTGCTTTTCACAGACACGTGCTTTCGGCTTTCTGCAGAGAGCCAGCCAGGATTTGCTGCCGACCCCGGCCAAGTCCCACTACCTCTTCAACCTGCGTGACATCTGGCGTGCGCGGGGTCCTGGTAGGGTCGACTACCCCTAAATGAAACGGGCCCTTGACGTCTACATGCCGAATCCTGTTATCCACTGGAATCGTCGGGATGTTTCGGGGAAGGTGGCTCAGCTCCCGCTGCAGGAGCAGTAACCCAGTAGCAACTCATGTACCTGATGCCGAACAATGCTACAGAAAGCCTCAGGCATTTTTCACAAACTGGACTTGTGGCGACAAAACTTCGACAGTTCTGCTTGGCATGCCCAGGTCTTCCTCGGGCTCTGCACTCTGAGCTCCAAGAAGGTCGAGAGCCTTGGCATGTGTCCTTGTGCAGATGAGACGCGTTTACACTCTGAAGCCCTGAACTCCAAATCCGAGTTCCTCTAAACTTAGATTATGTCTGAACAGTGAAACCCTTGGCCCGTGCCCAAAGGGACTAAACATCACGATGGGGGTCAGCATAGTCATAACACCTGAAACTGATCTGGTCACTACAGTAGACCTGCAAGAAAGCTGGGCAATAATAACAGCAAGCATCTTCGAACTATCCAGAGTTTCTTCGGAACTAGGGAGAGGAGTGACAAGTGTGATGGCAGTATCGTAAATCTAGTGATGGGACTGTTTAGACACTCAGTCGGCCAGAAACTCGAACCTCGTTGTAGGGTGCATCGGGCCTAAGCTTAGAGCCTACGATGGACTTGGGATTTCTGTAGGAGAGCCGGCATTTGTCACAGACACCTCAACAGGACTTTGGGTCATAATTCGTTGCAAATCAGGTGATCTCTAAAAGCTGCACCCGTAAAACCCATAACCTTGACATTGACACGACGAAGTGCCAACCTCTCAATCCGAAAACGCACGGGCCATCCCCTCGTTGCAGGCGAACCATCGGGACATCGTGATCCGTTGTTGGTGCCACGAGATTCAGCGGGTGCCCTCCTGGAGTCAAACAGCCATTTAGGTCTGATGTTGGTATGCTGGCTGGTAGCAAAAACCACGTCGGAGCGCGCCCTTTTCAGGAAGCTGTGCTGCTTGTACATCAATTGCTAAATGATGTGTTGTTCCTTTCTGGCTGTGCATATTTATGAAAGCCTCCACGTACGCATCATGACCCTCGCATGCACACAGGTGTATGTATGTACATAAAATAAATACATGTGTATATATGTATATGCACAGTACACCATGTTGTGTTCGTTTGTTCATTTGTTTACATACCTACATTATATGGACATCTAGATAGACTGCTACTAGTACAGGTGTGTTACGTAAGGCTACCAAGGTACGAGCATTTCTTGTCCGGTGTAAATGTCGATGCAGGTCTGTACTAGTATCGCATAGATGCAGATGCAGATGCTGACACAGACCTCGGCGGAAATTATCAGACAGGCTGTTTCCGTGTTTGCCACTGTTTGTACTCGCATGGTAGAAAAGACCTGATAAATTTACAAAGAAAGTGTGTAAACACGCGAGCATCAATCCATATGTTTGGGTCGATGTGTGTTTATATATATATATATATACACGTATGTAGGTGTGTGTGTATATATATATATACATATATATTTGTTATACATATGTATTTGTGTACACTTCTGCAGCAAACAACATCTAACTAGACACGGAAACGCGTGAAGACGTAGTGGCTGTTGAGGGGCCGGGGTTTCAGCCGTCTCTTGCCCATTACACTATTCAAGGCAAAGTCAATATGTCAGGAAGTCGCCAGGCGCTAGCCGAAGCTTACCGAAGCACGTTTCAGCTACACACATGTCATGCTGTTATTATAGGATCACATAAATCGTGGGGCAGGGTTTTGGGCTGAAGAGGTTTCTTTAGATGGTCCAGCCACTGTCGCCCAGGTGCTACAGAACTTACAAAGACTCTAGACACCAGCTCAAACTCTTGGCTTTGCCTAGACATGTGCGTGGTTCTTGTGGCCAGGTCTTCGGGGACCGCCTGACAGATGAACAAGATGCGGGTTGGATGCAGAAGCAGATCACAAGCTGCTCGATGGTGTTGAGATTTCTTGCGTGAGCCATTTTTCCAGCCCGATGTCAACAAGATGTGTGCCCAGGACGTTTGGAGTAGTCTCCGTTTGGAAGGGCGGCATCTTTCACAGTGCCACGTTCCTGCTACACCTGGGAACGCTTCTGTGCCTGAGGAAACCTCCAAGCCTGATCTTTCCGACCCATTGTGGAGCTTTGACGGACCTCCTGACCTGGGCATGAGGAAGGGGGTCGTACCGTGAGCAACCTAGATACTTGTTACTTTTCGGTTCAAACAAGTGTACAGGGAGGGGTCCTGGCTCGGTTGGTTCATATAGTGAATGGTAAGGCACCAGTGGTCACTGTGACCTGTGCTGTGACTAACGTTCTCAAGGTGGGGGGGGCACCGTTGCCTGGAACCCTACAATCGGTTTAGATGCGATCCCAGGCTGTCTCGAAGAGGACTTTCAGGTCGAGGTTGAGTCTGGGCCTTGGCAGGTGTTTCTTCATGTAACATTTGTTTATCTATCTACCTACCTACCTAGCTAGAGCCAGCTATCTGCCTATCTATCTATCTATCTATCTGGCTATCTAGCTGGTTTCTGACACAGGCATGCATGAAGTGAGATTTTCCTTCGAAAGCAAGCCCAAACTTACACTCACTAATATTCCTCGGGAGCCTTGTATACGTCCTACCAAAATGCGCGTGCTGCTTGGCGAC
The DNA here is from genome assembly GCA_003297005.1 of Symbiodinium sp. clade A Y106. Classification (NCBI taxonomy): domain Eukaryota; class Dinophyceae; order Suessiales; family Symbiodiniaceae; genus Symbiodinium; species Symbiodinium sp. clade A. Next base: position 158,110 of record BGNK01000863.1, read on the forward strand.
ATGTAGACATCTACGTAGGCACTTCCGCTTGCTTCATAGATGCTTGCATGCATGCATCCGAGCAGAAAGAGAAGACCAGCATCCTCCACCAATTTAATCACATACTATCTCATATGTCTTGCTGTTGGGTCTTCACGTCGAAGCATTCCGCAGCACAGGAGTTTTCCCTCAAATTGCCCAGAGCAATTGAGGCCAGTATTTGTTCGACATAGAGTCATACAGGAAACCCGGAGCCATACCGCCACGAAGCACGCAGCTGGCGAAGGAACGTCTTCGTGCGTGAGAGGCTGCTGTTCGCCTCCTTCCTGAATCAGGATGCCATCGACCCGGCTCTGCAGGAGTACTGCCAATCACAGTACACATTACGGATCCTGAGCCGGAGTCAGCCCATCCTATTCCACGGTGCGAATTAATTCGTCTTCCTTAAGGGCCGTTGCCTCATACAGGTTTACAGAAGTAGCTAGCTGTTATTGACAGCATGAGTGGTGCCAACAGCTTCACTGCGCTGGAAACAAGGCTGACCAGCGGTACTATGAAGAAGTCACCAACATTCAGGCTGGGCAGGGTGCAGACTCATAGACCAACGGAAGAGGTCACCAGTCCGACAGGATTGAGACGTGCGTAATCTACCGGTGTCAGTTGTGATAGGAGAAGGCGCAACCTGAAAAAATGCTTGAAAGGCCATGAAAGAGTGCATTGAAGAGTACCTGGAGGAATACAACAGCGTCAGGCTCTTACGCTGTCTTGCGCTCATGGACTGAAACTATGCCTGCGCACCATGCACGGTTCGGCATATCCTTCTTGCCTACAACAAGAGATTGCCGCACCCAAAACCCACAAGCCATGAACCCTCTTATGCGAACTTGCAAACGCGTGCTTCGCAAACCCTGAACCCCAGGTCAGCAGCTTGCAGATGCCATTGGTGATGTTCTTGGACGCTTGCGAGCACTGCGCTCGCATATGTGCATGCCCTACTGCGGGCCTTGCACCGACGACTCACACACATGCATCCACAGAAAGCCCTCTACACCCAGTACCCAGTAGAGTCAGTAGAACTACATACCCCAAGCGGGCAGTTGTCACCATAGCATCCTGTCCGATTCCCTCTTGATACGTGCTTCATCCACTGATAGGTCTACTGGTAGCTTAGTGGTTTCATGGCCGCTGCAATCGGTTTGACTCCGAATCGTGTGGGAATCCGGCTCTACTGACTTAAACTAATATGCGAGGAATGCGGTCATGCTGCCCCTGCCATGTCCTCGCTTCAAATTCCATTACAAGCCTGTGGGACTTGCCGAAACAACCTGGGATGTTTGTTTCGCTTTCGGCTTTTCTTTACACAAACTGTTTCAAGATTGCCTCGGCAATGGATTAAGTAATGAACTCCGCGAAGTTACGAACCACACCTGTGGTTTCTACATCCAGACCAATGAAGCTCGAACCTATCGACCCAGGAAGCGGGGTATAGCAGGGTCTATTTGCGGGCAACTCTGTGACGTGGAGCAACCTGGAAAATCAAAAGCACAGATCCTCTCCTTGACGCTGAAGAGTTCCATGAGTGTCCGTCGCATCTGCAGGTTTCGATGTTCAAAGCCAAAGACACATGCATGTTTCTGAACTTTCCGTGTTGCACTGATATGAACATGAACATGCAGTGTGCTGTCGTGTAAGTAGTGGCAGTGAGCCGGAGGGTAGAGACGAAAGAAATGGCACGGGACAGAATCCAGGAAGGAAAGTCGAGGGAGTCAGAAGCCGAGAACGGTTATGAATCATGACAAGGAAAGCTGATAACTGGAGCTTTAGTGGGGGGCACGGGGGGAAGGGGTGGGAATCGAGGGCGAATTAAATGCAAAGTACTTATACGTATATACATATATATATATATATATATCTGTTTACACATACTCGCACATATTGCATAAATATGAGACATGCGACAATACATGTGTGTATATATATGCATGTATATACATATATATAATATATAGAAAAGGTTCATATACATATGCATATATGTATACATACCTTTACATGCATACACAGCGAACATAGAGTCAAGATCGAGTGTGCCAAAATCTCCTTGCCTTAAGTTGAATGAGAGCTTTGCCTTGACTGGATCCAAGCTTGAGTTTTCTGAAGGCCTGTCGGGATGTGTCGGATTTTTCCCGCAGCTCGCAGGGCTCGGTCTTGGGAGCTTTGGGTTCCGGAAGCGGCTTCCAGGTCGTGTGCTGAGTCAGCCGAGTGGCAACGTCCTCCTCCTTGGGGCCCGCAGCCTAGCTGTAGCACTGTAGGGGTTTGGGTAATGCTGCTTCAGACAGTCCGACATGTCTTACGTGTAACGGAAGTTCACAAGGGGATAGTGGGTACTGATTCAGATTGGCTACTCACATACCTTCCGAACTTAGCTGAAGAGCTAGCAGCTAGCCCTTAACAGCATGTGTACCGTGTTTCACCACGCCTGGTACACTGCCTTGTGCCGGTGCGGTACTAGAAACGCAAAGATGCGAAAGGATAGAGAAGAGAGATTCATGGCAAAGATGCGGCGGGCCTTGGAGCTTGGGGACTAAGTTTTGGGGCATTGGGGCAGACGAATTTTTGATTGTGGTTGGGGGGGGGGGGCATCGTCTCCTCGTGTGCATTTTACAGTTTAGGGTCAGCAAAGATGGATCAGCGACAGTTTTGAGGTCAGTTCACCGAGAGTTTCCGCAGTTCGGTCGTTTTCATTAGGTTTGAAAGTTAGCTGCTTCCTTTGGGCCCTGTCTGCTTGTTTCGGAACCAGGCGCCGCAGTCCGGAAGTCTAGAGCATGTTGAAAGCTTCAGGAAGGCCCCTTACAAGAACTGCCAGTCTCCAGTTCAGACAGGACAGTTTCTGGCCTGCATTGTCCTCCCAAGTACACGGGCTTTTCAGGCGACATGCACATGTCAAAGGATCAGCATGTACAGGCAATATGGCAATATGATACTGTGTGAGAAACTACAAGTGTATGCCTGTGTACAAGCGAGGGAGTGTGCACACAAGTGCATATGTTTCGCGAATATCTGCGGTGCTTGGACATGCTTCGGTCAGTCTTTGTTTGACTTCAGTTCATACATATGTGGTCAAAGTTATGTGTGTCTGCAGACTCGTCACAAAACAAGGAGCAGTCGATTCAAATGTTCGTGGCAGCAGCAATTGAGAGCTGCTTTCCTTGGAATTACTTAATCACTAGTCAGCAAGCCTTCGACCCTTGAAAATCTTGAACATCAAAAACCGAGAAAGACCCCCGCGTGCTCGGATGCACGCCAGAGACTTCATAGGGCATGCCAATCGCATTCCCATGACCCACACTCTAGTGTCTCTCCCCGTCCGAAGCTCCTCGATTCCTTTGGTGTGGCAGGTTGGTGGAAGTGGGCGCCAAAGCTTGACACGGCTGTCCACCTACATGAACGAAGCCTGCTGAAAAGCTTAACTTGAGGGCTTCCATTCGATCACGTCTTTGAGAGGATACTGCAATAGCACTGCTCGGGAACTGCGTTTGCTGTTGCAATAGACTCCCTGAGTTGCAGGCTTTACTTACTTTTTGGTGTGACCAGTGATCGTGCCTTCTTTATATCGTCCTTGGCTTCTTCAGTCCGTTGTACAGAGGTGGTCTCCAAAAGGCAGCATTATAGACGCGCGCGGCAAACCGAAATGTTCAACTACACCGCCGATCGGATACTGCCATGAGAAGTCATCCAGAAGAATCGGACAACTCTCCGCGCCTGATGTCATAAATAATACAATATACAATGGTAGAACACCATGAAATCCAATATATTTTAATATATTAATATGTTAATATATATATATATATATCATATGACATATCATATATCATATATCGGTATGTGTGTGTATATAATACCGTATGTCATATCATAGCATATCATATCACGTCGTATCCAGATGTATATATGCAATTATGTCCAGATGTATGTACTGCTCAGTGTATTCTATGATTTTTCGAAGAAGTGTAAAATCCTGTCTTTGTCCCCAGACTCGTTGCCAAGGAGTGTGAGTGCTTCCAGATCGAGGTGGCCAAAGGTGGGACGGTTTGATGCTCTGGTCTCTTTTATCTCCACTTCCCAGAGAGGTGTTCGAAGTCACAGTTTCAGGGTCGGAGAGAGCGGACCGGATTTGACAGGCTATGGCATGTCTGAGTTCCGGGATGCCCCCCGGATGCAATTTACTCTGCAGGCATCTTTGTCACCACTGCAAGACTGCATACAGGCATACACGTTACGTAGCCAGTGCTCGGTGGATGAGCTGAGGACATTAAGAAGTGCCTCATGAAGTGCGGGGTGGAGGACAAAGTGCAGGTCTTCCTCTTTTGCCACTTGCCACAACATGAGCATGACCTTGTCCAGCATCACGTCGTCGTTTGCATCTGATAGTGATCCGCTCCCAGCCCCGAGCCCCAAGCCATCTCCACAGAGAAAGTAGGCAGACGGCGGGTCTCAGCGAGAACACTACACCCAGCAAGAGTCGCAAAAGCAACACGTCCCAGCGTCAACCCGTCATCCTGAGACGGCTGAACGTTCATCCATTCCTCGTCGTAGACATCTTTGATCCCAGCAGGCCAAGCACAAAAACTCGTGCGCGGCACATGCTGCAAGGCGACACACAGATCGTAAAGGAAGATTTCGTCGAGGCCATCAACAATGTGCTGAACAGTGGCCACCTCAGAAGAGCGCTCGGCGGCACATGCAAGCCGCCGAAGCCTTGAGCTCAGGCGGCGACGTGCCGAACCTCTATGCTAATGAGGCGGGACTGCCATCGTACTATACTGACTGGCTGATTAGCTCGTGGTGGTTCAACGTGCATGTCTGGTCGACCATTGTTGCCATAATATATCTGTACACACAAACAGATAGACATATACTTATATGTATGCAGTTATGTTGATATGTGCATACATATATATATACATACATATATATATATATACATGTATGTCTCTACCTATCTGTGCACCGATGTATGTACATTTGTACGACGTCAGCTCCCGTCTCTCACGTATAGTCTTTTCCCGAGTCAGGATACCGGCACGGGGGCAGTTATTGCAAAAAAGTGGGCGTCATAATTATCATCTATCCAAAAAGTGCTGAAGAAACTCTATTCAAGAATCTGCCAAGCCCTCAATGCAAGAAGGCCCAGGACGTTAACAGGTGATCTAGTGTACTAGTCCCCTTTCCAGGAGCTCCATACAGTCCCTACCCCCAAATCCCAAAGCAAATTCAGGCAACCAGCGCTTTTCGGACCTGCTGGCCCGAAGGTTTCCCGAGGCTAATCAAGGTATGTCCCGTACATGCCATAGGCTGGTCCCTAAACTTGAAAACGCTTGACTCTTCAGCATGCACCGCGAAGCCCAGTGCTGAATTCCACTGCTCTGAACCCCAAATCGAAGCGCTTAGGCGAAATCCGCGCTGAATAGATGGTACCCTCTTTGAAGCCCTGTGTGGTCTGTATGCCCGTATGTCTGCGCGTCCGCATGTCTGCTTTGCAAGCATGTCTGCATGTCTGTATGCATGTGCGTGTGTGCGTCGCTGTGTCTATGTGTATGTATGTCTCTATGTGTATCTATGTGTCTGTATGTATGTATGTTATTGTTCAAGCGAAGCTGTATGCTCGAGGACCTTGGGCACCAAAAGGTATTGTATGCGCCGTCAACCATGCTCCTACTCCGTGGATTGCAGGACATGGAGTCCATCTCCGGCGCATGTCGCCAACTATGCTGCACCCTCAGCTGCTACTTTGCGTTTGCGAGAGGGTTGAGGTTCTTGTTTTCTCGGCCTTCCTTTCCCGCACCTCCCTCCCTCCCTCCCTCCCTCTCTCTCTCTCTCTTTTCTATCGCTCTCCTTCAACCTATACACTTTCTTTCTCGACTGCACCACGAGATTGACAGAGGTCCTTAAGCACAAGTTCCGGCAGGTCAGAACATGGGAATGCAGCCGAACAAAGCCAACCTCTTCAGTGCCTACCTCTCGAGGGCCCGCCCGATTCTGCACCGAGCGAGTGCGACAGAGAGATGGCCTGCAGAGCTCAAGATGCATCGCCCATGCTTCGGTGCTCCATGCTTAGGGAGTTCAAACTTCGATTTTACAGGTCAAGAAGAACGTTCATGTCGTCTTGGCTTTCTCACCAGTGGGTGACGGCTTCCGCAGCCGCATCTCGGCTGAACTGTGGAGCGTGTGGTCCCCGTGTTCCTTAGGCCCAGGCTCTTTTGGATGTCTGCCCTTCAGGTTTGCGGATGTTCCCCTCGCTGGTCAATTGCGGCGACCTCAGCTGTAAATGAAGGCCCTTCAAGCACAAATCAGCCGGGGGACTTCAATAAACTAGACATGTGACACTTCCAACACACAATCATGGAATGGATTTACGTTCAAAATCTCCCAGATCTTTGTTGAAGTGTTGAGGTGCTGTAGTTTCTGAGGGGGTTCTTATGCAATCGAATCCAGGCCAGGGTTGAGCTTGGGTTCTAAAGGCCGGTTTCCAGAAACTCGGACTTCGTTCCAGGGGTCTCTGAGTGCATGAGGACCGTGGAATTTAGGGCTTGTTTGGGGCCCCTTGGTTTCTGAAGCTCCCATACCCGTTGCATCGGATTTTCTTGTTCAGTTTTGTCTTCTCCAGATGGCACCTCATTAGCATGTTTCGTGCCTTAGCTGCCGCGACCTTCGGCTTTCCAAATCAGTGATGAGCCGCTGGACTTGCGAAGCACATGCTATTGTTTCATTTCTGCACTTCGCGCTCCTGTAAAGCTGTTTCAAAATCTTTGCACCGCTCCCTTGCAACTTGCCAGAACGGGCAAACCGAAACCCAGAAAGATATCGCACAGAAGATGCACCGGTGCAGCCATGCTGGAGCTAGCACTTGCAGGGTGCGGCAGGCCAGTGCCATCCCAAGGGCCGTCAGAAATTGCGTCGATAATGCCGGACAAAGCTGATTGCACCAGATGCATTTGACTTATAAGAACGTGCAGCTGTGTGCATGCCACTTGGCAAATCTTTCTAGATGTGATTACCTTGCGAATCGTTGTTGCATTGAAAAAGAGCGAGATAGGGTAGAGCGTTGTTTTCGACTGAAGTGGAATAGGCAATCGACGTCACATCTTCACTCGCTCATAGGGGTTGTGCTGGCTACAGTGTGTATCGTTAGTGAAGCTTCAGCTAGGTATCGTATCGGCTTGGGCAATACTCATCAGCTGTCCGCCCAGTGCCTGTTAACGGCGGTGCAAGCAATCCACGGTGTGGCTTAGAGTTCTTTTCGGGGCCTGCAGGGCTTACGGCATAGAGTGTAAAGAGCTGAGAGTGAGGGCTCAAAAGGTGTACTGGGAGGGTGTCGGGCTCATATTTTGTCTATGCAATGTTGTCGAAAGTCTTATCCAAGCGTCACTGTGGTCAAGTTATGATGGTAACGAGAGAACCATGTTTCCCTGTTTGCTACGAGCCGCCCAGGAACAACCACAAGTATTCCACAAGTCGCATCTTCCTACCAGCAAGTGTAAGATTCACAGGGTAACGCAATGCAGGATCATCAACAGCATCATCAGCATACTCGTGGTCGTCCGCAACTTGGTATCTTGGTCATGGCACTCACCAGCGCCGCAATTATCATAGTCATCATCATCACCATTATCATCAGCATCCTCATCGTCATCATATTCAATGTCATTAACATCATCATCATCATCATCAAACTCGTCATCATCACCATTCATCATTGGAGCCTTCACCATCATCACCATCATCATCATCCTCAGTATCCTCATTATCCTCATTATCGTTTATCACATTGCCACTATGGTTGCCGTAGTCGTCGCCCTGATAGTTTTTTTCTCTATACGCTCAGTATACATCCTCATCGTCAAGCTAGTTACCATCACGACCGTCGTGTCACTGGCTACGCAAGTAGTCTCTCAGAGGCGCCTGCTGGAATGGCTGTGTTGCGGAGAACTCCTGGCACTACGCGCAGCCGGCCGTCTTGTGGAGATTCATCAGGAGCCTTGTTTGGCTGTGGGGGCCTATGGCTGTTTCTTCATCTCGTACTTTACGCGTATTGGATGGTCGAGCGGTTTGTACTAGTTGTACTGCTGCTTGTGATTTGAGGCAGGCGCTGTATTGTTTTCAGGCCTTCTGGAGGATCGTGGCCTCGTGCGCGTATGTTTTAACGGCTCCGGTCTGACAAGAGGCCAAAAGTCCAAATTATCAATGCTCTGCTCGCTGAAGCTGTAAGAAATGGAAAATGAAAACCCGTGTGCATATCAGCCCTTTGGCCAGGAGGTGCTGCAAGCTGCTTCATGGTCCTCCGACCACGGGCGTTGGCTCGGTGCGCTGAAGGCTTCCGCAGCCATGCCATCAACTCATGAAATAGGAGTGGAGGGTGAATGGCATGCTCGAAATCACGAGGCAAGACAAGGCTACTAGTGTTTTTCATCGTAGGAGTAGTGAGTAGTGTCTATACCAGTCCTTGCAATCAGTTAGAGCAGCAGCCGCAGCTGTCCGGGGCTGCGCTTATTCTTCTTTACAAGTAGTAGCAGAAGTAGCAGCAGTAGTAGTAGCAGCAGCGGAAGTAGTAGTAGTCGTAGTCGTAGTGGTAGTGGTAGCGGTGGTCGTGGTGGTGGTAACTACACTGGAGCAGTAGTAGTAGTAGTAGTAGTAGTGGTAGTAGTCGTAGTAGTAGTAGTAGTAGTAGTAGGAGTAGGAGTAGGAGTAGAAATAGGAGTAGAAATAGGAGTAGCAGCCGCAGCAGCAGGAGCAATAAGAGTAGTCGTCGTCGGAGTGGCAGTGGCACTGTCCCTGGCACTAACAGTAGCAGTAAGAAGTAGGAGGAGGAGGAGGAGGAGCAGCAGCAGGAGCATCGTTGCGACATCAAACGTAGAAGTAGTCAGTGGAAGATGTGTGTTTGCCTTTTTCCTGGCTTTGTCATCCTCGTCGCTGGTGTTGTGTCGTGCTTTTGTTGTTGCTATTGCGGTTGTTGCCGTTCTCATTATCATCGCAATGGTTCTCGTTGGTAGCGGCAGTAGAACCAAGCGCAGCGTTGTCGCCGCGGCAGTCATCTCAGTTTTTGTTTTCTGTCGTAAATGATGCTTGATGCTGCAATCTGCAATTGACATCGATGGCCTTTAGAGCCGGAAAGCTCACCCATATCAACATCAGCAAAATTGGCAATGTAGCAGAAACAGCTGCAATAGCAGTAACAGTATCAATAGCATTGGCAACCGCAACTGCAAGCCAACCACATGCCCAACAATGTGAAAAACAGTAGCAGCTGCATTCGGAACGCAAGCTGATGATGCCGATAACAGAACAGTCTCTGCCTGCCTGGTGTTCACACCTTCATCGAGCAGTGTTGTGTGACTTAGCCACCAACCGTGTTGGCCTGTGTGTGTGCGTGCACGAACAACAACAGTAGCACAAGAATCAACAGTAGCAGAAGTAGCCCTTCACTGTTAATGGTTGCTGTTCACGTGTGACCACGGCGATAGCATGGACATGGATACTGCAATCCATGCATTATGCACACTTCGTCGGTACGAACAAACTAAAACGAAAGCGGAATCAGATTCTACATGAAGTGGATTAGATCCCACCGTACTCGTACCAAAACCATCCGATCCCTGGAAGGAGCGTCCATTTCCTGTGGACAGAGCCCTCGACTGCTTCCAGCAATGGCGAGGGGTGACCCGACTGATCTTGGTGACATTGTGTTGGCGCAGGTGTTTCTGTCGAAAAGTTAAAATCCAGTCTGCTACTAGTGGAGCTACGTCTTCTGCGACGACGACCACTGGTACTGCCACCGCTACTGCTGCTGCTACTACTACTACTACTACGACTACTACGACCACTACTACTACTGCTACTACTACTGCTACTACTACTACTACGACGACTACGACTACGACTACTACAACGACTACGACTACGACTACGACTACTGCTGTTGCTGCTGCTACTACTACTACTACTAGGATGCCCGAGGCTGTGATTCAAAGCTCCTGGACCTCCGACACCTCGTCTGAGAAGCGACAAGATGCTACATTGTGTGCCGACCCCAGGGCATCCACAGGACATGTTCACATAAAGGTACAGGGTTTCAGGTTTCGGTGCCAGGACTTGGATTGGTACGGTCCCTTCGTAGGTGAGAGAGCGAGAGAGAAAGAGAGAGATGAACATCTGACACACAGCTTGCTTTGAGAACCGTCTTGACCCTGAGCCCCATAAGTACCATGGCTCTCAGTTTGAATGCAAAAGTTCAGTGGAATTCTCAGGCTGCTGGCCTGTCTTACGGCGTCTTGCGCTAAAGCCGCAGTACATCACCAACAGGCGCTGCGTGAATGCTAGGGCTGCTGGAGGTTATAATAAGGTTTTAGGGTAAAGAATTAACACTGCGAGTAGCTATAAACGGAATGCCCAGATTGACCTGAGTAATTCGACCCCTTGGTGCTAGCAGTAACATCGCAGCAACAGCGATAGCAGGCATCATGGCCAACTTGCCGGCCCTCCTCTTCTTGCTAGACTTTGTTGACAATCAAACTGATTTTTGTGCATGCAATACTTCCGTCTTACAGTGATTTCTCTCAGTGTGGTCGGGGTGCGACGGGGGTTGCTCAGACCCGGGGTGACGTCACTTCCACGTCGATTCTTCCTTGCACTTATGTATAGCGTCAACGACATTACGCTTAAGTCAGTTTCCTGGCTCTGGTCACGAAGGACTTCGGATGCGCCAGTTTTGCAGGCTTCCCGGCGCACCGAGCCTCGGAGATCTCCTCGCAGATGGTGGCAGCGAACTCCTGTGCCGTGGTCTGATGGCGTAGCGCTTCGGATATCGTGTCATCACAGGCCCGAAGGCTTCGATGAGTCATGCTTTCCTGTTTCCGACGGTCAGTGCGCAACTCATCAGAACCCAACTTCTTCTCTGCTTCCTTTCAAGTGTTGAGACGTCCTCCCACCGTGCATTGGCGGGTCTTCTCCCCGATGCCAACGTGGAGAGGAGCAGGGGACTACGATCAAGTCTTGGCGTCATAGTGTAGTTCCCAAGTGTGCTCTGGGAAAGGAGGGGAAGCGCTTTTTGACTTAGATGCTTGGCCCTGGACTCCTGCACGCACAGGTATGCCTCGGACGAGGCGCAGGCGAGAGGATTCCCAAGTGGGGTTTCGCCTTCCCTCACAGGTGGTCTGGCCAAGGAAGGAAGTTTAGGGTTGAGGTTCGGGCCGAGCAGCCGAGGTTAGGGATGCTTGTTTGTATGCCTATAGAGCATCTTGGAGCTGCATATAGGGATCTTTGTGCAGTTTGGCGGCCTCCTTGACGTACATCGCGCACACGAGTCTGCCCTTCAACTGACTCCAAAGTCAGGAGCCACTTGGCGAGCTGAGTATGCAGACTTTGCTCCTGGCCACTTCCCTCAGTGCTGGAGGACTCATATTGCAGCATCCTCAGATGCGAACTGCTTTGCTTGATTTCTTTATTTTTCTTTGCCCGGACACTGCTCTCTAACAGTTGACCCCGCTTCTGCTTGCGTCTCCTCTTTGCCTGCAGAGTCTTTCACGGCACAGACGAACAAGGCAAACAAGTGCCATCAAGCCACCCACAGACGCAAGAGTTAGCCTTTTAAAAGTTTCTGTCGTCCCAGCCACAGAAGTGATGTGCCACTATCACGGACTTAATCCATGGTCCGGATAAAAGTGCAGTCTGGGACGCTGGCAAGTCTGCAGGATGACCAGTGCATGCTCCTGATTGCACTAAGACTCACGGCGCTCTCTTTCGCATCGTTATTGGTGTAGGTGCTGCACCATGTACAGTGATGGCGTTGGATAAGAAACTCCTGTATCCGAGGTAGGGTACCCTGGATTTCTTATTTAGATAGCCCTCTGTTCAGGGTCATAGTAATACTCGCCGGGTTTAGGGTACCCTGGATTTCTTATTGGAGACGTATCGTACACCTCTGACGCCGTCCAGGGTTCAAAAGGGACGAGAACCCGGGGCGGTAATAAGTCGCTTATTAGAGGATGGCGATACTTAGATCATTGATCCTCCACCGCCTCCGCCTCTCGTTTCGGCCAATGTAGTGCGCTACCCTGTGCAGCAAGACTGTACAACTTCGGGCGAATTCCGAAACTCTCGCCGATTTGCCGCACAACCCTCCCGGGCTCATATAAGAAATCCAGCCCCTGGATTTCTTATTTCCTGCATTTTGGGCGGGACCAAAAACACAGGAAATAAGAAACCCAGCCCCTGGATGTCTTATTTCCTGGAGTTTGGGCCGACCAAAAACCAACGAAATAAGACATCCAGCCCCTGGAGTTCTTATTTCCTGGGTTTTGGGCCGGCCAGAAACCAACGAAATAAGAAATCCAACCCCTGGAGTTCTTATTTCCTTTGTTTCTAGTCGGAATCCGTATCAAATCTTCAACCCTCCACCCATTGCCCTCAGGCGAATTCCAACACTATCGCCGGTTTGCTGCATGCAGGAATCCTAAACCCGTCAAAGCGACCGGATATCAATCTCTTCACCTTTGCGACTTGCTTTCGGGCGAACTCCGAAACTCTCGCCGATTTGCTGAAGAATCCTAAACCCGTCAAAGCGACCGGATATCAATCTCTTCACCTTTGTTGCTTGCCTTCGGGCGAATTCCGAAACTCTCCGGCTTCTAAGGTCCTTGAAACCACATTTCAAGGTACTGTAGCGTGTTTAGGGTCCTGCGTTTCTGGTCTTGGGGGCAGCAATTAAGAAATCGGGTTTCGGGGGTAGGCGACCCTGAATTTATTATTTCCTTCTGCTTGGTTGTGGCAGATTCTAGCACATGTTTGCCCAAATCCAGGGGCTGGATTTCTTATTATTCAACGTTTTCTTATTCAGTGCTGGCGCTGTACTTAATTAAGATAGCTTCAGATAATGTCAGAAAAGCATGCGATACAACGTTTCACAGCCGAGTGGCGTGTGGGAGGAAACGTCGCGGTTGTTGCCGATTTCGGGCGTCACTGCCAGAGTGTCATGGCAGCCATGGCATCTCATTTTAGGCGAAAAGCGGCGGCTTCTCCTGGACAGAAGTCGTGTTGGCATGCTTTTGCACTGGAAGCTACCGGGCACGTCGATTGGACGGCAGCCGTCGTGGTTGGATTGACATGGGGGTTGGGGTGCAATTGTAAGGGCTTAGTGTGTGTGTGTGTGCGTGTGGGTGGGTGTGTGTGTGTGTGTGAGAGAGAGAGAGAGAGAGACTCCTTTTGAGCTCATGTCGCTTTATTTCCACTTGCTGCAACGCCTAGTCCTGCGGGGACGCCCGATTCATTGTAAATTCCAATGCATGATCCAGGTGGCCATGGTGGTGCTCTTGGTCGTCGCGGTATGCATTCACCATGACTTCATGCAACTATGCATCATTGATGTATGTGTCCACGTATGTACATATGTGGTTATGTCCGATCATGCTCGCATGTGCGTATGTGCGTATGTATGCATGCATGGATGAATCAATGAATGTGCGTAGGTATCACACATGCATGTTTGTATGTATGACATAGATGCTTACATACGTACAGTGACAGACATACATGGTATGTCTGTACCTATAGTAAGTATGTATGTGTGTATGTATGTATGTATGGTGCAGGGTCTGGAAGCGGATTGGGGCGGAAGTTTGGTGTTGAGCAATGTCGCATCCATAAGAAAATGTGTATAATGTAAATATGGAACACTATGCACAGTGTTGTTCCCTAATGGTCTGCACGTTTATGTGGTATCATGCAACATTGTGTAGCATGGTAGGGTCATGAGATGCAATGTGGTGATTTGTATATTCTGCGATGTTGCGGACTCTCATGCTAGGCCATGGTATGTTGTCTTATGTAGTTTATATATGTCTGCACGAATGCAGGTTGGTAGCTGAGGTCGGTGGGTAGGTAAAGGGCGGATGGGCGGGTGGGCAAGCAGGTAGCTGGGTAGTAAGCGGAGGTATGTAGGTAGGTAGGTGACTGGTATGTGGGTAAGTGTATATTTGTGCATTTGTGTATGTATGGATGCATGCATTTATGTACGATGTATGTAATGAAGAAGCACATTACACAAAACATGTACACGCACATACACACTTGCATACATACGCGCATGCATACATACCTACATCCATACAGACATACACACATATATATATATATACACACACAAATACGCCAGACTCCCACGCGCATCGTGTAACATGTCTGTGCCGGTGTAATTACATATGTACATATACGTATGTGTATACATGTATGTGTGCGCATGGTACATATACATATATAGCATATATATATATATATATATATATATATATATTACACACACATACACATATATATATATATACATATAGATGCACCTCTCCACTCAATGATTCTGTGCTCGTGTCCTCTTTGGTAACTGGGTCACGCGCGCACCAGGACCCTGGTAGCGATGTGATGTACGAACTGCAATATTTCCTAGGGAATAGGCTAATTTCTTAGCAAAACTGGGTTTTGATACAACCCTAAAACTATTAACGACCTGTACCGAAAAGTGAAGTTGAAGCACTGTAAGTTCTAAAACTTGCAGCCAAGGCATGCAGCTCGGGGGCTTAAGTTTCTGGGCATCTTACATACATATGTAAGGGTCGTCGGCATATATATGTACATGTGTAACGTCTGAGATCTATGTGGTATTCATGACATATTAAACACAGAAGGCACATACAACATGTATTACACCAGAGACTCCGAAGGCATTTTAGGCACATAGTACATATAAGACACAGGAAGACACAGAACACATACTGTTCATGTGGAGCATGTAAGAGAGACGGCACATGCAATACATCAAGGCGCGAGCACTGCAGCTTTTTGTGGGTGCTTGCTCCGGTTGGCAGAACGTCTTTGTGTCAGTTTTTAAGATGTATTGCATGTACTGTCTACATGCTCCACATGTACAGTATGTGTTCTATGTCTTCTCCGCCTGGTGCATGNTGGGTGCTTGCTCCGGTTGGCAGAACGTCTTTGTGTCAGTTTTTAAGATGTATTGCATGTACTGTCTACATGCTCCACATGTACAGTATGTGTTCTATGTCTTCTCCGCCTGGTGCATGTGCTGTGTCTTGTATGTAGTATGTGCCTAAAATGCCCAACGAGTCTCTGATGTAATACATGTTGTATGTGCCTTCTATGTCTTATATGTCATGAATTCCACATAGATCNCCCCACCCACCCCGCCCCTGAAGCCTTGCTATCCCTCGAAACATCCCAAAACAGCAGGTTAACACCAGGGACCCGGCGCGTGCGCCACCAACTAATAATGCGTACACGATCGCAACTTTGTGCAAGACCCCAAACGCCTAACAGCCCTGAGGCAAGAACATGCGTTTCATGGCTGCTGCTTACAGGACAGCGCAAGCCTTATCCAAGCAAAGCTGAAGACGTCGCCCAAGGCTCCAGCACCGGCTGATGACACTGGATTCCTGCCGCGGCAGCCCTGACTCACCAGGCGGCCTGGAGCACGCCACGCAGGCCCCCACTACCATGATTAACAGTGTATTTATCAGCACTAAATGTATTACTACAACTACCACTACCACTAGCACGACCACTACCACTACCACTACTACTGCCAGTACTAATTACTAGTACTAGTACTACTACTACTACCACTACTACTACTCATGCTACTGCCACTACTACTACTACTACCACCACTACTACCACTACTACTTCCACTGCCACCAACCCCTACAGCTGCCACTTCCACCACAACCACCACCACTACCACCACCACTACCACTGCTAGTGGTGCTACTTGCTACTGCTGCTTTTACTATTGCAACCACTACTACTACTACTACTACTACTACTACTACTGCTACTGCTACTGCTACTGCTCCTGCTGCTGCTGCTGCTGCTACTGCTACTGCTACTGCTACCACCACTACCACTACCACCGCGACCACGACTGCTACTGCTGCTACGATCGCCTGCCATAGTTGTTACGGAGTCCACATCCACAATAACCGGTATCAAACCAACAGTAGCAATGGAAAATAGTGACAACAGCGTCTGACATGTTGAGGCCAGAAAGCAACACCTGTGCCCAGGACTGGCTGCTTGAACTCTTAGCATGTAGCCCCTCCACTGCGGATCCAAGGTCACACTGTCGCCTGGGCTGGATGCGCTGCTTTGCCATTTGCTTGCCGAAGATCCCTTGCTCTTGCGGGCATGACCCTCAGGGCCTCAGGGCCGCTAGGCTGCTTACCTTTCGAACTAGCGGGTTTGTTTGAAGAAGGGCTTTGATGTAACACACGTGAATACAGTAGCTGCTTTGTTCAGCATTTCAGTGATTGTGCTACTTTGCTTCGAAGTACAGCCAGCACATTCTTTCAGTGTCCCCCAAACATCAGGAGCTGCGCAGCACGCTGAAGCTGCCGATACCAGAAGCTGCACAGAAGTCCTTCCGGCCAGAGGACATGTCGCAGCAGCTTGAGCCGCTGCAAGTTGTTTGCTCCTAGACCATGATTGCACTTTGCAGGGTTTCGCTCTGTCGGTTGTTGTGCTTCGCCGTTTGGCGGCACAGAAAAACGCACAGGGAGAGGAAGTCTGATGGGACGTATTCGTTAACGCAGATCATCCTGGCTCAGAAGTAAAAGTTATCGTTTTGGAGGCGCCAGCTTCCGCCGCATCCTACTAGGCATGCCATCCTGCTCACTACACCGGAACTAGAGACCACAGTGGCGACAGATCTAGTCCTTCCGATTTAGTGTAGATTCGCCTCGTGGGCATGGCAGCCGTAGCGATGGCCGCCTCGAGCTCCCAACCCTACTGGGCTCTTGCTCCTTGGCCGACTTGGCGGCAAGCCTGAAACCTGATTTGCTCCGCGACCCCATGGCTATAGCATCCGTAGACCTAGCTGCGTTCAGAGTCATTTGGGACAGGGCCAGAGGGCGCATTCACAAGCCGAGCTCTCGTTAAGCATTGAATGAGCATGAAAGATGTTGCTCTGCGCTGCTACTCAGCCAGCCTGCAAGGACTCGGCTGCACAAGCTGACAACGACGGCCGCTATGCAGTCAGTCGTGCAATGTTCCGAAGGGAGAAGGAGCACATGATTGCAGCAATTCGCCAGGATGCCAGTGCCTTGTGCTTCCAGAATTCAGCTGCGTAGCAGTCATCCTACAAGGAGCATTTAAGTGCTCTCAGACTTTTGATCATGCCTAAAACATTCCCTTGTTTTGCTTGTATTCGTGAATCCCGAGGTGCGCTTCGTGATGCTTCAGTCGAACTCCGAAACGACCGGGAGGTCATGATGGCGGCCCTTGAAGAGAATGGCCTTACCTTGCGCTATGCCTCTGCAGACCTCAAGGACGACGAGGAGCTTGCGACCGGGACTACTTTCGGAAGCACTGGTTAAGACCTTTGGTACATATAGTATATAATATATATATATATATATATATATATATATATAACCTATACACATCATGCAAAAGTGTTCGCAGTCAAACAATCTTAATTGAATATACGAAACTTTTTCACAGAGGATTACAAGCCAAGTTAGCCCAAGGTGATGGCAGCAGTTCAGCGAACTGGCTTTGCCTTGGAATCCGCCTCGCCCGTTCTCAAAGGCAGCAAAGACGTCGTTTCGGCAGCCGTCCAACGCGATGGCTTGGCTTTGGAGTATGCATCGGATGAGTTGAAAAATGACAGGGACGTGGTCCTGGCGGCTGTATGCCGTGATGGCTTGGCTTTGGTCTATGCTTCAGATGGACTGAGGAATGACAAGGATGTGGTGATGGCAGCAATTGATCAAATCTGGATTGCAGTGGAATACGCCTCGGAAGATTTGAAGAGAGACAAGGAGGTCGCTCTCACTGCGATCCATCAAAACCCACAAGCCCTGGCTTCTCTGTCTAAGGACCTGAAGAGGGACCAAGGGGTGGTTTTGGCGGCAATTCAGCCGAGCCCGCTTGCCCGAGGTACCACAACCAAGGAGTTGAGGATAGACCAGGAGGCCGTCATAGCTGCACTCCGCAAGGAATGCTCTGCACTTGTACATGCTGCCGAGGAGTTAAAAAAGGACAAAGGCTTCATGATGGAAGCCGTGCAGACGAATGGCCTTGCCTTAGAGCATGCATCTCAGGGCCTGAAGAAGGATAGGGATGTGGTGCGCCGGGCAGTACAGCAAAATGGGCTGTCCTTGCATCTAGCCTCATCCGAGCTGCAGAACGACTCAGACATCGTCTTGGCCGCCATACGTCAGAACCCCTTCGCCTTGAGCTATGCAGCGACTTCTTTGAAGGAAAGCCGGAGTTTTCTGTTGACAGCACTGCGTGAGAATGGCCTAGCCGTTGAGCTCGTTGCTGAAAGCTTGCAGAAGGACAAGGAGGTGGGGCATGGAGTCTCATGGAAACAGCTTTGGGAAGATGTTTAGTTCTCCATTTGCTCAAACATGGATTCCGAAGCCTGCTGTCAGGTCGTCTTGGTGGCAGTTCAACAGAACCCGTGCTGCAAGCATTGTTTCTCAAAGATAAGTGATTCGTCTGTTCACAAAATGTGGTTCTGATCATGTACTCGTGAAGTCTGCGAGTCGCGACTGTTGGTTAGGAATGGCTTTGCCTTGGAGCATGCTGGAGATGAGCTGAAGAATAATCTGGAGGTCGTGTCTGCAGCCTGCAGCCAAGATCCTTGTGCTTTGGAATTCGCTTCGGCTGGCTTGAAGGATAGCAAGGACCTCGTGATGACAGCTGTCCTTCGCAATGGTGCTGTGTTGAAACATGCTTCGCGGCGCCTCCAGATGGACGATCAACTCCTCTTGGCAGCAGCCGCTCGGCCCTTGCGGCGCTTCTCCCATGAACGAGTCGAGATTGGAGGGCCAGAGGTGTCATCAGCAAAAGGGACACTGCAGACGCAGGAGGGCTTCCCCGAGACCCGGCCGAGTGCACCCATAGAGCCAGGGCCGGCCGCACCTCTCCCGAGTGGCCCAAGGGTGGTGGAGACACTGGAGGTAGAGTCGCCTGTCGTCGACCCAGCCGGGGAACATGTGGATGCATCAAATGGCGAAGATGCAACGTCGAATGGTGTCCTTGAAGTAGACACAAGCGAGGCAAGTTCTCCGAGTCGACCGAACGCAGACTTGCCAGACGGATCCGAGCACCGCACAGGACCGTCGACGCCGTCAACACCTCGAACGGAGCCAGAGCCAGGAGCGCCCGCAGAGACGACGGCCATGTCAGCTGAGGATGTCTGTGAAGAGGTCGGGTCCAGATCGAGCCAACAAGACGAGCCGAACCACCTAGAGGATCCGGGCATACAGATGTGCCACGAGCAAGATCTGCCTTTGAGTCAGGAGGCTTCATCCGAATTCGGGCATGAGGCAGTGCTCGCCACAGTGCCTTTGTCATTGTTAGCACTGTTGACAGGCTTTCTTTGGACACGGGTCGCAGTGGGTTGACGTATGTTGACGGCACATACTGGTTGAGGGTAGTCAGATGGGTCTGTTTTGCACAGCTCAGCTTTGATCGGTCCCTTGGAGGTGCAGCGCGATCATCCCGGCCTGGCCCTCGAGGCCACCACGAGCGTCCCCGCGACGGGGCCTTCTACGCTCGAGAGCTGCTGTTTCGGTTTCTTTGTGCAGAGGTAGACGAGGAACCCAGAGAGCCACACACAGATGTCGTCCTCTGATGGAGTTCTCACCTACTTTAGGGCTCCGTGTCCAAGTAGACTTTGCCATTCTCCTGGCTCCTCTGGGTTCTTTGCGTAGGGCCAGCGCAGTGTGAGACAACCACAGAGATCTTTGAAGCGTTTAGTGTTCAATTCCCGCATCGCCGAAGCTCAGACAGAAGAAAGGCGATGGCTTTTTTGTTTGTCCAGGGTCTTGTGGAACCACCACAGCATAGCCTGAGGGAGGGAGGCTGCAAATCACGAAGCCTGCTTAGGCGGAAGCTTGATTTGCAAGGTTTGCTGGGCTTCTGGACTTGTTGCTCCGGTTCTTGGCGTGGCGCCAGCGCCAGTAGTACTTCCGGGTGCCTGCAGCTTCTTTTGTGATACGTGACCAAGCTGCTGGACGCAAGATGTGGGCAGGCACTTGTATGTTACACGTTGGCAGGACAGAAAGCTCCTTATCGACCCCGCGGGAAGCCCAGGAAACAGAATCTGACTCCAGGTACAAGTTTCACCGTGCATACAACGATGCATACACTGAAGCGTGCAGCTTCAGTCCATGGCAGCATCCGTGAGCCTCGCACTCGTGATCTTCAGCAGGATCATACATGCCCGACGCACCTACAGCACGTGATAGAAAGCAGGACTAGTATGTCCGTTGCGGCGTACGAGTTTGCAAAAGAAAGCAAGAAGGTATGTCTTGTTGGTGTGTATTAATCTATGCATGCGAGCAGCTTCTTGAGTGCGAGCGGGGTGCTTCAGTCTGAGGACAACTGGGTCAGCATCCTCAATGCCGAGCCGATCTTCGAGGCTGTGTGGCGTTTGGTGTACGCGGCGGAGTCTCTCAGAATAGTGCAGTCTCAGGATTTGCACTAGTACTGGACGCGATACAGTAATCATATAGTTCGATATAGTCGTAGGAATGACAATGAGCATCAAATTATGATAAGGATGGAATAGTAGAACAGTTGAAGGATGGCGACGATCCCATGCCGGCATTCAGGTGGCCATATACTGGCTAAAGGTATTCTTGGAAGACTATATTCCCGTCCTACACGGTGTGGGAAAGCTCCCAATGCATCATCGCTTCCTGCCGTTTGACAAGAAGATGTGCACCGTAGAGTCTTAGAGTACCGCGTCACAAACAAGCACCAGTACCCAACTCGTCCTTCGGGATTTGTGTTTAGACCGCAAGAGCCAGAAACACTAAGCCAAAGACGATGGAATCCATGGAACCTACAACATGATACAACATGTTAAGCTTCGAAAATCAAGTGCAGGCGGTCGATGCCTTCGCTGCGGAGCGGCTCCGGCTGGTGGGACAGAAAAGAGTGCAGTCGAGGTTGTTAAGATTCGCATGGACTTGTGAAGCCTCTGCAATCAGAGCTTTTTGGCTCAGAAGCCGTTTCCAACCTACAGTAGTTCTCAAGCTCACATTGCTCGCACGACTCAACGCTTCGCTTCATTCGCCTCACAGGTCTCCACCGGCTTTATCTACTCGGATGACAGCTGACACAATAGAAGAGGGCCATGGCACTCCGGGCCGTGCAGCAGAGTCTGATTCGAAGCAGATTCATGCATCCTCGGGTCTCCGAAACTTTGTTAGCTGCTGCTGCAGTCGCACCAAAGGGTGGGAAGCTCTGGACCTCGCCCAGGAGGATGGCTTTCGACAATGCCATCACTGAAGCAGAGATGGGTCTTCTGAGCGGGGCAGCTCAGAGGGCCTTCTCTTCGGGTTTATTCTCAGCCAGTGCAGCCGACTGCTCCTTGGCTCCTTTGGCCTCTGGCGCAGCGGACGAGGCTCTTCTTGGGCTTGCCGTCCAGGAGCTAGTGGCCTGCCTTGCCGCGCGGTTTCTGCAGCGAGCAGTCTCCGCAGGCTTCTCCCGCCACCTCTCCGAGGCGTCTGACGGGGACTTGAAGCTTGCAGATTCCTTGCTGGCCAAGCTGAGCCCCCCTTCAAGGAAGGACCTTGAAGAGAATCCACTCGGGGCAGAGCAGACTTATGGCTATTGGGCGCCTCATATTGACAAGGCCAACGTGCCAGACTACGACGTCAGCGCCATCCTCTACCTCTCGACCATGGGTGAGCAGTTTTCCGGGGGGGCCTTTGCCTTTAACGACGCTGATGCAGACAGGCTCATCGAGCCCAAGATGGGGAGACTTCTGCTGTTTGACTCAGGCGCGGATTGGGCTTGAAGGGTTAAAGTTAAAGAAACTCCAACGACTTGCTTCCCAACTCCCGTCTCTGAAGCGTGTGCCCTGACATGGCAGGCCCCACCAACTTGCACCAAGTCTACCCAGTGCTTTCTGGCACTCGCTTGGCGCTTTCGATTTGGTTCAGCCGTTCACCGACCAAAGGCACCGTCGCTGAAAAAGGATCCACTCGTTCGGCTGAGCTTGGGCTTGTGGCAACACTGGCGAGCGGAAGGCCCTAAGGCAATGAGTCCGCAACCTGTCTGATGAGTCCCCGGCATGCCCTGACCAAATGCCCTGTGAACCCCGACCACCCTTTGTCTCTAGGCCGACTATCGGTTGTCCACAAGGCAAGGTTTAGGGTGTCTAGGTGTAAGATGAATCAGAAATTCCATCTAATCGTCAAACCCCTAAAGTTCCCAGCGCCCAGGCTGCACGATAAACTGGTTCAGAGAATGGCCGGCAGAGGCATTGTCCTCTGTCGCGCAGCAACAACTGACGGTGAACCAGGCCACCGCTTTCGGATCATGCCTTGTGCTCACTCTGTGTGCATATGCAAAAGAATGCACTTAACAGCAAAACGGTGTATCTGTATGCAAACATGAAACGAATAATTAAACCAATTGCATATGCAGGCTTCGTTTCTTCATGTAGGGATCAGTATGGCCAATGAATATGAGAAAGTATCTGCAATACTGGTACGGTTGCCGCCCACGAACCTATTCGTGTTAATCTTCTCTCTCTCTCTCTGTGATTTTGCACGCTGTACTTCTGATGCACAATGGTGCGCTGTCTCTCCAGGAGTACTTCAGCCTGTCCACCCTGTATGCATGCAAGGTTTTCGTGCGAAAGCACGGCCCCACACACCGTGCCTCCGACAAAGAAGTCACTGTGGACAAGCATATGATAAACAATGAGAGGATGATCCACCACCCCAAAATGCAATCACACCAACGCACACAGAGCAAATCAATCAAATCGCATCAACAACTCGTGTTTGCTGTGTTCGCATGCTAGTTTCTTTATGTTGTGTCTTTGCATATGCCTAGAGCAGACATTTCGGCAAAGAGAACTGCGTAATTCGCATACGAGGCACCGCTCGTGTTGTTCATTCTGTCGAAGCCAACTCGGCCAGTCATGTAGTAACAGGTGATGCTTATTTGCACACTAGCTGGCTCGCACAGCAGCAAACCCGTGGGAAGCGAAACATGCAACTGTGCGCTCTGACCTCATTTTGCAACTGTAGACACTGGTTCCCATGCATAAGTTCTAGTGATTCTAGTGTTGTGGTCAGGTCTTTGGGATTTGCATCTTGGGATAGGGGGTTTTGGCATAAGTTTGTGGTGAGCAGTGCGGCTTCTGATTCGGTTACTGGGATGATTGGAGGTATGCTTAGGCCTGTAAAACTATATGGGTTGCGGTTGTGACGCTGTAATCCTACAACCACAGCAATCAAGTCCACAAGCCCCCGGCTCTCTCACCCCCCCCCCCCCCCCCCCNTGTTTGTTGTTGTGCCGCTGTAATCCCACCACCACAACAAACCAGTCCACAATCCCCCCGCTCCCTCCCCCCCCCCCCCCTCCCCGAAGCAGTGCTAGTTCTTGAAAATCTTGCACATCAGCTTCAAGGCTTGTTCCTGGCGGAAGAGATGCCGCAAAAGGCGTCTCCAAGCCTTATCACAAAATCCTGGTAGCCCGCACCCGAACGTAGCTCAACAGGTGCAGCTTCCGAATTTCGAGGGTTCCGTGAAGCTCTTCCAGGCAGCCCTTTTTGGTGTTTCGACCTTGCGGGTTTCACAGGGGTGGGGATTGTTGTTCACAGATGCACGAGCTTGGTTATCTGAAATTCAGATCTTGGGATCTCCTGCGCCTAAGGACCGAGCGTCTCTCAAAGCCATGTGAGAGCTGCCCTTCTCTCACGGTGACATTGCACCCAAGAGTGCAAACGACATCTGAGAAATTCCAGCAGTTTGCCTGCCATTCCATACCCTGAAGCTGCAGGCCTGCAAGGCTCAACCGCTAACAACCTCCCCCTCCCACAGTTCATCTTAGATGTTTGTCTTCAGAAGACTACCGCTTAAGGCCTCCAGCGACCAACACCTTGTAAGCCAGGTGATGCATATGAGCGTGGAGCAAGCCTCCAAGAAGTTCTTGGAGCAGAACAAGCCAGGGGCTTTGTAACATCTTTGTTTCCAATGGTGTCTTCTTCGGAGGGAGCAGAGAGACTGCAGTGTTTTTGGGCTGTTCTTCTTGTGTTGTTATCTGAACAGTTGTTCCTCCGCTCTCAGATTCCCTTGTTGGTTCCTCTCTGGAACCTTGAGAAGACTTGGTCTTTTACGCCGGCAATTCGAAGTGGCCGTTCGATAATTCACTCCCGCTTCGAAATGTTGTGCGTCCATCTCACAGGTTGATCCTTCGAGCTACTCTCCCTGCCGCATTAGGACCTCCATACCTGTGTGCAACACCCCAAGGGTTTAAAGCCCGGTAAAAGCCGTAGACGCCGTACACCTCAACCCCCTAAACTCATCAGGCGCCACGTCTACAACACGCCGACCAGCTACCTTGAGCTCCTCTCCAGCTTCATATCAGTACTGGCCATGAAGCGGAAGCAGGCAGGTTTGAAAGGGTGCCGGGCAACGAGCAGCTGGGGCTTCAAGATCTGTTTGTGTCGATGACCTCTGCCGGAGACGATCTGACAATCTCTGTGGGATGGCCAAAGTGTTGCTGTTTCCAGCTCAAGAGTTCGGCACGAACAGGTGGGCACGCAGCAGAAGAGATACAAGGCTCGCATCTGAAGCTTTTGTTCGTTCAAAACCTCAACGAGTACAAGCATGCTATGAGATTCTCGCAGACCTCCTTGCGTCTGCTGAATCTTGGACAGAACGGACTCGCGGATGCCTTCCTGCCTCCGCCAGAGCCCTCAGAACGGAACTGCCCCAACTCCGAATCGGACCGACCTGACCGGACACTGCCGGACACCCAAAAGCCGCTTCGAACCTCGGAAGTCCAGCCAAATTCACAGGTTGGCTTGGAGAAGATCGGGGATGCCGAGGAGCAGGTGGGTCTTTGCATCTTTGTACTGTGACAATGTGGTTTTCTGTCGTAGATCGTTTCTGTTGTTTGATATGACTCGTCGTCGCAGTAGAAAGATTGAGCGGAGTATCACTATTGCTACAAGCACTTAGCCTCAGCATGGTTCAGGCAACGGTGAGAATCAGCCAAAACTGTTTCAACATTGTCACTGAACATGGTGGCCACAGTAACTCAGTAATGGTACTCGACTTTTTTCTAGCGCCTAACCGTGCTAGATTTGGCTGCTGATGTTGACTATTGCACGGCTTGCAATTCGCCAATTGACTATCAACACCATTTCTGCGACTGCTATGTTCTTCAGGACTGCTGCTAGGTTCAGCCACTGGGCAATAATCGACATCTGGATTTCGTCAGTCTTCTGGGTCTGCTGCAACTGATGAGTCGTTTCGATTGGACTGACTTGCCTTACAACTTTGCTGTAGGCTCCGGTAGCTCTGAAAGCTTACAATCTTAGTCTAAGCCTTTGCTTGATTTTTCCTGTTTGAGCCTAATTATACTGCATAGACCCACTGAAGAGCACCTGGCAGTGCAACCTTCTACACACCGAAGAACATCCCTTCGGCAATCCCGAGGCTCCCAGGCCTGAGATGAATCCAAAATGCACACCACACCGGCGGGATCACGGTTTGCATCCCGTCATACCACGGCGGCGGGAGGACGATTTCGGGAGGTGGACACCCGCGTAACTGTTGCGGGAAGACGATGCGAAATCTAGAATGCGCACTGCTTCGCAGAACCACAAGCACGGTTACCCCAGGAAAACGCCGTCGAGATTGGACATCGACGCACCCGGCCGTGACACCGCGCCACCAACGATTTGCAGCGCTGATGATGATGCTGATGATGTTGATATTGATGATTGCCACGGCGTTGAGGAAGATGAGAAATAGGCAGTTGTTTGATAGTATAAGGCACGACGCTGCTGATGTTTACGATGAAGAGGACGACATGTCACTCTGATGATAGCGGCGGGGGTGCTGATTATTGATTATTGGCCCGGTGTTTCTGCTGGTGTCACACCTTGAGCCCGTTCCGTAGTTCCAACGGCCGAAGTCAGGTCAGTGGCTTGCAGCAGATGCTGGTGGAGTCGTCCCGCCACGTTTTGACTTGAAATACTGGTGGGGCAGGTGATGAGGTTTCAGTTGAAACTATCCTGCCAATGCTGGTTTGAGCTTTGGAATATTGCTTGCCTTTCTCACAGCATCGCATAGCAACAGAGCTCCAAATCCCCTACCTTGCACAGCCTTACGACTTGTCCCCTTGCGAAGCTCTTGAGGCTGTAGGTGGTGACACGACAGAATGCTGGCATCCTGCATAAGTCCGGTTGTGGTTCATGTTTTCACTTAGACTTAGTGTCGTGTCGAGTTCGACAGCAGCAGCCGCAGCAGCAGGACGATTGTTTGGTGGTGGTGGCGGCGGTGGCGGCGGGGGTGGTGGTGGTGGTCGCCGGATCAGTAGCAAGTGCTAGTGCTCGTGCTCGCACTCGTACTCGTACTCGTACTAGTAGTGGTCGTGGTAATGGTATCGGTATTGGTAGTAGCAGCAGCAGCTAAGTCAACCTGTTTTGGCAAACCTGCCTTCGAACACCTCCAGGAAGAAGCCGAAGCTCGAACAGACGCAGAAGATGGTCGAAGAGATGATGAAGGCAGGCGTCATACCTTCGCGAATCTACGGTTGCGGCTTGATTATGGTTGACAGCTTCAGGTTTGAGGTTTCGGATCTTGGTTTATGCTTGGGTGTGCGGCTCCTGAGGTCCTGGCCGCTTCAGCGGCCAGCCTTCCATCGGAGCAGGGGAAGTAGCGGCTTTGGGACCGGGCCCCCGCCCCCTCCTGATCGGTCTCGAGGTCATCGAAGTGGACAAGGCCGCCGCCCAGGAGGTGTCCACGAAGGTGGCCAAGGAGGAGGCAGAGGCGCTCCGGGGCGCTCCGCGAGTTCAAAGTCTGGCCGTCTTGTGGGTTTTTGTTCGTCATGTCAAATGTGGAAGCCTGTAATTTCCGACGGGAGTTCAGGACTTCGAGGACTTTCTCTATCGACGGGTTTAGTGAGTGTGGCCGTGGCGATGAAAGAACTGTGAGTAAACAAAGCTTGAAATGTGCGCCTGGCAAAAGTTGTCTGCAGCTTTGCTTGGAAGGATGTCCAACATATTGGGGCTCTATTTCTGAGATTCCTAAATTTCTCCCCTCCCAAAAAGCAAGCCCATAACCGTTCGTTTCGGACTTCGGCGCATGAAGCTTTCTTGCATATTTCACTCGGGTGGATGTGCAGGAGTCTGGGTTGTGTCGATGGAGGTCGCCGCAAATGCTTAGAAGGGAGTAACGATGATCATTGGTCAAGACGGAACCTGCCCGACCTAGCTGCGATCCCACGTAGTTGTTACGTGCCCGCAATGGCTTCGTGTCTGAGAAACATTGACAGGCCAAGAACAAGGCTCAAGCGACCCAGAACATCAAGGACGAGCTACACTGATGGTTTTGGAATCATCTACCGAGAGAATCCGAGAGACTCCGGTAGTGTGCGCCGATGGGAAGTGTTGTGAAGTTTTCTGCTTTTGGCTTCATGCTTGAGGGCTCGGGCTTTTGCACAGAGGTTTCTGTGTCGGAGTGCAGCTGGAGCTCACAGAAAGACTGTCGAAAGGAGGAAGAAATTTTCAGCAGGACATGAGAAGTATGTTCAGGTGTCGCCGTACTCTTCAACGTACTAACGTCGAGCCAAAGGTTCTGAAAGAAGGGCATCCTGCAGCATTTTCGACTAGCAACTTCTACAAAAGATGGAGAGTATATTGTTGAATATTATTGAATCCAGACCTTGTACAAGACGCTGCTGCGCTCACGGCAGAAAGACTGAGTTCCTGGATGTGCTTTTCGAAGCATGCATGCACACGAAAGAACCCTGAACCTGGCGTCTTCGACAAGAAGACGGAATTCGTCATGCCTAATCACCAAACACAGCACATGTAGACATCAGGCTTGGCAGCATCTCGAACTAAGTGTTCGGTGCAGCTGTGAAGATTGCCTGTTCAGCGGCGCTTTGCACCATCACGCTGAAGTTCCCATATCCCCTGACCACAATCTAGTGTTCACCCTTTCTCGGATGATAGCTGTGACAATGATGATGATGCTGCTGATGTTGATGATGATTGTTGCGATTGTGACTGTTGTCGTTGTGATTGTACTCGTCGTCGATGCTGTTGTTGTTGGTGTTGTTGTGGTGGTGGTGGTGGTGGTGGTGGTGGTGGTCGTGGTGGTCGAGGTGGACGAAGTGGACGATGTGGTCGTTGTCGTCGTCGTTGTCGAGGTTTCCTTCCTTGCACGACGGTCGTCAAACAGAGCGATGGAGGACGATGCTCAGAAGGACTTGGACGAAGCTCTGCCAGCGCTGGATACTGCGGTCGGAGCCTGGAGTCTGAATTTCTGGAGTGCAGGTGTTTGGGGATCAAGCGGGCTTCACGGCCGCTGGGTCGAATGTAAAGCAGTCGCAACGAGAACCTCAACATCAAGAGTGTTTTGGTATTCATGGGATTCAACGAGTTGAGAGCAGTCCCGAAACAAGAAGTTCCGCTGTTGCTGCCTCAGCTGGCCTGAAAGCCCAGAGATCCGAACGAATGGAATTCCGATCAAGAGGCAAACATGCAACACTCAAGATACTCAAAGCTCAGAAGCTCAGGTGGCATGCTTGAAGAAGCTCAAGGCCGACCACATTCGCGAGGCGACTTGAAGTTTGTTGTTGACTTCGCGAGCTTTTGATGGTATGGTTGAGGGGTCTTAGTGGGGTGTGGCGGTGGCGTGACAAGGGCAGTTTAGTTTTCTTCCTGCATTTCAGTGCTCGGCTCCGGCTTGCCACCATGTTCGATGACTGAGGGTTAACGTTATGTAGGCGTTAGGAACCGTTAGGCACAACTAGGTTTTGAATGCTTCGGGGTGTTTCGGGCGTCTTGTGGTTCAGCAGCCTGGACGAAATTATCAGTCGCACAGGCCGCATCGAGCATGCCAAAGGATGTCGGCCTGGTTTAAAGAGGCTTTTGGGGCATGGTGTTTGCACGGTTGGGTTGTTTTTTCATGTGGTTATTGCAGCTTCAGGACCTACTTCGCCATGCGTCTGTTCTTTGATCACGACGTTTCTGTTCTATCACTTTGTTCATGTGCCTGTTCCGTCTTTAACGTCCGCGAAATACTCCGTGATAGGAGCATCGATGATACCCGGAAGCGTCTAAACTTAGTTCGTTGGCCGTTGGCATTGCATCTACGGCCTGGTGAACGCTAAGCCTCGTCAAGCCCCAATGCTACGAGGTCCGAAATCGCATGAGAGAATGTAAACCTGACGACTGCTATTTGTGCGTTTTGGTTTTAGGCCCCTTTAGTACTGTAGTGTTTCAAAAAGATTGTGAAGACTGACAGTCCGAAGTGCCTCACAGACTGATCTCGCAGGTCAAGGTGCTGCCGAATCCACCAGCAGGAGTACGCCTGGCCACCGAGGCGGTTTGCGTTATGCCTGCGCCCCGGGTGCGGGCCGGGGCGAGGGCGGGGGCAGGAAGGGAGGAAGAGAGGGGCGGGCTACCCAAGTTTGGTGCACCTCAGTCCGTTAAGGCTTAAACCGACCTGCTTCTTGCGCCTCCCTCGTGTTGGAGTTTGCAGCATCAGGATCCAGTAGACTCTCACTAGTTAAGCCTAGCCTCGCTTCTTCCGAAACTTGGCTTCAGGTGCCACCTGAGCAAAACCCGATGAATCATTCTCGCCATTGTCATTCCTCGTCACAAAATTCGAAATAGGCATCGTACTGTAGCATCAGAACTATTAGATCATGGTATTTTGTCGAGGGAGCAGCCATTTACAGAGAAGCACCGAAGCCCATCGGTGTGATGTCGGTAGTCCTCTAACATGAGATAGGAAGGAATCTGAAGCAAGCTAGCCTTCCAAAGCTGATGCATCGAGGTTTCAGCTTAAGCCTGCGCGGGCACCTGGCATGCTGCATCGAGACGCTTGCGGGACTGGAGTTTGCCTTACCTCAAAAGCCCTGACACAATCCTCCAACCTTACACCCTGCAGCAAAACACCAGCTCCTGATGTTGTCAACCCTCCCCGCTTGCTGCTTGGGGAAAGCATTTTTGTACCGACGCACATCATGGCGCAGAGTACTTGTCCATTCGAACAGCGGCCCTTGCTGTACCTAGGAGACCAATACCATCAGGATGCGGGAACAGGGATTCTTTAAAAGGGACTGGCAGCAAGAAGGAGTTTTCACTGGCAGTTCTGCATGCTCAATCTCTGAGTCCAAAGCAATGCTCCCCAGATTACATGTTCAATTGTGTATGTAAAAATGTGCAACATGTGTTTTTAACTGTAAACCGTGTATATATGATATGTATATGTATATATTCTCGCATATACATATACAATTCATATACATATACATATACGTACATATATATATATATATACAGACACATACACATGTATATATCTACATATGTAGATATGTTTATAGGTGTGTACATATATGTACGAATATGTACATATGCATACATGCGTACATACTTGAATACGCGCACACACACACACACCTAGTATGCATCCACGGACACACCTGAACGTCAATATGTGTATGCGAAAAAGCATACATCTGCATGTGTGCATGTTTACAGCCTCGGCAAGCCATCGTCCCGACAATTTGCCCGTATATTCGCGTAGTGCAAGGTGAAGAAGAACGATCCAAACACACCCGGCAAAAAGATCGACGACTACTGGGAGACCAGCCAGAAGGAGTGACTGCTCAAGCTGACAGGAAGAACACGACCGGGCGGAAGGACTAAACTTCTGAAGCTGTCGTTGATTCGACCAGCACTCGGAGGGTTTATGACGTGGTTGAAGATGCTTGCCCTTTGCTTGGAGTCAAGCTGCAGCCACATGCTACATCACATGCTGCCACGCCGTGCAGGAGATCCTGAATGATCCCAAGGCATTGCTGGATCGCCTTTTCAACTTCGATAAGGACAACGGGCATTGCGCACTGGAGCTCTCATGTGCGTAAGTCAGCGCGTAGCATGCAGCATTGCACCCTGCGTGTTCGAGCAGCTGGCTTGCTGTATCGTTTGCAGCAGATTTATTTATTTTCGCCGTGCTTGTTTCCGTAGATGGCAGACGGCATGACGATGCAGGTCCTGCACGAGTAAGCCATTTGGAGTAACCTCACAAGGACAACATTCCCGATCGCGTGATCCAGGCTCTGCGAGCTGTTGATGCCCGCTGCGTTAACGTAATGCTGCTTTCATGGGCTGGAGCCAAGATATATCAACCCATGCCAACCAATCGCCATCACATTTGCCCAATCGCACTTGTAGGGCTTGCTGTGAATTTGGATGAAGACTCTAGCAGCTGCTGAAGAGACCGTGTCCGTTATCCAGGCAATTACGCCTTATATGGAAAGGGAGGACTTCGACCCTGTGGCAATCAAGAAGGCGTGACCTGTTTTGCCCGACTTGCTGCATGTAATTAGTTATCTGCACTTGCACGATCATATGTGGGGCCAACCTTTGGTCCGCTGCTGGTCGTGGCTTCCTGTGGACAGCACAAACCACCAACACACAGCCGTTTTCACCACGGCAGACAGATATTGCCAGGCATTGAACGCCGATTCTCAGGCCCTTGTGACTTCGTTCGCCTGAACCAGACGGAATTCACGCACTTTAAACCCGAAACATCAAACCCTAAAGCCAGAAGCCGACTGCTTTCATCCAACCAGGCCTCCATCGCCTGCGAAGCTATCTGCCTCTGGGTCGGCGCCATGTACAAGTACCACTTCGTCGCCAAGGTTAGGGTCCAGGAAGCTTGGGCTTGGGCGATAGTCTCGAAGGAGATCAGGGCTGGAGCATCAGACTCTAGGAGCTGAAACATCGAGCTTAACTTAAGGGTATGGCCTTCAAAGCTGCTTGTGCGATTTGCCATAGTTCGAAGGGCTCGAGGGCTCGGAGTCAATGTCCGGGTCTCAGCACCACTCGCAGTCTCACTCCCTCACACGCAGGCGCTGCTGGAGTGTCCCATTTGCGAGTTTCGTTTGTCATGGGATTGTGTATTTCGAGCACCGGCTGCACGGGATGGAGATAGTGTTACTGGACATAACGGTCAGAGGTTTTGAAATCCGCGGTCATTTGTCAGGGGCACGAACGGACTTATGGCAAACAAAGCTGGCATACCGGTATCTGCTACACGGTTGCTTCCTTTTTGTGGTTGCTACGCTGCTACGCTTCTTTGTTGCTATGGAGCAGCGGCACGTGTGAGAGGCCGTGGAGCCGAAGAGGCAGCTCCTGCGCGAGGCTGGCAACCTTCAGGTCTTGTCCGAGCCATTCAGCAAAGTCATACTTGTTGAAAATTAGCAAAGTGAAAGTTGTGCCCTTGCTGCGCTTTTGCGCTCTGATTGCCCATGAGTGAGCGCGAGATGATGCCAGTCCCTCGCGCATGTCTCCCACTCGACCCTCGTTTGCTGCCCGAACGTGCTCCTTCAGGTCTCCACATGTTTGCGCTTCGCGGGTCGTGTCCCGTTTCCAACCGTCCCAGTCAGTTTACCTTCGAGATTCAGAGCACGGAGTGAGCCAATCACAGCACGCGTCGTACAAGACTGAGTTCTGTAGTTGGGTGGAAAAGTGCTTTTGTGCAGGGCTTCAGCTGCCCTGTCCTCCAATGCCTCTCCAACCCAACATGCGATGCACAGAGGGGGGCGGACAACCAACAACCACGAGAGCCAACAGAAAAGCAATGAGTTCTGTCGGGGCTATTTTGCATTGTCATTGTGCTGTTGCTGATATTGCTGTTGCTGGCGTTACTATCGCTGTGGCTGTTGCTGTAGCCGTTGTTATTGTTGCTGCTGCTGCTGGTTTTGTTGTTGGTTGTGTTGTCGTTGCTGCTGCTACGGTTCCGGTTGTTGTTCTTGTCATGCTTTGGTTGCCAGTGCTGCTCAGCTTGTTGTTTGATTTTGATGTTGTTATGTTTGTTCTAATTATCTTGTCTTAGAGGAGGATGCGACAACACAGTAATAGTCTGCGACAATGCTAGCGTTCCGCTCACTTCCAAAGCCTGAGGGGTGTTGCTCTGGTTCGAGCCCAGCAGCTTCCCGCAAGCTTTCTAATCCAGGCCGAAGCAGACCTTGCCGACTGTATGGCCAAGCTGGAGGCGGACTGCTGTCGGACTCGACGAGCAATCTGCACAATCTGCACAATGCGTTCGAAAATTAAACCACATGCAAAGTGAAGGGTGTAACATTGTATGCCACACTGGGATGAAATATCGTGTAGTAAATACTGTATTAGGTTGTATTGTAAGCGTGTAAACTACTGCGATTATTATGATTATTTTGCATTTGTCCAGCTGAAGACCAATATGCTAAGTTACAGTGACATACAGAAGGCTAGCATGTCATGCCTCAGTATAGTAAAGTAGAATGAAGAATGGATCGTACTGCATAGTGCAGTTCAGCATAGCATAGTATAGGATACTCGAAAATTGCACAGCCCAGTAGAGCTATGGGAGTAAAACACTACAACATGAAAGCCTAATGCTACATAACAGAATATCACCGAAAAGTGTGAGTCATACATATATACATATAGTTATGTATATCATAGAACACTGTAACAAAGTAAGGTATACTATATAGCAGTTGTATTCGTCGTCGTAGCAGTAGCAGTAGCACTCGCAGCCGCAGTCGCAGTCATAGTCGTAGTGGTTGGTAGTGGTAGTGATGGTGGGTAGTGGATGGGTCGTGGTTTATTTTGTCTTGCCTTGTACTGTTGTGTAGTGTCGGGTGGGGGTTCTTTTTGGGTATTTTTTATGGTTTTTTTGGGGTATTTTTTATGGTTTTCCGTTCGGCAGACGCGCGAGTCAGTCAGTCAGTGAAGCAGCTAGTCAGTCAGTTGGTTGACAGCCGACCGAGCGGTCAGTCAGTCG
>BGNK01000864.1:1141-85795 GCA_003297005.1 Symbiodinium sp. clade A Y106
TCGTTCTGCTACCGTACCTCCTGCTTTACGGTTGTAGAAAACTCCATAGAGCCCAAAGCCACAATCCAGCCGCCTTTATGGCAGGCCAGCACAACATCTTCCGTGCATGTTACCGCCTCGGACTGACGCTTCGGCGAGGGGGGTGTAGTTTGTGCACGTGTGAAGTATCATGTTGTCTGACGGATTATGGCACAAGTGCTCTAACAG
Organism: Symbiodinium sp. clade A Y106; assembly: GCA_003297005.1. Taxonomy (NCBI): domain Eukaryota; class Dinophyceae; order Suessiales; family Symbiodiniaceae; genus Symbiodinium; species Symbiodinium sp. clade A. The sequence continues at coordinate 1,349 of BGNK01000864.1, forward strand.
GAAAAAGGTGTAGTCTCCTTGCGCTTCATGGTATAACCTGTTATCACTTATACGGACATCTATAATCAGTGCGTGTGTGCAGTGGTTCTTACCAACTATAGGCAAGTCTTTGCGTGTAAGAGTTCAAGGTTGCGCGGTCGCGTCTTCCTGTGGGTGCACAGGAGCATTGCAGAGTGGCAGAGACACTGCCGGACCAGTGCCGCACAAGCCAGCTACTGGGCGAGGAACTCGGCATGGCTGAAGGTTTCGGATTCTAGCTTCGATGCTTCAGGATTGAGGTTTCTACGTCCGACAACTCCTTCGGCTGGAATAGGTCAAAGCTTGTACCTCAGGCTGCTCCCTGTAATGGATCTTGTCTCTCCGTCCTCCAGTGGCTTGCAGGCTTTCTCCCTCTCCTCTCCTTTTCTGTCTCATGAGGCCGTATAGACTAGCAAGAAAATCATCGATTCCTGCTGCGATAGAGCGCCCCCCCGTGTCTTTCACTTCTGCCACCATTGAAAAACTTGTCAAGAATCCGGTCCCGGGAATGGCAGGGGCTTAGGAGTTTAGGGCACCTAATCTCTGGGTCGAAGGATTTCTGTAAAGGGTTGTAGAAGGTCCTGTCAGGATTTCTGTAATGGGTTCCATAATAAGGGTTCCTAGTTTTCTGCGCCGGAATAATTACCAACGCTATTCCTTAGGGTCCCCTATCGTAGTTACGGTACACTACACCCGAAAACCCCATTGAACTTAACAAGGCCCAATGTTAGGGTGCTTACTGTTGGGGCATGAGTGCTGTTTTTTGTTTAAGTAAGTGTTCTGTGCTTTGAAAACTTGCACCGCCAACATGTAACCTACTTGGCTCCTCTTTCTGCCACCAGAGGACAGCGATGTGAGCAAGCGAGATGGCCCCAGAATCGAACCACCTTGAATATTCACGTTGGCAGGTCAGTGATTCTGAGAGATGTTGGGGTGTCGGGTAGCAGATCGTTCGTTTCAGACTCGAGAGTGTCGCATGAGCCGGAAGTTTGACAAACAGAGCTTGTGACATCCTTTCACGTCAGCGCCAAACATGTACATGAACATGCGGAGACATGCACACTTGCATGCAGTTTAGCCCGGCATGTATGTCTGCCTGAGTGCCTGCCTGCCTGCATGCCTGCCTGTCTGTATGTACGCATGTAAGTATGTGTGAGCATGTATGTATGGATGTATGCTAGGGTCTTCATGCATGTAAGGTATGTATTTGTGTGTGGATATCTATGTATGTGTGTATGCATTCAGGTATGTATGTATGCATGTATGTATGTACGTATGTAAGCTTGTATGTATGCTTCGTATTTGTGCATGTATATATTTATGTATATGTTTGCATGTTACACGTTTTTGGTGGACGAGTGGATGGATGGATGGATGGATGGATGGATGGATGGATAGATGGATGGATGGATGGATGAATGGATGGATGGATTGATGGATGCCAGTGTATGTATGGTCCTGTATTTGCACGAGTGCATGGGCACAACTACTTGCGGTGAACTTGTGCTAACGGTGTACAAACACAGTCAGCTGTGTGCACACATAGAGACTGTGATGTTGAACTGATCTCTTCGATGGCACAGATATTGCATTATCTCTCACTGTAATAATATTCACAGAACTACTACAGTAGATTAGTATGATGTACTAGATTATAGTTTCTCTCACTGTAATAATATTCACAGAATTACTACAGTAGATTAGTATGATGTACTAGATTATAGTTTCTCTCACTGTAATAATATTCACATAATTACTACAATAGATTAGTATGATGTACTAGGTTATAGTTTCTCTCACTGTAATAATATTCACAGAGTTACTGCAGTAGGTTAGTATGATGTACTAGATTAGTGTTTCTCTCACTGTAATAATATTCACATAATTACTACAGTAGATTCGTATGATGTACTAGATTATAGCTTCTCTCACTGTAGTATTATTCACATAATTACTACAGTAGGTTAGTATGATGTACTAGATTATAGGGTTTAGGGTTTAGGGGTTCAGGGGTTTAGGGTTTAGTTTGTTGCCAGCACTGCTTGTCCTTGAGCATCTCGGGCTGGACGGACACATGTGTCGGAAAAAACCAGTTCTGCCAGCCCCATTGGTGCTTTCCTTGGGGACCAAGTGACACTTATACGTATGGGCCCTATATACCGTCATACTATGAATCTCTCTCTCTCTATAATATATATATATATATATAACATATCTAACTAATATGTATACATATATATATATACATGTTATAAATGTTATATATAGTATATACATACATATATATATATATCAGCCTTAATCCATTTAAGGCAAACTTTAAGGGTTTATTTGGTCCTGAAGGTTGGATTGAGGAGTTGATGTATGTCGGCTTACCTTCGGCCCAAAACTTAGGTGTGCACAGTCAGGAACCAGAAACCTCTGGTATATCATGATCCCTTTTTGTGGGTCCTCGGTAGGTCCCTGATAAAGCTACCCATTACCAAAAAGGGAGCCCTTTTTGTTGCTAGGTTACTGGGGATCCTAGTATGTAAGCCCACAGGCTATCACATCTGTAAGCCCCACGGTTGCTCAATCAGGAAGGCAGCTTTTCAGGGTTTACCTGGACCCTTTAAAACCTACATGTTTAGGACTCCTTGTTAGAGTTCCTTTATATAAGTACTTAAACAGGGTTTGGGGTTTACCCGAACCCAGAGGATCTGGAAACCATAGCTACAAGGCCTTCAACCGAAACTCGGAAGCCGTCCACCCCGACGCAGCATTTCATTTAGTGGTATGGCAGTCACGAATCACGAATGTCGCGGCGCGGGTGAGGCTCCTACACAGCTTCCGTACGCACACACATCACTAACAAATATGTCTCACACTTACATGTATTCTGTATAGACCTGCGTTTGGAAAGGAAGCTTACAACTGGAATAATGTGTGTTGGGCGACATATGGCTTCTCACTCAAATCTCGAATTACAGCCTCACCCTAATGCCTCAAATAACCCTTAACTGCTTTGTTTATGGCAGGCCGGGATCCTATCAAAACCATGGGTGACCCCAAGGCCCAACCCGTTAACCCCAAAAATCCGATAAGCCTGAATGATGCTGATCTGCCATGTGGGAGTTTCCGAAAATTAGGGGGTACCTTATTTGGGGGTCCCTATGTAGGGTACCATATTAGGGTCCCCTATTTTCGGAAACTTAGACGACTTCTCTGACCCTTGGCTCACAGGATCCCAGGTAGTTCGTGTTCAACTAGCTAAGACTATAAGAACTAGGGTTTAGGGTAGGTGACTCAGAGCAAGATTTGTTTTCAGACTCCCCAACCCGACATATTCCCGTGCTTTCCTCGCTACTGCTGCAGAGTCCCTGGTTCCCCCCCCCCCCCCGCTTTTTAGCCATCAACGGGTGCACTCCCCCCCGAAGGGGGGGTTTCGGTGCTCCTCGAAGGCGATTTCTGGGCAGCAGGACCGGAGCTGGAGCCTCCCTCATAGACCCAGAGAGCCTGAAACCCCTCAAGGGCTTTAGGGCTTAGGTCTTATATGGGAGATAGGGTTTAGGGTTTAGGGTTAATTAAGGGATATACCGCTCAAACGATGCGGAACCCTCTTCTACAGCCTATCTGTCAACTCGTGCCCTTTCCGTTACCTTGTGTTAGTTTTGTCGCAATCGCAGGAGCAATCCCCCGACTCTTCAACGCCCCATACTCCTCTAAGGTCTTTACATGGAGCTACTTGGAGGTTCATGGGTAACTAGCTATAAGTGGGGTTGTAAGCAGGGTAACTATAACTATAACTGGACTCTAACCCATATTACGCACTTATAACATGAACTTCCGAGCATCGGCAGTTGATCCCAACACAGGTAAAGTGTACCAAGTTTGTTGAGGGGATCGTCCCTTGGAGGAGAACGATCCGTGCCTGTCCGAATCCTACAGAGCTGTTCCAGGAGTGGCAGTCTGAGACAAGTCTTTCACATCATTCCACTCTCTCTATACTCTATACTATAGACTGTATACTAGATCATTGGATACTACACTATGCATCATACTAAGGATATCCTTCATAATATATAACAGCTACATACTACGTAGAACAGATTTAACTTTAACATGATCTACATAATATATACTAGTTACAGATTATGTAGAAGATACTTATATATGGTGCATGCTTCGAGTCCCTGGGCCGCTGGCTCGTTCTGCTTGCCGACACCAAGGTGTTTTTCACCATCTACTTGCAGAATTCTAGAAGTGCCGACCCCAGCTCGCGCTCTCTGTTCAGGTTTAGGAGAGGTTTGGGCCTTAACACCCTTAAACCCCAAACCCCCAAACCCCCAAACCCTAAACCCCTAAATCCGAAACCCTAAACCCTATGATACCCTTATAGTAACCCTCCAAAGGATCCCTTAAAGGAGCCCTATTTTCGAACCCTAAAATACCGCAAGGGTACCCTTAAAAGGACCCCTTAAAGGAGCCCCAAACCCTAAGCCCCCAAAGGGTTTTGGGCTTAGGGACCTTGACCTCATGCAACTCCAGGTCCCTTAAAGCCCTTAGGGTGTAGGGCTTAGGGTTTAATTAGGGCCATTGCCGTACATGAAAGTGTTGTGTGGGACGAAGGACTCACTGCTAATGGTGCTGGTGTTGCGGGTTTCGGGCTTGAGGTGGTGGGGTTCTGCGCGTGTCGGGTTCCGGGCAAGAGCTGTAAGTTCTTTTTGGCTGCGAGTTTGGGGCCTAGGGTGTAGAATAGTGTTGTGGCTGAGATCTGACATCCATGGTTTAGGGCAGTGCGGCACGCCCGAGGCGACTGCTTACTTCTCCTCGAATGGAGGCACGTGCTCTGAATCTCCGGGAAGCAAGTCGTGCACTCTCATATGTAATAGGGATTGTCACCCGAGGTCTACATTCACCCTCTATTCAAGTGTGGCTAGGGGTTAACTGTCTGCGAGGGCTCGAAGGACCTGGACGTCATGGGGGGGGCGCGCTTCCTATTGTCCAGTTTCCCCGCTGTCCGCCACAGACTCCATCCATGCATGCGGGTGCGCGTAGCCTTGCATAGAGATGTTTAGATTCAGAGAGCTCGCTTGAAGGGTCCTTGGGCCTTGGGAGTGTTTCATCTGTCCGGAGGTTTTGTAGGGTGTGAGCTGTTGAGGCTTCCACATTACCTCTGGACCTCTTGAAAGTCTCCCTTCGTAAAACCCTAAACCCTAAACTGGCAGCTGACAATGCACTAGATAACGTAGATAGGGTTAGGGCTTATGGGCCTGTGGCTTTGGGTTTAGGGCAGCAATTTATGTCTTCAGCCCCGTTAATCCTACCTATAGTCTCCATTGTAGTTCCATGTTTTGGTTTTGCAAATTCTATATCTAGGATCCTTTGAGGTACCCCAACAAAGGAATTAAAAATTGGAGACTCTGGGTAAACCTCAACACGAGTGCCCAACCCTTTCCGAACATTCAGCTGCCGTGTGTTCTCGAAAGCCTCAGCTCTGCAATCCTCCTGGAGTTTAGGGTTTAGAGTTTAGGGTTTAGGGATGTTTAGGGTTTAGAGTTTAGGGTTTGGGGTTTGGGGGTTCGGAATGGCCGCGTTTGTATATGTTGGGCTTCCGGGCTGCAGAGGGAAGCCGTAATGAAGAGTCCTACAGGCTCCAGGTACCCATAGACTAATAGAGTATATGCTTAGGCCTTAAAGGGGTTCCTATATGGGTACTTTAGGGTAAAAGTATATACTATATGGCTACATGGAGCCTTTGTTACCGCATATTGAGCCTTTTTGCCGCAGGATGTGAACATCGAGGAGGTGCGAGCTGCTGCGGCGGTGGCCGTGGCAAGCAACGCGGCCGTAAGATCATTCAGAGTCCACGGTTTAAGGTTTTAGGGTTTAGGGTTTTAGGGTTTAAAGGGTTTAGGATTTGGGGTTCGCTCCAGGGCATCCTGGGAACTCACCCAAATGTAGAACCTTCTGGGAATGAGGGTAAGCAGGAGTAGAATCTAATCTTCTCATCAGTAATGTAGGAACCTGATTAAGAAAGCCTGGGCCTTTACCCCCACAAATAGTAGGATTCATAGAAGGGGAACCCAAATAAAGGCCCAAGGTTTCTTAATCAGGTTCCTACATTAGCCCCCGCCCTTGCTAGATATTGGAATCAGGATCCCATTGCTGGAGCCCTGCAACAATGGGGTTTGTTAATAGAGGGGCCTTAGTAGGCTTTAATAATTAGAACAAGGTTCGGCGGTATATTAACCCAAAAAGCCCTATTCTAATTATTAACGCCCTGCAGCATAGATCCCTACTATAGATCCCTTTTCGACCCCGTTAAAGAACCCCCAAAACCCTATCCTAATTATTAAGGCCCCTACATTAATCCAGAGTCTGCCCCATCGGGCCTGGGGTAAGTTGGGTTTAGGGTTTAGGATTTCAGAGTTTAGGGTTAGGGGTTGGGGTTTATAGGGTGTAAGGTTTAGGGTTCAGGGGCCTGGGGAAGGATTTCATTTCCGGAGCCTGGCCGTGTGTCAGTCGAGAAGGTCATCCAAAGACCGACATTAGCATATCTGAACGTTCACAATCATGTTGTGCTTTGTAAAGGTCTAGAACTACGCCAAACCCTAAACCCCAGCTACCAAGCTTGTTTGGTAGGATTTCGAGAGCTTCGGGCTTTTGCTGTTTCCGGTATACAGGCAATTGAAGGCATGTGGAAAAGCATTTCCGCAAAAAAGGATGATACACAACTGCATGAATGATGGCTCAATGGACTCTGTGTCATTAAGGCTTACACACGCACAAGTCTGCAACTAGGGTACGGTTTCTTTGCCCTACACTAGGCTCTATAACACTACGTACAGTCCTAAGGTGTAAGCCACAGAACCCTAAACCGAAAGCCATGAGTTACAAATTTTAGCCTGTGCTTAAGCCCCATTCCCTATGAATGAAGACAAAAAGCCATTGATGAACTCTACTTGGAGGTTCACGGGTAGTTTATAAGTAGGGTTAGATGTCCCCTGATAGAGGTTATGATTATAGTTACCCTACTTGTATCCCCACTTAACCTCCAAGTAAGCCCTAAACCCTATACCCTTATAGAATCCCTAGAGAGCCCTTTAAAGGGACCCGTAAAGGATCCCTGATAACTACCCATGAACCTCCAAGTAAGCCTTGAGCCGATTGATCCGACGAGAAGCGACGTGTAGCCCCCGAGATGAGTATCAGCAAACACCCGTCAACCTTAATGTAGGAACCTGATTTTTTAAAAAAAAACCTGGGCTTTTATTAGGGTTCCTGCAAAAGGATCTTTGAGGGTTACTACAAGGGATCTATAAGAGTACTATAATACTATAGGAACCTGATTGCGAAACCTTGGGTCTTTGTTAGGGTTCCTTATATGAACCCTAACCCTAAACCCTAAACCCTACTATTTTGGGGGTTATAGGCCCAAGGGTTTCTTAATCAGGTTCCTACATTACACCCAGAAATATGACAGCGGTCCTGAGAATGCAAGCAGTGTGTGGCATGAGATGCTTCTAATTTAAATAACGCACAGATTAGGTTGATGGAGTCGTATAAGGGTTTTCTAAGGCTTTATCTGGGTTCTATGTGCAACTTAGGGTTCGGTCTTCAGTGAGATATTTCTATCCTTAAACCCCGGTAAACGAATAATAACCCTAAGCTTGAAATGTTTAGGATCTAGGATTGAGGGGCAGGGTTCGACATTTCCAAGTCCGTGCCCGAAGGGCTTTGGGTTTAGGGTTCGGTGAGTTTAGTGTTTAGGGTTTAGTGTTTAGGGTTTAGGGTTGGCTTTGAACTTGCAGGCACCCTTGTGGATAATGTCCAGCGCGAGCGAAGAGACAATGTTGGGAAGGCCAAGCCAGGTGTAGGGACGTTCGGGTTCGGAGTAGTGGGGTTAGGGTTCATATATAGTGTCCCTAAACCCTGTTAGGGACCCCAAACCCTAAACCCTAATCCCTAAACCCTAATCCCTAATCCCTAAACCCTAAACCCTAAACGAGACCTTGTGGACTTGGACTGATGCAGTGCTACGGTGTTGCGGTTTGGCTTGTGGGCTTCACGCGCAGAGCCCGACATGATGCCGCTCTGGTTATCTGGCTTAGTCTTAAGAGTCTACTTCAAGCTTTTTCTGGCTTCGGTACTCTGGGCCTCCTGACTAGTTATAGACTTTATATACCTTAAACTGTGAGCCCAAACTGAACCGTTTTAGGGTGACAGCATCGAAAGCTTTGGTTTCGGGGCTTTCATTGGGGAACCTTTGGTATCAGGGCCTTTGGCTTGCTGATTTTTGCATGCGGGCTTTATACACCAGGGGCTGATGCGTAGGCTGTTCGGGTTGAAGGGTTTTCGGTGTAGGGATTTAGGGTTTGGGGTTTTGGGGGTTCTGGTTTGTACACCCAAAGCTCTAGGGTTGTGGCAGGCTTTACGCCTTTTGGTGGTTCGGCTTGGGCCTCACAAAACCCTAAACCCCACAATCTTTAGGTTCTGAGGATGCTAAGTATCGTTCAAAGATTGGGGTTGCCCTGGTTCCTGATTCGCTGTGAAAGCAGGGTTTAGGGTTTAAGGTTTAGGATTTAGGGTTTAGGGTTTATATGGTGGCCTAAATAGTTACCAACACTATCTTGGTGGGTGCTTATACTAAAAATTTAATGTACCACAAAACCCTTTTGTCATTAGTATTCGGCCCTACATTAGGGATGTAGGCATTGGGTTTCGAGTTTGGGAATCCAAACGACAACCAGTTCACCGCTTGGCAGAAACCATGCCAGAAATGAGAAAGTGGGAAAATGACGGAAATAGTGCTTCGGGCTCACATAGCAGCTGCTCTATCATCCGTCTGTGCTTTGCGAAGAAACAACCCTAAACCCTAAACCCTAAACCGTAACAAACCGAAACCTACTCTAAGCAGTGCTCGTTTAGCTTGACTGGTCTTTCGGTCGTGCTGTTTCTGGGCCGAGGCATGGGTTTTGAATTTGAAGAGGGTACCCAGAGCCTCCAAAACCCCTTAATTAAGGAATATGCCTTAAATCATATAAGGGATCCTATTATAATTTTAAGGTATGTTCCTTAATTAAGGGGTTTTGGAGGCTCTGGGTAAGACATGAATGCTGATTGGTGTTTGTCTGTTGACCAGGCTCGGGGAAAGTTGTTGGAACATTGAGAAGTAAGGAAGAGAGAGCGAGCGAGAGCGAGAGAGAGAGAGACTTTGTGCTTGAACTACTGTGGAGTTCCACCCAGAGCCTCCAAAACCCCTTAATTACGGAACATACCTTAAATTTTAATAGGATCCCTTATATGATTTAAGGTAGATTCCTTAATTAAGGGGTTTTGGAGGCTCTGGGTAAGGTATTGTGTACCCCGATTCTCATACCTAAAGCCTCAAGCCGAAACTTCGGGAACGCACGACAAGCCCCAAATCTCTACGTCTACACCGTGTCTGAGCGCGAAAGGTCTTCAAGTACCCCCCGCCGCCGCCCTTCATCCGGGCGGTGCTCCTCATCCAGGCCGGCAGGTCGTAGGACAACGGAGGGTCAAGAGCCCTATGGTTGATGATATAAATCCTGCATTACTCATAATATGGATTATACCATAATTCGCATAGTTTAGGGTCCTTAAGGAAATGCAGGATGACAGTAGGACACCAAAGAGCTTCAAAGAGCCCTAAAGGCCCTAGGGATTCGGTACTTGTGCTGTAAGGCAACCGCAGATGTCAAGTTTTAGAATCCCAATCAATTAATCAAGCTACTGACAGCTCTACTTATAATCTCCGCCTCCGAGAAAACTAAAGCCCGAGACCGCAAGCTCAAAGTCACGAAGGTTTGTTGAAAGGTCAAGTTCGGGTTCAGACCACAGCAATGACAGCAACCCAAATGAGTGCACCAAGCCCGGTGGCGGTTTTGCTGCTCGTGTGCTGACGCAGAAGCGGCACTGATATCGATGGTGACGAAGGACATGATGACACTAATCCGCTTGAGGCTGATGGGGATTGGGATCACGATTCGCAAGGATTCAGCTCCAGATAAAGGGAGTGATGATGGTGGGGTGATAATGGCGACGAATAAGAACAATGATGATGGCTGCTTACAGTCGGATCCTACTTTTTACTAATATGGGGAGGGGGAGATAATAAGGATCCTGCTACTACGATCGGGGGTTCTGCATGAGGCTCTCCACCACACTGTCAAAAATCTTTGAACTGAGTGTTGCCCTACGGACATCATCCAGCTTGCACGACAGCCTAGGGTTCGCAGGCGTACCCGAGACCAAACCCTAAACGCCGAAGCTAGATGAAGCAGACTCAGTTCTGGTCTTTTCCATTGAGGTTCAGGGTTCAGGGCTTACTAACTATAGCCTTGACGTGCCTCGCATATCCCTTGCACGGCTATGCGGCTACCGCGATGGACGTGGCTGGCGGTTTTTTTGGCATTCGCTGCGGGGATTACCCTCGGACGCTCGGCCGGCAATACCGTCCCAGCCACCCTTATGATCCCGGTAGAACTACACTGTGATATGTTCTAACCCAAGTCTAATAAGGCCCATATTAGGCGGGAAAGCCTGATGTGAACCCTAGATTTCTGCATCCTGCTTCCATTACTTGGAGGGTCGGGGGACTTAGTAAGTAGGTAGTAAGTAGACTTATAAGTACCCGAAAAGGGACCCTAATTGGGGTTATGGTACTTAAATATATTATAAGTCCCTAAGATAACCAGTTACTAAATCCCCCGACCCTCCAAGTAGGGGTACCTTATTTTGGGTATAAGCGTTTAGGGTACGATTCTAATTCGTATCCACCAGCCCGGGCCTGAAAAGAAGGCGTTTGTTAAACCAAAGGGCTACTTGGAGGTTCATGGGTTAAGGGATCCTTTACGGGTCCCTCTAAGGGCTGTATAGGGATTCTATAAGGGTATAGGGTTTAGGGCCTACTTGGAGGTTCATGGGTAGTTATAAGTGGGGTTATAAGTAGGGCAACTGCAATGATAACCCATATTAGGGGACTTATAACCCCAATTATAGCTACCCAGGAACCTCCCAGTAGAAGCCCCCAAGAAGCACCTAAACATAAACTGGCTAAGGTCAATACCCCTACAAGAGGCAGACTTCAAGTCGACAGTCTATGTTTACTAGGTCTCCCAGTGGGCCCTTGTCCCCGTTTTAGTGGCTTGGGGTTTATGAGTCGCAGGTTTAGGGTTCAGGGCTTCAGGATACGATGCAGGTGCGGCCGCTACCCCTCAGAATGCCGACAGCACTGGCTTTGGCCGAAAATAGCCATTCTACGACTACTACTAGGACTACTAGTACTATTAGTACTACTGGTACTAGTAGTTGTTGTTGTACTACTGCTAATGCTACTACTACAATCCACCACCACCACCAGCACTACTGCTGCGACTACTGCGGCTTCGACGGCGACTACAACGAGCACATGCCGCCACTTAGTGTCTCAGTGCGACGTTTGCTCACTGTACCTTGATTCTGTAGCATCCCCCCAGACCCGAAGCCCTAGAATCGGCTGTAAAGATCCCGCAAGATTAAGGTGATGCTAAACCTTAGACTCAGACCCCAAGGAGCCCTGGCAGGGCCCATCTTATGATTCCTGAAAGCCCTATTCAAATATCGAACTCCCATTCGCAATGAAGTGCAACAGTAGCAGATCCTGCGTGACCATCTGCTGCCAAGGCCTGTCGCTTCAGTTAGGCTTCGAGCTCCGAGGACAACACGATCTTGGAGTTTGTGTGATAAACGGGCCCAAGTAACAATCCAGCCACTTTTTTTCAAGAAGGAAGGATGGCAACAGTGTGGTAGCTAAACGTAAAGCCTCATCCAAGTTCGCTATCTGGGAATCAATGTTGTGATGACTGATGAAGTGCGCGATACATCAGCGACATCCATCCGTGCAGTTTGGTTTTGGAGTTGCGGTCGTGCACATCGTCATGTCACTGTGTCGAGGAATTATGTCCTAGTGTCGGCCACCTCCGTCGCAGTCGGACAGCATCATCATCGTCATCAACGTTACCATCATCATCACCACCATCATGAGCATGAGCATGACCATCTTCATCAGCACCATCATCAACATCATCGCCATCATCAGCACGGTTCTTGAATCATCATGATCATAATGCTTATCATCATCATCGTCACCAACATCATCATCACCACCATCACCATCCTCACCACCATCACCGTCATCGTCATCCTCATCATTACCATCATCATCATCATGACCGCCATCATCGACAACAGCAGCATCATTGTAAACATCATAGTGATATGATTCCTCGTCTTATTGTTGTGATCTTTCATCGTCATATATCGTCACCAACACCAACACCATCACCGGCACCAACAGAATCAGCATCATCAGCAGCATTTTCGTTATCCTCACTGTGATCACCATCAAACATCATGGCCATTCCGACGACAGGTATAGCACACGAGCACGTGCAATGTAAAGAAACATCATAGTTATAGCCAGGCCAGATCAGAGCCATGAGCAAGTGTTTGAGGAAAAAGGATGATACTGGCTAACCCTAAACAAAGCTAAACACAGGTGAATTTGGCTCTCTGAGCTAGGAGAAAGCTCTGCCTTTGGAGCAGTCCGAGGGCTGCAACACTTTCGCCTCTCTCCAGCGCCTGTGGCTTCAATGAAGTACCACTGTTGATGATATAAATCCTGCATCACCTGCAACTATTGAAGGTTTTGCTATATTCCTTCTTATGGGTAAGGCACGTTTTCTATCAGCCGTAGGGTTACCATCAGCGGATGGTGATGCTGCTGATGATATGCCGATGATGATGACGATGATGACGGTGACGTTGGTGATTAAGAAGACGAGAGGTTAGAATATAATGTTGCTCATGTTGGTTATGCTCCCGAGAGTACCAACTGTTATGACCAAGAGTGTATGTATGGCTACTATACGGCTGTGAATGAGAACATGAGGAAGATGATGGTGTTTGTGATGACGACGACCATTGCGGCAAAAAGCACTGATAGAATACCAGAACGTCGATGATGATGGCCACCGTGGCTGTGAAAGACTGCTGCCATGGGTGGGCTTTGGAGAGAAGTGCACCTTATAGTATTCCTTGTTGTATTCCGTATACTGCTCCATATGCCATATAGTAACCCTTATTATGCGTAGTATTCATTACTAATATAGTGTTCCTTTTGCTACCCCATGAAAATAGTAACCCTTATAGTAGCCCCGATGGTGCTCCCTAGGCTTTGCGATGTGGCACTTTGACGCTGGGGTGGGTCGGGCGTACCCCGAGTGTTGAAATCTCCGAACCTGTACACTAGGGGGTTTAGGGTTTCAGGGTTTAGGGTTTTAGGGTTGAGGGTTCAGGCTTTCATTAAGATGCATTGCCCGTAAAACGGAATATATCATGATTCCCATAGTTCAGGGTCCTTAAGGTAATGCAGGATTTATGTCATCAACAGTAGAAATCGAACTGCCCTAAACGCCCTTATCTAGAAACCCTAAACCCTATAGGCCCTATAAGCCCTAAACACAACCCCTTCCGAAATCGAACTGCCTAAAAAAACCGAAACCCTATAAACCCTATAAGCCCGAAAACGCAATCCCTTCCAAAATCCAACTGCCCTAAAAGCCCTAAAGCCGAAACCCTAAACCCTATAAGCCCTATAACCCCGAAAAGCCCAACCCCTTCCGAAATCAACCTGGGCAACCCTGTAATTAAGCCCTCAAACACAAGTCGGATAGACATCTTTCTCGAGGCCGGCGGCTTACAGGCTGCTGGCCGCCTCAGCGTCCGGCACTCACTGTCGGGGTTAGGGTTTCTTAGGGTTTAGGTGGTTTACAGAGGATGTAGGAGTTTAAGTAGGATGTCGGGTTTAGGGTTATGGGGGTTTAGGGGTTTGGGGTTTAGGGGTTTAGGGTTTAGGATGTAGGGTTTACCTATAGTCTCTCCATTGTAGTTCCTTTTTTGGGTTACCTTCTAGGATCCTACACATGAAAGTGGATAAGCCCCACCAAAGGAACTACAATGGAGACTACAGGTGGGAGTTTAGAGTGTGTGAGGTTTAAAGGGGTTCCTTTAAGGGTTCCTACAGTTCCTACACAAGGATTCTACGTTTGTTTTAGGGTTTTGGTTTTCAGTGTTGTCAGGTTTTAGGCTTTGGATTTTTGTCCATGGGCGTACGGGTAACACAGCTGTTTGGCTTTACGGTCTAGGGGGGCTCAAGCGGCTTGTACATCGGCTAAGAGGGGGCTAAAGGTTACAGGGTTGAGGGTATCAGGGTTAGGAGTTTGCAGGCGTTTGCGGCTTAGTGCCGTGGTTGGTGCAAACCCGGTATCCACAAGATCTCAAACGAAACCGCAATCAACAACACTACTAGTAAGATGCCAACGCCCCGAAATCGTGCAATGAGCGCCTAAATGCCGATTTCCTACCCAGCCGACCTGGACAAAAAACTCACTTAATGAGCCTGATCTAGGGCCTGCACTCCGTATCCAAACGATTAAGGCCCCCCATAGTCATCACATATCATTGCATGCATTGCACATGAGAATTCCCCAAAGCAAGGGACCAAATGCACGGCATTCCTTCACACAGCGCTTTGATTCTGGCACCATGCACAAGGCTTTTCCGCAGGTTGTGAATCTGCTTACGAACCCAAACAAGTCCTATCGGAAAGACTGCGGAAGCGGAGGCCCAGAAAAAAACAGAGTCTGCATATTCACATGGTTTTCCCAAGCACTCAACCCTAAACCTTCATCGTAAACCGATCATTCAACCCTAGGTATAAGCCCGGTTGCATGCATCATGCAAATTTGCGAAGGAAGCTTGCATGGGTGGACCGTATAAGGCCTCCAACACTGCAATAATCGGCGGTTTAGGGTTTAGGGTTCAGTGTTCCCCGCCGAGCGGATCGATAGTAATTTGAAAAATCTTACGACGGTCGAAGACGCTTCGTTTTGGAGATTTGAGGGGTTCCAAGGACATGGAAACTGCAAAAGGCACGCCAATTCGGCGAGTCGCGCGTGCAGGCTTTGCCGGTCTACGTCGTGGAGGAGCATCACGAGGCTTGCTTGGGGCTATGATGAGGCACAAGGTTCGCCGTTCACGCCGGTTGTGGTTGGATTCGAGGAATTGGGCTCGGCGGGGTTTATGAGGTAGCTGTGTGCTGCTTCGAACATCCAGATCGGAACGGACCGAAACTCCATAATTCCCGAAGACCAATGCCCCGAAACATGAAGCCAAGTCTGAAACCGTTAGCCTCAAGATCTCAGGGGCTGAGTAGGTAACCTTTAACCTTTTGGGGCTTGTATAATCCTACTATACTTCAAAAGGTTAACCTTTCTGGGGCTAGGGTACTCAGCCCCTAAGAGATTAAATAAGGGCGGAAGACCACATCGACAAAGATTCGCCGACCGATGGCTGCCAGATGACTTGGGTTTTGAGGGGTCTGAGTTTGAGGCTTGTCAATATGAGGGTTTGATTTTCATATAGGGTGCAGTAATTTAATGCGATTCCTCAGGGCCCCTGTAGTACAATGATGATATGGTATTCCCCCAAACGCTGTTCTAAGTATGACGGTCCCTAATATATATGGGTAGTTCTCTAAATTAGGGTCCCTTTTAGGTCCTTTGTACAAGTTCCTAAGGTGCTGTACTAATTTGGGATCTATATATAGGACCCAAATGCAGAGAGCTACCCCTCATTAGGTTCAAGGTTTAGGCACGGTACTGCAGGCCTTCAGCGCACAAGTTTCTGTATCCGTCTTAGAAGGCTAGGTTCCTGAGCAGTACCCTTAATGTTGCTCATTCTAGTTAGGGCCCCTTATTGACACCGAATAGTAGGAACAAGGGTACCCTTGTTGTGAAGGGGCCACTCAGGAACCTAGAAGGCATCCCAAATTCCTTCACCTTCAAATTCTAAGGCCTTGGCTTTACCGAGGTTGTTATGGGGCTCTACATGAGCGTTCTACACGGTTCATCAAGGCTTATAGAGGTCGGGTTTTATGGGGCTTCGTTTGCACGGTTTCATGCAGGCTTTTCGAGATTTAGGAAGAGTAGCAGACCCTAAACCCTAAAGCATGCAGGTGCTGCCCTACTGGCGTGCAGTGGCAGATGTAGCCGGCACTCGGACAGTGGGCCATGCCCTCGCGCCTCGCAAGATATCATTGGGACTGCTTTAAGGAGTTTTGGTGGCTACTTGGAGGCTCATGGGCAGTCATAAGTCGTGTTATATGTCCCCTGTTATGGGTCATAATTATCTAAGTTCCCGACTTACAACCCCACTTATCACTACCCATGATCCTCCAAGTGATGGTCCAGGGTTGTGGGATGAGGGTTGAGGGTGTTCCACCAGAATTCCTCTTCTTTGAGGTTCTTGTTGCTGGAAGGACTCCGTTTTGAAGGTCGGGTGCAGGGTTTTACGGTTCAGGGTGCGAGGTTTGGGGCTGTCGGGATGACGGGATCATTGTCAGGGGTTTGCACCAGCGTTGATGTTTGGGCTGGCGGCCTTAGGGTGCTTTAAGCGTCGGACCTTCCGAGTGTGGGGTTATATATTGCAGAAATGGTTTGACCCGATGTAGGTAGAATCACAGACCCGTGCTTTGCTGTAACCCAAATCCATGCTGGCAGGTTCACTTCGATGCTCATCCGGACATGGCCGTCGCGTGCGGGCCCCCAATTCCTGCTAGAGGGGTTTACGGCGCCAGACTGAACCCTCCAGCGCAAACCTGTGTGTTCTCAAGCCGCTGCAGTGCCGAGTGTTGTAGAAGACTGTGGCAGTGCATCCGGGAGGTGCAGGCGTTTGGTTTCGGGGTTTGTTTCCAGAACACCTTAAACCACTAGACCCAACAAACCTAAACCCTGAACAACTAAAACCTAACTATAGTAGCCTTACAGATCCCTTACAGGAGCCCTGATACGTAACCCTGAGCTCAGCAAGCCCATGCCCGAAGCAAGGCAGAATGCAGATCCGTAGATCCATCATAACACATCCCGGGTTTAGCGGTTTAGGGTTTAGGGGCTACTACTTGAACGTCTATGGGTGGGATTAAAAGTATAAGTATAACCCTATATATCAGGAAACTTATACTCCCACTTATGACCAATTAACCATGAACCTTCAAGCATAACATATCCCTCTCTCCTACTCTGTTGCCTCTCTGCTTTTGTCTGCACATACGATTTGTCAGCCCCGGTGTGGATTTCCTTTCTGCTGGCGTTTTGGGCCCACACACGCACACATCCACAACCACCCCGCGAACAGACGTATGCACAGGTCTTAATGCTTGGTTTGCTGAGCGTGTGTTTCGTTTCCACAGCCTGCCCAAATATGTTCTACGTACTGTGCTGGAAGCGCTTTGTTTGCAAGTTGCGCTATGCAGCACCTCGGTCTCGCAGCAGTACCCTGGCACCCGTTTCATGGAGCTTTGACCCCGGAAAGATGGTCTGCCCTTGGCCCGGTACTATAGGGGCCTAAATAATCACCAACACGATTTTGGGGGTTCCTTATTATAATTATAGTATAGTGGGCCCCAAAACCCTATTCTAATTATTAAGGCCTCCGAAGCATCTTTGTGTTTTGGGTTTAGGGCGGACGCCCTAAAGACCTAAACCCGAAAGCCCAACCCCTACGCCGCAAACCCGAAACCACACCATGCTCTCGCTAAGCCACCATTCCCAAGACGGCAAGCCGCAGGAGTCCCGCCAAAGGCGACGACTTCGGATTGACCAGCAATGATGAACCTCTCCTTCCTTCGGGTTTTCGGGCTCTGGGTTACTTGGAGGTTCATGGGTAGTTACAAGTCTAAGTGGGGCCTTACCGGTGGATCCGAAAACCGACCGTTCTAAGGGTTATACCTTATAATTAAGGGGTCATAACCTGCTATTTTATAGGGTTTGGGGATACAGGTAATAATATGGGTTATAGATGTAGTTGTACCCTGCTTCTAAACTAACTACCAAGCTCGGGCAGGGCTGTAGGGTTGCAGTGAAATTGTAGTACGAGGCTTGTGAATTTCTTGTCTGAGTGGCTGTTACATAGTTGCAGGTTCTGGGTCTTCGCGTTTTAAGGGTTTTCGAGCCTTCGCAGATGTTTGAGCCGAGGTTGATGACCCCGTACGGTCATGGGGAAAGTTTCGGAATCACAAAGCCCTGTAAGCCCTAACGACCCGAGGTGGATCAGGGGTTCTTGAGCTTTTGGTTCATGGCTTGGGTTACCCAAAGGCCCCAAAGTAGTTCCTTTTTGGGATGACCTTATAGAATTCTAAATATGAACCCCAAGAAGGAACTACTTTGGGGCCTTTGGGTAATTACAAGGTTCAGCAACCGGAGGTCTGGGTTTAGGATTGAGGGGTTCCGGTGCTCTGGGATAAGGTTTATAGGGTTTAGGGTGTTGGATTCAAAATTTGCGGGTCAGAGGCTCTGATGTCTTACCAGGCCATATGGGAATTTGCATGGCTATTACAGTCTACACATGGTCGAGAATGTGGTTGGCTTTTACTATCACGGTTGCGAGTTTTATTGCACTGCAGTGGCCTGATTGAGATAGGGACCTGAGCAACTGGTAATTGGTTGCAGTATCCCTTTATGGTCCCGGTCAGTCTTATTGCTAGGGTCATCACGGATTATTGTTGCCATGGCGATGCACACGATGCTGGCGAGCGGGATGACGACGTTGATGACGATGTGGTTTTGGTTGATGAGGATCACGACGGAATGGCCACTGCTGCTGCTGTATCTACTGATCTTGCCCTGATTCCTTCACTTGCGGTCAATCGGGGCTTCTGTTTGATGCTGGCGATGGCTTTGCTGATGACAGCGTCTATACTGCTTGTGACTGCTTGTGTACGTAGAGTCCGAGACGGCCTTTCCAGAACCATCTCTGGCCCTTCTGCAGGCCCTTGGTAACCAGTCATCATGGCTTTCTTCTTGCAGAAATCGCGACAAATAGTGGCTAAACCCAAAACCCTAAACCCTAAACCCATTCCGGTGTGTCATGACGAAGAGTGGTGCAGTAGGAACTGCCTCACGCCCGAACCACAGCCCGAGCACCTGATCACTGGAGCTCCCAGCTCTGTAACTACTGTTGATGGACAAAATCCTGCATTACTTTAAGTACCCTAAACTATGGGAATTATGGTATATTCCTTATAATGGGTAATGCAGGATTTTGTCCATCAGCCGTATGAAAGCTCACACAGAATCTCAGGGTCTCAGGGTCTGGAGAAAGATTATCCAACTTAGCACTGAGCACGACTCGATTCTGGGGTATTGCACCCAAGCACTGAAGCGTATACCCTTAGTCCTAGACCCTCAACCCAGGGCCCTAAGCCCCAAACCCTCAGCCCGAAGCCCCAAGCCTCGAATCCTAAACCCCAAATGGGAGTTTCCGAAAATAGGGGACCCTCATATAGTACCCTAAATAGTAGGATCCTTATTATAAGGACCCCAAAATAAGGTACCCCCCTAAATCCTAAACCCTAAACCCTAAACCCGAATCCTAAAGCGGCTAAGCCCCGCGAACTCGAGGAGTTCATCTTCGCGGCAGCAAGCCAGGCTGGGCTTTGACCTGACACGGGTTCCTTTTAGGATTCGGTTTAGGGTTTAGGGTAGAGGGTTAGGAGAATAATTAGAGGGCTACTTGACAAACCACAACCTAACATTTTGGGGTTTTGGGGGGTTTAGGGTTTTGTGGTTCAGGGTTTTAGGGTCTGAGTCTAGGTTTAGGGTTGAGAAAAGGGCCCAGAGAGCCCAATACCCCTTAATCAAGTATTATACCTTAAAGTATAGCGGGTTTTGCCTCACCGATCCTGCCGAAGCACCGCCCTAAGCCCTAAACCCTAAACCCTAAACCGTGGCTCTGCTGAATCTAAACTGAATCGGAATTTTTTCGGGAGAGAAATGGTCATGAGGCTTCAGGGGTTTAGGATTTTTGAGCTGCGGGGTGAGGGTGTAGGGGTTTAGGGTTCCGAATGTACCCCTAAACCCTGAGCCGTAAATTCTCCCAGCCCTAAACCCTGGAGTTTGACCTGAGGTCCCAAGATAACTGGGCTTTGGAGTACCATACTTTAATACTTTTTTTCTTAATGGAACCCTTATGAAATAAAAGTTTATACTTGATTTCTCCCTGGTTACTTAAAAGCCCAGATAAGAAGGGCCTCGTGGACCGCTTCATCTGGATTTGGCCCGCCTGGGATGCCCGTGGCAAGCGACACAAGAAACACGGACGCTTGGCAGAGCAGCATGAGCTGACAAAGTGTCCGGATGCCCACCAAACCCTAAACCCTTTACGCGAGTCTGCAGATCCTGGTTTCGTGGTTGAGGGCTTCGGGGTTTGAAGGTTCAGGGGTGTAAGGAACTGCACCAGCCATGTCTAAAAAGATTCTTGACGACCAGATAAGCCATGTGCTGTCTCTACCTTCTCTTTTTTATTCGCTCTCTCTCGCTCTCTCTCTTTGTCTCTCCCTGTCTCTGCCTCTCTCTGTGTCGTCTCTCTCTCTCTCTCTCTGTCGCTCTCCCTCCTGTAACCCTTTAAGCCCCATGTAACCTCGGTAAAGGGATCCCCCATCTCGAGACAGAGTGAAAATAGCCCTCATCCCCGAAGGACTCTAAGGCTTAGGGCTTTTGGGATTTAGGCTTTAGCATGTAGGGTTCAGGGTTTAGGATTTAGTCTCTTTTAATAGGGCAACTAGGGCTTTTGGAATTGGGGTCCTTGGGTTTAGTATTTAGGGTTTAGGATTCCGGGTTGAGGATTTATTCTGTATATTAGGTCTCCTTTAGGTCCCGAGCGCAAAAGAAGGCGCCACTCCTGTAAGAAGGGCGCATCCTTTTGGGAAAAGCCCATTCTGTTTTATGCTACCGCCTTACCATCCGGTAAACCATCAGATCTAAAACCGAAGCCTTCAAAGCAACTATGTGCCCTGTCTTGTGATGAAGGTGCGCAGTTTCCGGCCGTTTTTGCATGGGGGTTCAGGCTTCTGAGTTGAATCATTCGAGCTCCAGCATTGTTTCGGTTTAGGGTTTGGTTTTGCCTGGCAAAGGTGATGTTCGCATCGTTTGGTCCACACTTGGCCACACTGATGACGAGTTGGCCTGCATCTGTGAGACAAAGTATGCCGTGGAGGCCACTAGTTGTTCAGTTACCAGTTAGCAGGCATGGTGGGAAGATCGAGATGCTTTATGCTTTTGTAGAGCAGTTTTATCAGAGATGCATTCAGAGGTTTGCTTAGTCTTGCGTTCGCTTAAGCACGGGTGTCAGATACAACCAAATTGTTCTGATTCTTTTTGCGGCAATGGCGTCTGCACTCGGCATCCCCATTGAATGTGACAACAATCAGCTGTGGGCACTGCCTGGCAACAGATGTATGAGGGTAAACTAGCGCAGAACAGCCTCTGCAACGACCGGGGACAGGGTGGCTGTTTTCAGAGACGACAGGCATCGGTGAAGGATTCACTAGTTGCGAGCTGTCTTGTTCCTTCAGTATGTCCCATTGCCATTGTACAAGTAGGTATACTGCTGGAAGTCTCAAACTCGGGTGTGATCCCCTAAATCCCAGAGGTTCCTAAAGCAAAGGCCCCTACCATAACAGGTCGAGTAAAGTGTAGTCTAGATACTTAGTCTGGCATAGTGTAGTATAGTATAATAGTATAGTGCCGTCTACGGTACAGCCCCTCTTTGAGGAGGCTGAGTTTTTTTCCGACCCGCTCGGCTGGCTTCTTGGCTGTCACTTGGGTAGTTCTCTAAATTAGGGTCCCCTTTTTCGCGGCTTAAGGTTGGGCTTATAGTGGACCTTGTTGTGCGGTCTATAAGGCTCAGGTCTTGCCATTTCTCAAGCTGTCAGCCGTCTTTGATTGCTTGCGACTCTAGGTGTAAACTTGTTTGTTTTGGCTCACAGGCAAAATGTGTGTTCTGTCATCTCTTGGATGCTTGAGAGGGCCAGCCCCGGCAACAACGGCGCTTTCTCAGTGCATTGCAAGCGAGCAGGACCCAGAAAGGAATATACGTTAAATTATATAAGGGATCCTATTATAATTTAAGGCATATTCCTTAATTAAGGGGTTTTGGCGGCTCTGGGGAGTTGCTGTGGGCGAAGAGATAAATTCACGAAGCTGGACTTGAACCGGGAAGCTCTGAGTCTGAGTCCTTAAACCGTAGGGTTTAGGGTTTAGGAGGGTTTAGGGTTTAGGAGGGTTTAGGGTGTATAGGGTTTAGGAGGGTTTAGGGAAGCCATCATCCAAGCTTTTGTTTCTGCGCGAGCGGGTGAGGCAGTTTTTCAGATCCCATAGCGCTGGCGGCCAAAGTTCTACGCTTCTCGGCCTTCTCGTTGTTTCAATGTTTGAGACTTTTTCGGCTTGCCGTTGCATGCTGGGCGCCAGACGAGACGCTTGAGATTTGGGTTTAGGGCAGGGTTATGGATCGAGCCGTCGATTGTCATAGAGTTCGGTACAAGTCAGGATGCGGCTTTGGGTTTCCAATCGTGGTTGTGCTTGGACGTTGGCGGCTTACACCCTGAAACCCGTGAAGCACTACTATAGGGGCTTGAATAAGCCTTAATGTTTAATTACCTATACTATCTTGGGGGTTCCTCATTATACTTATAGTACCCCAAAGCCCTTTTCTAATTATTCAGGCCCCTATATTATAGAACTCCTTTAAGAATCCCTTTAAAGGAACCCTATTCTAATTATTAAGGCCCCTATACTAAACATTAATAAGTCTGGGCTTTCCGAAAGCCTCACGAGAAGAGTTTGAAGTTCTTTGCTTTCCGGCTGCTTCGATCTTCCTGCAGCTAGCGTGAAGGTTTAGGGTTAGTTTAGGGTTAGCGTTTAGGGCCTGGGGTTTATGAGTTGGTATTCCCAACAACGAGATGTCAATAGCCGTTCCGAATGTTCTATGCTCTCTTTATCGTTCATGTGCAAGATGACCGTTTCCAGAGTCCACTTCCCCATAGACGCCTTCACAGGTCCTCCGCACAGAACAATTGAACCTCAGACTCTGCGCCTTACTGTATGTCTTTACTGTATGTCTTTTGAATCCTCATGCCTGTTACCCTGAACAGACCAAGCACTCCCCACACGATGCCCTAAACTCGACACCTTAAACCCTAAATCCTAACCCGTATAAACCATCAAGGGCCCAAATTGTTACCCTGAAAAACCCTAAAAACCCCACCCAGGCCTGCTTAGGCCGCACCCACCCTTTTTCTGGGGTGGACCCAGAGGACGTCCGGCAGTGATTGACACCATTACTTTGGATGGACCATTTTCAGCTTGGCCCACCCTGGCCCCTGGCCCCCCCTCCCCCCCCTGGCCCCTGGTCCCCGGCCCCTTCCTGGCAGAGGTGGGGACCGAGGGCGCCAGCCAAAAACCCTAAAAGGTAATATTTTGGGTGGAGCCAGTGTAAGCTCACAGCGGGGGGGAAAAGAAATAGAAACCAATTTGTAATTGTTTTCTCAGGAGATTGCAACCTTGTGTCTAGACGTGGATATGCCGCCCCCTCGCACCCCTGGAAGTGTAGGGGCGCCATCCTACAAAGAAAATACTGCCGCTGCGCGGCGAGACGCCCTAAATCCCTAAACCCTGAACCCTAAACCCTAAACCCTAAACCCCTAAACCCTAAACCCTAAACCCCCTAGCCCTAAGGGCCCCCAGAGGCCGCAATGCGAGAACTCCAACGAGAAAAAACTTGATCGCGCAGCCCGGAGCCGATAGAAAGCCCTTGGGCTCCGGTAGAATTAGTAGAATCGGGCTCCTTTAAAGTGTTCCTTATACTAGTATAAGGGTTCCTTTAAAGGGTTCTCCGGTAGAACTAGTAGAATAGGGTTCCTTGTTCCTTATAAGGGTTCCTTTAAAGGGTTCTCCGGTAAAATTAGTAGAATAGGGTTCCTTTAAAGGGTTCCTTATAAGGGTTCCTTTAAAGGGTTCCTTACAAGGTAGTAGAATAGGGTTCCTTTAAAGCCCTAAGGGTGCAAAGGACCCAATAATTAGGTACTCGGGTTTAGGATAGTAGTTATGTAGGTTACTATTTTGGAGAGTATATGATAATTAGGCACTTGGACCCTTAGAGAAGGGTTCCGTATAAGAGCTACCATAAGTTCGAGGGATGCTATAAGGGTTTAGTATAGGGGCCTTCATAGTTCGAGTAGGGTTTTACTTCAAGTAATAGGTTACTGGGTTTAGGGTTTAGGGTGGCTTAGGGTTGTAGGGTTTACGTAAAGTTTAGGGTTTCAGGTTAAATAAATAATGGGGTTACTGGGGTATATAACATATGTTTAGTAGCCTACTATTTAGGTAGCTGGAGCCGATAGAAAAGATCAGTTCGGTAGTTGGTTCATGTGAGGATTCCTTCAGGGTCTGTGCGGTTTAGGGTTCCTTCAAAAGGAAGGCCTTTATAGGGGTTGGAGGTTAAGATGCAAAGAGTTTGAGTTTGAGGGTTGCTTTAGAAGGGTTTGCACAAGTTCTGTAGCGTGAGTTCTGTGGGGTGTTTCTGGTTCAATTCCGTAGCTTACTTGGAGGTTCATGGGTAGTTATAAGTAGGGTTATAAGTAGGGTAACTATACTTATACCCCATATCAGGGGACTTATAACCCTACTTATAACTACCCATGAACCTCCCAGCAACCCGACGAAGGCCTGCAGGTCTCAGACTTTGGGATCTTGGGTTGTGAGTTATACCTTATAGGGTTTAGGGTTCAGGGTTTAGGGGTTTAGGGTTTAGGGTTCCCCGAAAATCTACTTTTCTGTAGGTTATTCTGCTGAGCCGAGATTCAGAATTTCGAAGGGGCCCTACAAGACAGTAGGTTTTGGTAGTTGAAGGCAAGGCACATGTGGCCGAGTGTTTCAGAGTGAGCTTTGCGGTTGTATGCTGCAGCTCCAGTACCGACGATACTTTGTAGAAGCTAGGTTTAGGGGTTTAGGGGTTTAGGGAGGCAGCAGTGGTGACTTGTGTGCTCTCCAGGTTTGTAGCGGTAGTCTTGATACGTTGTTGCGCGGAAAACTTGTATCGGCTTTTACACGGAAGTGCATGGGCCGCGCAAGCATGCACTGCTGCTCCAGCGTGTCGCCACCATAATCCCTAAACCCTAGATGATGGTTGCCAAGATTAAGGATATCGGATATCCTTCTATACTGGGAGTTTCATGGGTAGATATATATATATATAGATGTGGAGTCATAAGTAGGGCAACTGTAATTACAACCCATGCCAGGGGACTTTGTAAGCCCACTTATAGCTACCCATGAACCTCCAAGTGTGCATGTTGTAGGAGTCGGAAGTAGTAATACTTTCCCCTGAAGCCCTTTTCGAAGTATCGAACCCCCTGATGATTCCTTAAACCCTAAACCGTAAACTTTATGGAAATCCTGACCCTGCAGAGCATGCCCTGCACAAGTTGCCGCACCCAACCCAATTTCTAGGTATCTCGGGTTCAAAGCTGTAGGATATAGCGCAGTACCTTAAACCCTAAACTCTAAACCATCCTAAACCCTAAACCGTGGTGCCCACGATCCGAGCACCTGGTAGACAGGACCCAAGCATTTGTCTGCACTAAGGAGGCGGAATGCATCAAGGAGCGGACCTTGATGCAGGCCGTCGCAGGGTTGATGGTTGCCCTTCAGGATCGTGGGACTTGGTAACTAGCGTCCAGGCTTATCAAACGGTATACACGGCAGTTATAACCTTTCTAAGACCCATGACCCCTAAATCCCTAAAGCCCTAAACCCTAAAACAATAAAATCCTAAAACCATAAAGTCCTAAACCCTAAACCCTAAAACAATAAAATCCTAAAACCATAAAGTCCTAAACCGAAAAACCTAAACTCTGGACCGGTAAACCCTAAACCCTGAGCCTGCAAACAGCAAGGAGCCTGCTTGAAAAAGCTTGTGACAAGGTTTAGGGTTTAGGGTCATGTCCACACCTATAGTCTCCTTAGAAATTAGTATATTTTTGTCTTTTTTTGTTCATATAAAACGCAAGAGAATATTGAATTCGAACAGACCATTTGAGCAGTGACGCCGGGACCGTAGTAAACTAGCAGGAAGTAGGAAGTAGGTTAGCGCCAACGACTTGTTGCACTTTTCCTGCAGGCTAAAGTAGTAGGGTTTAGGGTTTAGGGTTTAGAAACCCTAAACCCTAAACCCTAAACCCTAGACTCGAAGGGGCTCAAACCTTGGGTCTGAGGTAGTAGCAGGGCTCAACGGCCAAACTATTACCGTAACCTACATTAGGGTTGATAATAAGAAGCTAGAACAAAGTAGGGTTTGGTAGTTTAAGGTAGGGTTACTAATCAGCAGCAGAACTTGTGTGCTTTTGCTTGGGTTTAGGGTTCACAGTTTGCACTTCACGATTTTCGGGATGCTTGTCCACCCTGTGTCAGGTATTCGTCAACGAACAGATGCTTGGCCTCACCTTGGCTGGTCCTGCTGCAGCTAGTATAGCGGCCTTAAATTATGGGAATAGAAGGTTCTGGGATACCTCAGACTATATTCTTCTGCGAACTAAGGGGGACTATTTCCAAAAGCGTCAACCCCCATAATAGGCCATTTCGGGGCGTCGCAACAGCTTTAACCCGAACCTTCAACTTTATCCTGCGTCCACGCATCGACAGGCCCTGCAAATTCGTGAGTTCGAGCTTTTTCGGGCTATGAATAAACTGGAGGTTTAGGCTTTGTATATATATATATATGTATCCCTGAGCCTTTGCCTAGTCTTCAATTTCCGGAGTTCGTGCTCCAGGGTGTCCTTCGAACTTTGGGGTGCAGGGCTCCCATTTGGGTAGTTGTCAAAATTAGGGTCCCTTTTTGGGTACCCTAAATAATAGCTGCCGTATTATAATAGGGACCCACAAAGGGACCATAATTTTGACAACCACCCGTGGAGTTCTCGCCAGCATTCGAGTTTGCGGTGTGGACTAATCTGGATGTCATACTCTGAGATGGGTGCCAGGTTGAACTTGCTCCGTCGCGGAAACCTGCGAACCCAAACCTCGGAGAAATAAAACATGACCGTTAGTGTGTGAAATTGATACAACTTCTGGGTTTGTTTGCTCTTATGACCTTGATTGTTGTCTCTTCGAGTTCGAAGATACGTGAGCACGTAACATCTCGGCACCTTGTAAGCATGCCAGCCGCCGTGCTACAAGTGGTACCTAGGCTACACCCACACGACACAAACCGAGAATCGTCCCTGAAGTGTAGCCTACGATAACGCCTGCGCTCCGAAACCCTGAACCCTGCACCCTAAATTTCTGGCCTGCAGCCCACAGACCCTTGAACCCAAACCCCAAACTCTTCAACCCTACCGTAGAACCCTCATGGTAAGGACCTTGAAAAAAATAGAAGCCTGGTGGCCAACCCTGCTTGCGCCGCCGCTGATCCTGGACATCGACGAGGACGCCTTCCCTCCGATGGAGCTGGTTTGGGGCTTGGGGTTGGCTTAGGGGTTTCGGGTTTAGGGTTTAGGGTTTATTGTTTTGAGTTTAAGGTCTAGGGTTGAGGGTCTTGGGCAGCTTAAGGTTTAGGGTTCGGGGTGGGCTTTTCCCAAAAGTATAGGGTCCTAAACTATTCCAATGTTTCAATTTCGTGTGCATCCATGTTCCGAAAGATGATAGAAGGTCTTTACATGTGAGTATTTCTACGCCTGCCTACATGCCTATGAACATAGTCCATTCAGAGTCTAGTGATGCACATGCATGCACACATGCAGACATACACACACACACAAGGACACATACATACCTGCCTACCTACAGACAGACAGACAGAGACAGAGACAGAGACAGAGACAGAGACAGAGACAGAGACAGAGAGACAGACAGACAGACACACACACACACGCATACATACGCACAGACATTCCTACCCACCTACATACATACATACGTACATACATACATATGCACATACATACCTACCTATTACTGTACCTACGTACGTGCATGTGTACCACGGCTTGGAGGCAGTTGCGCTTCTGTCTTCGGGGCTTTCGGATTGAAGTGATTCAAGTGCTTGGAACTCAAAACCCTAAACCCTAGGCGGTTCAGTACTACCGGGGGCTTGGGAGCTTTACCGAATCGTGGTTCCCATGCTAGCTCGTAGGTTTGGTGTGAAATTCTGTGGAGAGGTTGAGAATGGTTTAGGGTTTAGGGTTTAGGGCACATGGGAGTTCCGGAGAGTAAGCGACCCTAATACAGACGCATCGTGTTCGTCTCTAGAGATCCTTAGATCCTTACTGCAAGGCTACTTGAACAGAACCCCAATTTTCTGAAATCCCCACCTCCATGTCGGACTTTGATCCCTAAACCCTAATTCCCAAACCCTATAAACCCTCTTATGCAAGAAAGGCGCGCGCGCGCGAAGGGGATGGAACTTGGAGGATCAAGGCTGCCTCGAGATCTGCCGGCGAGCATTCCACGGCTTAGTAGCGTTTAGAGTTACGGGTTCACCTAGACCCCCCAACTACCCTTTATTGTAGCCCCAAATTACCTCTTAATGAGAAATAATTAGAGCCCTTTAAAGGGTACTTGGGGGGTTCTGGTATGATTTAGGGTTCAGGTTTCAGGGTTTCGGGTTCAGGGTTCAGGGTTTAGGGTTTATAGGTCTTATTGCGAGGACCACTTCGGCCAGAAGGCTTCGGCGAGTCTACTACACGAAATGAAGGAGAGGTGTCTCGGCAGCTATTTCCTAAACTCTTCACACACCCTCTTTAAGGTGGTACCCTCCTTGGATACCCTTGTCTCTGGCCATGATCATTCAACAGCGCAAGTTAACCAACACACGCACTACAATCGAGGGTCTAGGGTGGCGTGTGTGCATTTATAATATATATATATATACATATATATATATATATGTTTGGACGTATGTTGCCCCATAACCCTAAATCGTCCTTGGTCACTGACACTCCGTAGGTCTACTGGAGAGCGCGGTAAAGGATTTTGTCAGGAGCTGGGTCTGTGTAACAGAAGTGTCGGCGAAACAGTCAAGGGTGTGTCTGTATATACAAAGTAGCAACCCTTGCCATCATCAACAATCATGACATGAACAGAGCCACTAACAATGATCATAGTAGCAAGAGTTGTTTGCCCAGAGAGCGAAGAAAGCTTGGGTAAGTAGTAGTAACAGGCAGGTGCAGTATGCTTGAACGAAATGGACCGTCGTATCTCGACATGGGCACCTTCAGCTTGCTCTGTGTACGTATGTGGGATTGTTTTTCTGCTTTCTGTAGGAGCATATGTCATGCTAAACCTAGCTAGTCCCTTTTGCTGCAATCTTGTGCGGCATGTTTAGTCGAGTCTGGCATCACTCCATCAACGGCATCATGCACTGCAATGTCGCGAGCACAGGAGGGGCGGCGATTGAACTCGCAAAACACAGAAGCCGCAATGCATGCTGCAGCACATGGGACGAAGATGTGGCACACCAGTGGAGCATACCATGTTTAAGTTTAAGACACCAGAATGCATAAAGCTTATTGTTTGTGCAAAATATGTCCGCACCATGTGAACGAATATAGTTCAATTTCTTTAACATGCCTCCAGAAACTCTGGCAACGCTTCTACCCTGTCCTGGTTTGTTTGTGTCGGCGCATGTCGCTCGGTGTAGATGTAGGGTTTAGGGTTGTGGGTTTAAGGTGGACTGGAGACAGATACCACCGCCGCCACACCCCGACACTGCGTATCTCTAACACATCAAAACCACCCTGCACGAGTGATATCCAATCTCACGTCCTACGAGTCCTAAACCCTGTAAGCCATAAACCCTTCTGTTCATCTCAAAAGCTGCGTTGAATTTCGAACTCTTTCTTGTCTTGTACAGTATGTATGTAGATTGACATTGATTGGCATGTGTATGCAAAGGGCAGCCGAGAAGGACTCATTGATAAAACACGGGTGTGCGCGTAATTGTGCAGTTAAAACGTTTTAGGCCGTGAATCCGAATACCCTCAGTGTCAACCATAAATAATGATAATAATAGCAATAATAATAATCGTAACAATAGTAATAATAGTAATAATAGTATAAGCTTAACAAGATCTGAAGGCGGAATAGCAAAAGCACCCTTCCGTGCGCAGACTCAAAGACCCTCTGAGAGATCTCTCTTGCCTGTTGAGTCTCAGCTGCAGGGTTTATCATATATTATATATATGGTGTAGGTGGTGTAACCTTCGGCTTTAGTACGGGTTCCGGGGTTCAGCAAAGGGTGAACATGTAGGGATAGCGTTTTACAGTTTAGGGGTAGGGTTACTGGGTTAGGGTCAGAGGTCCTCGATTTGGATAGGAGCACCCGGGGCCTTGCATATGGAAGCAGGCGGTTGGGAGATCAATAGTCAGAGTGCTTCTCAAAGCAACAGGATGGCTGGGACCTGCTGTGCGTCTTCACAACAACAACAACAAGCCTACACCCGAATCCCAAAACATCTCCAAACCCCAAGCATCTCAGTAGGACCTCAGCAGGTGTCTTTGTTGAATCGAGCTAAAGCCTAGATCCTAAACCCTAAACCGTACAGTATACAACAAATAATGCATGTACAACATATATATATATATATATATACATACATGTGTATATACAAATCAGACGGGGACGCCGTGGATGCTTGTTTGTTCTTTACGGGTTGTGTTTAACCAAGTTAAATATTTAAATCTGGGCCCCTCTGGATCCAAGATCCAAGACTGCAAGAAACAGTTTCTTGGATCCATCTTGGATCCGGGGGCCCAGATTTAAAGATTTAACAAACCAGAGGGGGCCCAGATTTAAAGATTAAAAAAACTTAAATCTTTAAATCTGGGCCCCCCGGATCCCAGATGGATCCAAGAAACTTTTTTCTGCAATCTTGGATCTTGGATCCACGGGGGGCCCAGATTTACAGATTTAAGTTTGTTAAATCTTTAAATCTGGGCGCGCGGCCCTTGGAGCGGATCCAAAAAGTTTTTATCTTGGATCCAGGGGGGGCCCAATGTTTTGTCTGTCTGGCACATAAGGGAAAACTCAATGGAATTCCACATTTCCACATGTGCTGAGTCCAAAGCCAGAGAGCTGTGCAAATGTGGAGATGTGGAACTCCAGTGAGCTTTCCATAATCCACATCTGTTGATCTTAATGCTGATACTATAGTCTACTCTACCATACCAGACGATAGGTGTGCCACTGTTATACGATAATAGACCATTTTTTGTTTACACCAGTGCGAAACTATGCAACACTGTACTATCCTATGTTATGCTCTTTTGCGTTGGTGCTAGACTAGGCTACGTTTGAATGTAATAAATTACACCACAATATACCAAGCCCCTTCGTGCTGTGCTGTATTAGACGATATTGGATTGCATTGTATGTTAGTCGACACTGTACTATACAATACTTGATAATCGTCATTTATGCTCGAGTGTACTGTACTGTATTCCTGTTATGAACGGTACTACATATTACTTTACTATACTAGACTGCATTACACCAAACTAGATTATGGAGTCAATGCTTATCTTTATTCACTGTACTATACTACGCTCTAATAACCTATATATATATATATATATATATATATTGTAGTACATCATTCGCATAGCCGATACAAAGTCTACTGCAAGAAGATTAGTCTAATGGGAAGTCGAACTCATGATTTTATTCATCGTATATGTAGACATAACGCACACGATCAAAGAAGGCACAGCCTCAATTCGTACCTGCGATAAGCCCCGCCACTTTGGCACCGAGAGTACTGCGAGCAGATACCCTGTGGTGTCGACCCCGAGCCTTGTAAGTGGATATGGCGTGTGCATGGTACCAGGCTCTTCGGTTCATGAACCTGCATCGCTCTTTCTATGACCTATGCTCGTGCCTTATATAATGAACTAGAATTGAGGGCAGAATAGTACTCTAGACTCTAGACTACAATGCGCTATACTATGCTGGTGCTCTATACCTTACTATATCATGCTATGCTCTACTATACCCTCCTAAAGTAGTACACTGGGCCATGCAACAGTGTATTATCCTACACCATGCTGCGTTAGTGCTATACTAGAGTATAGTATCCCATGTAGTATATGCTATACCAGACTATAATAAAGTGTCAAAGCTACAGCATGCTACAGTGTACTTTTCTGCACTATATCGTACAATATCATATCACAACATATTGTAATACACTAGACTAGAATATAAGGCTAATCTTTGCCTTCTGCCTTCAATCTACAGTATTCATATTCAATAGTTTTGAGTGATATCAGACCGCCATGGTATGTATATATAGCATGGTATACGGCATTGTTCTATATCATACTATACTACACATATATGATGAACTAGAATATACCTCGCAATACTGCACGATACTGTTCGGTCCTATATTACGATGCACTATGCTATACTATATCTTACGCTCTGAAAAGTACCGCAATGCCATGGCTGCTGCCTCAAAAGTTATATTGAAGCCCGGCCGGATCCTGGTCAACCGTTTTTGGGTAAGCTTAACATCGGTTCATGAGGAGCTTCATGAGGAGCAAGCATGCCATAAGATAGAATCCACCGAGAATACATCGTAATTCACGGAGTTTCATAAGGCTTCTGTGTATAAAGAGCCTTGGGTCAAGGTAATACACAGGTAGAAACATACATGAAGGTAGGTCTTGGAGAGGGGTGACCGTGACTGCATCTGTATGGGTCTTGGTCATTTTATGTTTTCGGGATATGGTTTCTTTCAGCTTCGACTGGTTCATGTTGTGATCCCGTGTGGAACAAACAAGCGTCCACAGCGTCCTCCTCCCCAGAACCCATATATATATATATGTTTATATGTATACATAGTTATATATATATATATGTATTTATATATATATACAAATACACACACACATATATATATATATATATATTGGTAGATAGATTAGCAGTCGTTCAACCTTGATGGAATCGGCGAGTGTTGCTTTGTTAAGCTTCGGTCGGAGGCTCTCGGAAACTTAGGAGGTCCGGCTTAGCTTAAGGTGATGGGTTCCTATAGTCTCCTTAGGAATTAGTTTTCATTTTTCTTCATACAAGCCCCAAGAGAATGTTAAATGTATTTTTTTAGTATGGTTCTAAGGGGGTTATAGTTAGGTTCAGGGACGCATGAAGCACCATTGTTGGGAGGTTGGGGCTTAATTGGCGCAAGATGTATTATTGTTTTGGTCTAGGGCTTATACGGATTTAGGGAAGTAAGATAAATTCAAGAGCTGCATGTTGGCACCCCCTCCTTACGAATCATCATAGCTGTGCTGCGTCTGCCTATAGCTTATGTCTGTGATGCCAGTTCCAAGCGAAGACCCGTAGCAAACTAGCCCCCGCCACAAGAACCCTTTTTCCTTTTGTTTTGGGGGGGAGGGCCTTGTAAAGACTGCCCAATAAGAAAGAAGACTACCGGCAGTCTGAAAGGGGAAACGTCAAGGCCCTAATAAAACCTTTGTAAGACCGTCACAGAGCCCCTGTACCTACCTGGAAACGCCCTGAAAGAAACTAATTCTTAAAGAACCCTGAAATGGAAATTTTACAAATCCCTGACCTAAGGGGAATGCAAGATACGAAAGCCCACCCCCAAACCCTACACCCTAAACCCGCGAGACCAGGCCGCAAACCTAAGCTCTAAGCCGCGAGCGCTAAACCCGAAATGAGATAGACCCCTGGCAACGAGGAACGTCAGCGAAGCGCATGTCTCCTGTCTGGGTATGTCATACTTGGAGGTTCATGGGTAGTTATAAGTGGGGTTCCTTTAAGGGCTTTATACGGTATAGGGTTATAGGGTTTAGGGTTCATGGGTAGTTATAAGCGGGGTTATAAGTAGGGTAACTATAGTTATAACCCATATTAGGGGACTTATAACTCCACGTATAACTACTCATGGACCTCCAAGTAAGGTTGTTCAGTGTTCTTGATTATTCAGCGTTTAGGATTTGGGGCTTTTTTGGGGTGTGTAGGTTTGGAGTGATTTGCCACGGTTGGAGTTAACTGATTGAACATTAAAACTTTAGGGTTTTGGTGTCTAGTGGTGGGAGACAGCAAACGTTCCCACATCACGCCCAATCTTGCATCGATTTTCGGAGACACCTTTATCCCCGGCTGAGCTTTCAAGATACAGAGTTGGAGGTCCACGGCTCTCTTTCGCAGTGCAAGCACCCCAACGCATAAACCACCAATACCTAAACCCTGAACCCTGACCCCTGAACTCTAAGGGCTACAGGGGAAGTTAGTCTAGTGGTAATACAGAAAATCACTATTAGGGGCTGTATTTACACTTTTAAAGTAGGGCTTTAAAGGTTGTGAATAGGTGTGTTCGAGCGTTGTTTTTTTGGGGGGAAGGGCTCGTTAAAGTAGGGTCCTGCATTGGAACCCGGAGGGAATACGTCGCTCTTGCTTGCAAGGGCTCGCGCGAGTGCATATTGTTTCCAATTGCCACGACACAAAGTTTTGTTTCACACAAAACATGCAGCACTAAAGCCCGAAATTCCCAAACCTACCTCCCTAAAAACTACTAAAAGCCCTCCAGCCCTACACACAAGGCCCGTAACTAAGCCTAAATTAAAGGCAGTTTGGCGAGGTCAATTACTGGATGCGGCGGTATGTCCTCGCATGGCTGGCTCACCCGGGTAAAGATGCACCGGATCCCCCTGAGGCCGGAATGGTGATGTTTAGGCTCTTAGGGTTTAGTGTTTAGGGTTTAGGCTCTTGGGGTTTAGGGTTTAAGCTCTTAGGGTTTCTGTTTATATGGAGTTCAGACACTCATGTCTCGCTTTCGCGAATGTGCAAAGGTGTGGGGTCTTTGGGTCTTCTCGGATTCTTCACAGGGAGTTTCGCAACATTAGGGTTGCTTAACAGGAAGATCTGTGATTAGAATCATAGGTGACCTGTAACCTATTTGGGGTACTATGACCCCCAAACAATTCACCTTTAGTTCCCCCTAGGATAGCGGACAAGTAAGGACCATGCCTGGATTTCTATCCAAACCACCGACCCAGATGGTATGCACCCAGCTTTCCCCCGCTGGTCAAAATCAGATGATAAAGTAGCAGCAACAGGTGTATACAGAAGTAGAGATACTTGCAACAAGCGCATGCTACAGTGAGACTAGGTAGTAGTACTGGGAACAATTGCTGCAGCTGCAGTTGTTGCTCACGTTGTAGTACCGGAGACAGCACGGTAGCAAATTTGATAGTGAACCGGCCAAAGCCGCACTGCCTTATGCTAGGATCTCTCTGTTGGGCATGCTTATCATCAGGAGTTGCTGACTGACCGTCGAAAATTTGCACGGTTGTGCGTGCCCGGATAAAATCAGAAGCTCAAAGCCCCTCAGCCCCGAATCTCTGATTCCTAAAACCCTAAACCCTAAACCCCTTAACCCTAAACCCTATGGCCCCGAACCTCTGATTCCCACCAGTCTGCCACTAAGCCGACAGGAGCTTTTGAAGCTCTGCCCATCGAGAAGCCTGGCCCAAGTGGGGGAGGCGGCTTCAGAGAATCATAGTGTAAGAGTCGGAGCAACTAGCAGTTAGTAATAGTATCTGTAGTATTGGTATCCCCTTGTGGCATATATATATATATATATATAGATCATATATACCTTAACCCTCCAAAACCTACTTTTTTGTAGGGTCCCTATAAAATCTATACTAGGGTTTATAATAAGAACCCACAACAAAGTAGGTATTGGTAGGTTAGGGTATATATATATATGAATCATTATATATCATATGTGCATACACACGTACATACATACATATGTATATGTATATATAAACAGACAGAGTGCAGCACTCACCCCCCCTCCCTCGCAGAAGGAGGAGGAAGAGTGGCGGTACTCGTGATAGCAGTCACTCTGGAAATCAAAGCAACAGCAATGACAAAAAAAAACAAACTAGTGCGAAGGTGGAATGATAAATCCAGTGACCCTAAGCCCGTAAAGCTCTTGTCTTAGGTTTATGCAACACAGTAGAACAAGGTTCAGGTATCAGGAGACCCTGAAAACTCCTAAACCCTAAACCTCAAGGGCTAACCGGAACGCCTAAACCCCTAACCTTCACATTCTGAACCCCCTTAGCCCTAATCTTCGAGCTTCACTTAAGGGGTCCCTAGGATAGGTGGCATATGATACTGCTTCTGTCGTTTCCCGTATTTTCTGAAACTCCCAAAAAACCAAAACCCCAACACTAAACCCTAAACCCTATAAACCTGAAAACCCTAAAACCCTCAACCTCATCCAGCTTACCCTAAAACGTCCGAAGCCCGACAAGACTGCACCCGCATCCCGTCCTGACTCGAGCTGTGAGTTTTGGTGTTTAGGGTTTATGGGGCTGAAAGGGATTGCAGGGATTATAGGGCTTCTAGGGTTTATAGGGCTTATAGGCTTTCTAGGGTTTATAATAGGGTGAATTAGCCCTGTTTGGTTTATAGGATTTTTCAGTTTCAGACTTTGGGCTTCGCATGTTTAATTTCTACTATAGGGCCTTAATAATTAATTACCTATACTATTTTGGGTGGTTCCCTCATGTAATTATAGCATAATGGGCCAGGTTTCTGGTTTCAAGTCACTCTTTTGAGGATCAGGGCCTGGGGTGCAAGGCAGTACAGGGCGACGAACAAACTCCGCGAGACCTCTCGATGCAGTGGCCGTAGATCACCACCTAGACCCCTAGAAGTAGGCAAAATAATGGCCCAAAACTTCTAAAAGGCTATTATTCTACACACCATTGGGGTCCAGGCAGAGTCAGAACAAACCTGAACTGAACCTTGATGTGAGTTAGAGTCCGGGGTGAGGCTGCAGTGCATATGGCACAGGGCTTGCGAAAACCGTGAGATCCCTGAACCCTATCCCGTCCAAGTAATCTTGAACCGTAGGTTTTAGACCCAAACCCTAAACCTTAAAACCCTAAACCCCTAAACCCATAAACCCCCAAACCCTAAACTCTCAATCCTGAATTTGTCAGGGCTTGGCGGACCTACGTCCCCTGGAGCTGCAGCTACTGCCGCCAGGGACGCAAACCAGGGGCGTCCAACTCTTCTATCTGACTTCGAGAGTCCTAAGCACCTTTCTGAGAGATACTTACAACAACCATCATGGTGCGTAGTTCTTACTACAGAAACCCCACTTTGTCATATGTAATTATAGGACTTATACCTTTATCTCAAGGATTTGGGTTCGGGGCTCTACGGAAGGCTCCGGCCCTACCTAGTGGGGGCTCTGCAAGAAGTACACCGGGCTCCCTAAACTTACAAGCACCTACCCTAAACACTAAACCCTGAACCCTAAATCCTAAGCCAAAAACTCCAGACCCGTCCCCAAAGCTCAAGCCGTAGCTCTTCCTTCACATGGCTCCCGAAACGCTGAACCGAAGCCGCTGCGTTGCGACATGCAGGCTAATGGTCGTCTGGGTCAGCAACGGTAAATAGTAAATATTTCCCTCACTTAGTTTGCTAACTATGACTGGGTTCTGTTGTTGCTTGTTTTTCTATTTTATATTGTTAGTATTATGTCGTGCTGTTTAAATATTGTTAAATACTATCGATGATCATTAAGTGTGAATCATTAAGTGTGACGCATACAAGAATCTGATTTCAGACTGTCTTCCGTAGGCTTTAAACGGCTAACCTAGTGGTTCGGTGAAAGAGACTCAGGGTACAGTCAACCCTCAACCCTCGTTGTTTCAGGGTTGAGGGTGGGTTGAGGATTTCGGACACGGTGTGCAGGGCGGAGGCTATATCAACCGTAAACCCTATAACGTTTAAGCCCTACCACCTGCACTAAACCCTAACCCTAAACCCTACCACCTGCACTATACCCTAAACCCTATAACGTTTCAGCCCTACCACCTGCACTAAGCCCTAAACCCCTAAACCCTAAGCCCAAGTCCCTAACACGTGCACGTTTCAACCCAAAACCTGACACCCTCCAGTCTAAAGCATCGAAGGCCCAGTGCAGGATTGCCAAGAACCCTTTGAAACACGTCGGGGCTAGGGTTCTGTTTGGTTCTTAGTAAGGAATGGGGGAATGGATGTTGGGGACTATTATTGGGGATTATATAGGAGCTACTAGAGGGATCCGTTCACCCATTCCCTACTACCAGACAGGGTTTAATTAGTGTTTACTGTGTTGAGTATGGCGGTCAACCTTCCGGATTCAATGCTGCAGTTTGGGCATTACGGGCTTAGGGTTCAGGGATGTGGGGCTGAGCTTCAACCCTTGACCGTAACAGGAAAGCTCCCAAGCCCCATAATGCCGAAGGGTTCAGTAACCTTACAACATTCCCAGATGTAAGAAAGACGCATGAAACAAGAGCGATCTTTCTTCAAGGTGTAGTATATTGGCTTCTAGTTGAGCGAGGCTACTTTATGGCTTCTGCTTCACCACTTCGCCGCGCTCGGTCTCCAGCACTGAGAACGATCGAAGGCCCGCCCGTCACGGAGAGTGAAGTTAAACTAAGGAAGACTAGAATATAGGGGGCCTTAATAGCCTCAGAGTAGGGTCTTGGGGCATATTATGCCATAATTATAGTAATTTGTATCTTAAGGAATTGCATAGGTAATTAAGGCCCCTGTATTACATCCGAATGGACTTTGGGAGATCTTGCATGTGACATAGTACGGAAGTCCAATACCTGCAGGCTCATACCCTACGCCTTTCTTTGGTATCTACTTTTCTATACAACAGATCCGAACCATAAAACTAGGTATCCTAAATCAAGGGCTAGGGTACGAGCCTCTAGGCACGTTGCGTGTGTGAGTCCCCTGCAGCGTGCTCAGGGAAAGGCAGCGTGTGTGACACAAACTCGAAGAAAGGACAGTGATGCTGGCTTGACATGCATACAGAGCTTCTTAAGCGAGTTTCTGAGCATTGGCGAGGTTTCAAGAGATCCTTAATTTGTCGAGACAACAGACCCAAATATAGTACCCTAAATAATAGGGTTCTTATTATATGGACACCAAAATAAGGTAGCCCCCCAAACCCTAAACCCTAGACCCTAAAACCATAACACCCTAAACCCTAAGGTACCCCTAATTTTCGGAAAATTTGAAACCCATATAGAGCCCTTTACACGAACCCTTACAGTACCCTGATAGTAACCCTTTAAAGGAGCCATTAGGTACCCCTAATTTTCGGAAACTCCCAAATCTTGACATGAAACCCTGAACCCTAAAACCCTACAGCCATAAACCCTTTAACCCTAAACCCTAAAACCCTAAACTCTAAAACCCTAAAACCCTAAACCCCAAACCGTGAGGTACCTTCGCGTTTGCGATGCCGGCGCGGAAGTCGTGGCTCAAGATACAGACAGGCCGCTTCAGGGCTGCTTTTGGGGCCTTAATCTAGGGTTTGTAGGGTTCCTTTAAAGGGGTCTATTTCCTCGGGTTCCTGTACAGGGGTCTACGTATAAGGGTGATTATAAGAAACTCTATAAGAGTACCAGAATATAGGGGCCTTAATAATTACCTGTACTATTTTGGGGGTTTCTTTGTTATGATTATAGTATAATGGGCCCCAAAACCCTATTCTAAATATTAATGCCCCTATATTATATTTCGGATGAATCCGGTGGCGGATGGTCGTTTCAGGTTAAGGCTTAAGACTGAACAAGGAGAAGTCAGAGGCACGGAACTCCAAGGCCGTGATTGTGCCACGAGTTTCATCCGCAGTGGAGTAAGCTTTGTTTGTGATTTATATCGCTGAGCGCTTCTGAAATCTCCACTGCTGCGTGCTGCAGCCCAGCACAAGTGCATCAATCAAGTCGTAACTACTCGTATTACGACTGTGCATATGTGCGTGCATGCATGCATGCATGCATGCAAACATGCAGGTATGCGTGTATGTCCGTGTATCTGTATCAGTAGCCGAGTCATGTCTCGTTAGGTTGTAATGGGCTTCGGCACGGCAAGCCGCACAACAGTTGACACGACGTGGGATTTAGGCCCATCTGGGGCTTATATGGGCAAGTATACGTAGTTGTTATGATAGAACAACAGTTTCTCACTGCGGGGACAGCTCTTCGATTCGAAGAAAAGCCAATAGCTGTTTCCTACTTGTGTCCAGCAGCAGAGCTGTTGCATGACCAGTTTCTTCGAGGGATTGCAAGCATTAGCCCAAGCAACACATGTGAGAGACATGCCCTAAACCCGAACCCGCAACCCATGCCTATTTCCTAAGAACCCCAGACCCTAAACCCCGAAAGCCCTAAACCCTCAACCTCTAAAGCCTTAAGCCCTCAACCATACGTGAAGGATGCTGAGACTCAATGGCAAGGGTTCTGAATCAGTTAATTATCTATATATATATATATATATATCTCATGATCCTCCGTATAAAGCCCTTATAGAGATCCCTTGTAGATCCCTTTAAGGAACCCTTCAAGGAGCCCTTTGAGGAACCTCACGTAGTAGATGCGCAGGAGCGACGCTGAGGAGGCGCTTGCAGTTGAACCAGCCCCTTTCCTTCAACATGGTTCGAGGTCTCCCAGTGGGCCCGTGTTCCATTTTGTTGACCCCAAACCCTCAACCCTAAACCCTCTACGGTTGTTATAAAACGACCCCAGTGCCAAGAAGGGAGGCAATTTTTAGTAGTTTACTTGGGGTCCTCGGGTTTGAGGCGACTCCAGGGTTGGGAGGTTTTTCGGCGTTTAGGACTCTTCAGGATTCAGGAATACCTTAGCCTTAGTAGCTGAGTGGATACACTTTACACTTTTGGGGATAATATTACCCACTATAAAACTGAAAGTGTACATTTTTTGGCGCTTATGAACCCAGCAACTAAGATACAGAGGTGTTACCCAGAGAGCCCAATACCCCTTAATTAAGGAATATGGCTTAAATTATATAGGGCTTCATATTATGATTTAGGCTATATTCCTTAATTAAGGGGTATTGGGCTCTCTGGGTACGTTTATGATTTTGGGGTCTCCAGGGGTTTGGGGTTTGCGGCAGGGCTGAGGGGCCCTGGGTTTAGGGTTGAGGGGTTAGGGCCTTAGGGGTTAGGGCTTTAGGGGTTTAGGGGTTAGGGGTTAGGGCTTTAGGGGTTAGGGCTTTAGGGGTTAGGGCTTGAGGGGTTAGGGCTTTAGGGGTTAGGGCTTTAGGGGTTGAGGCAGAAGCTCTGTAAGACAGAGTTTATCTTATCTTGATTGGCCATGGTTTCAGATTTCCCATATGGACCCTAACTGTTGTGGACCCACGCTGTTGAACCGAAGACGGAAAGTGCGCAAGTTTTCTTGAGGATGCCCCACTCGTATAGGAGCTTGCACAATTAGAAGTACCTAGACCCCTAGAAGTACGAAC
The DNA here is from genome assembly GCA_003297005.1 of Symbiodinium sp. clade A Y106. Taxonomy (NCBI): domain Eukaryota; class Dinophyceae; order Suessiales; family Symbiodiniaceae; genus Symbiodinium; species Symbiodinium sp. clade A. The sequence continues at coordinate 42,623 of BGNK01000864.1, forward strand.
ATAATGGCCCAAAACTTCTAAAAGGCTATTATTCTACACACTTTTTGGGGTCCAGGTAGTAGTCTAAACCCTAAACCCTAAAACCCTAGACGGGCTTAGACCTTTAGGGTTTGGGTCTTTGGGGCTCGAGGCTAAGTCGTTAGGAGTTTTGCCTCGGTGTTGACAGGATAAATAACCCAAGCTTGTTGTGTAATGCTTGTGGGTCTGAGGTGAACTGTGAACTTATATCTTTATCGCCGATGGTCTATAGAGCTTACAGGGTTGAGGGTTTTAGGCTTGCAGGGCTGAGAGGGCATTGGGCTTCGTGCTTGGACGGTTTAGGGTTGAGGGCTTCAAGTTATGGTTCAGGATTTACAGGGTTCAGGCTGTGGCGCAAACCCAACAATTTCCTCGACCCTAAACACCTACCTTCTACTAGACACTGAATACCTACTATTACTTGATGGCCCTACTGAAGGGTTCAAGAGGATACTGGTTTTCCCTAATTAAACCCTGAACCCTAAACCCTTAAACCTTTAACCCTAAACCGCTGAGGTGGCCATGGCCCATCGCTTAGACTTGTTCGCGACAAGCCTTCATACCTTGCGGCCCTTCGCGCTCTGGCCTGACTGTTTAGGGTTTTAGGGGTTTAGGGCTTTAGGGCTTTAGGGCTGTAGGATTTAGGATTTAGGGTTTAGGGATTTAGGGCTTTAGGGCTTTAGGGCTTTAGGATTTAGGGTTTAGGGATTTAGGGATTTAGGGCTTTAGGGCTTTAGGGCTTTAGGGCTTTAGGATTTAGGATTTAGGGTTTAGGGATGTAGGGGTTCAGGATTTAGGGTTTAGGGATTTAGGGTTTAGATGGCTTCCCTGACATGTTTATTCTCTGATCTGCTCCCCACATCTGTCCAGTAGAGGCTACTGGGGTGGGTGGCAGTCCATCGTTGTTGTCCCTGTCGTAGCATGTGTACACGAGGTAGGAGTAGAAGCAGTAATCTGTTGCATCAAGGTAGATCTAGATCGATCAAGTAAGTCTTTCTAGTCGCTGTCACCGCCGTCAGCATCATGTTCACCATCGAATGACTAACCAAACTGTTGATGATTGCAAATAGCATTCCTGCGGCGCTGTGTCAGCGCATGTCATGACACGGGCCACTGACCAGTGTAAATTCTGTCCGGATCCCTTCTTCGAGTTTTCTGAGGAGCACCTGCACCCTGAAGTACTATAACCTGCCCAGAAGGCCTATTCTAAGAATTGGGCCCCTTTGCTTTTACCCCGAAATCCTTTATCAAACCCTTATTTTAGCAGCCTTTTGAAGGGATTCTCTTAAGGAGCCATATTCTACGTGTTGAGGCCCCTAATTAGTCACTGCGCCGAACTTACCGTACCATTCGCTCCTCAGAAAGAAGTTTCCTGGCTTCCATTCGCCTATCTGCGCCATGAACCCTAAACCCTTAACCCTAAACCCGTAAGCCTAAACCCTACACCCAAATCCTCGAACCGCGGCGCCGCTTGAGGTTGAGCCCGCAGAGCTCGTGACGATTTGTCGTTCTGTGAGAGACGGTTACACACCCAATCACGTGTGGTTCCAGATCGAGTCCAACTTGCGTCTCTGCTGGTGTTTGGGTTGCTTTGCACTTTGAGTGCCTTCGTTCGGGGTCCTCATATTCGGGATCTCACTGAGCCTGGACTGAACATCGTGGCCCGGTTTGCGGGTTGCATCTCGTGACTCAAGATACCTGTTTGCAGGATCATAGCCCATAATACTTCAAGCTAAGCTCCACGCTGCGAATGCTCAACTCCCAAACCCTTAGGTTTCGGGGCTCAGGACTTTCCTCAACATTCCCAAATCATAGTTTTGAGTCGAGATGCCCACATCCTTTCGGTCCCCGGCCCAGCTGCTGGTTTCGGAGAGCAGGGTTTGGCATTCATGCTAATGTTGCAGACTTGCTGCAACTTATCCATGCAGTGATCGTGTCTAATGGAGTAACTGTCTGTCTGTCTGTCTGTTTGTCTGTAAGTCTGTCTGTCTGTATGTATGTATGTATGAAGGTAGGTATGCGTACATATGTACATATGTACAAACTTACGTATATGTGTATGCATGCATGGATGCATGCATGCATGGATGCATGGATGCATGGATGCATGGATGCATGGATGGATGGATGGATGGATGGATGCATGGATGCATGGATGCATGGATGCATGGATGCATGGATGCATGGATGGATGGATGGATGGATGGATGGATGGATGGATGCATGGATGCATGGATGCATGGATGCATGGATGCATGGATGGATGGATGGATGGATGGATGGATGGATGGATGCATGGATGCATGGATGCATGGATGCATGGATGCATGGATGCATGGATGGATGGTTGGATGGTTGGATGGTTGGATGGTTGGATGGTTGGATGGTTGGATGGTTGGATGGATGGATGGATGGATGGATTGATGGATGGATGGATGCATGGATGCATGGATGCATGGATGCATGGATGCATGGATGCATGGATGCATGGATGGTTGGATGGTTGGATGGTTGGATGGTTGGATGGATGGATGGATGGATGGATGCATGGATGCATGGATGCATGGATGCATGGATGCATGCTACGTACCTACGTACCTACGTACCTACGTACCTACGTACCTACGTACCATGCATGGATGCATGGATGCATGGATGCATGGATGCATGGATGCATGGATGGATGGATGGATGGATGGATTCACAGCATCTTATGAAAGACCATCTACTAATTTCCGTTTTGCTTCGTCGTCGTCTCATCTCAGGCTTTCTCTTCTCGGCCCTAACGTGACGTTCGATGAGAATCTGGTTGGTGGCCCACATGGTTGGGAAGCCTGGACGCAGGCCTTGGATGCATTCAGGGGACTGTCCAAGCATCCTTATCAGGGGCCCCCAGGCTCCACGACCTACTTCTCGCTGGCAACTAGTAAAGCCCCAGTATGGAATCCCATGCAGACCCTACCAAAAAGAAGTAGGTTGGGGTTGCTCAAGGATATACTGCAGTACGCGGGGCTCGCGTGCCGGATTGTTCGAAGATTGCCTGAGCATGCCCGGAGGCTCGTAAAGTCTGGGTCTCGAAGCCTTAAACCCTAAACCCTAAACTCTAAACCCCGAACCCCAAACCCTAAACTCTAAACCCTAAACTCCTAAACCCTAAACCCTAAACCCTAAACTCTAAACCCTAAACCCTAAACCCTAAGGCCTGGGTCTTGTCCAGAGAGCCCCATACCCCTCAATCAAGCCATGTACCTGGTATTATGGGCGGGGGGNCAAAAATTTCGGAGAGGAGGGGGGTGGGGAGTGTGTACAATTACGTTAGTAGGCATGTATGTACGTACGTCCCTAGGGGGGGTTGTAATAATATCAACTGTTTAAGGTATAGTCCTTAAATAATTACCTGAAATTATTGGGGTTGTAATAACAATACTAATAATAGTATAAAGTAATAGTAATTGTTTAAGTTGCTTTAGGTATAATCCTAAAAGAAAGGTACTGGGCTCTCTGGGTGAGCTCAGACCCGAAACCCTGGAGGATGCTCAGACCATGCTGCAGCAGATCCGGAGGAAAGATCTTCAGCAAAGCCTAAGCTGATGCAGCTTGCAGAGCTGCTTGACCCGAGGTTTAGGATTTACATATATATATATATAGACATATATATATATATAAGAAGTTTAGGGTTTATATATATATATATAAGGAGTTCAGGAGTTTAGGGGTTCAGGGTTGCTCAAGCTGCTTGACCCTGGGGTTTAGGGCCGAAGCTCTTTGACCCGAGGTTTAGGGCCTAGGGTTCAGAGTCTAGAGGCTTCGCGGGAAGTGTGCCAAGAGGGCACGGTAGTCGAGTGTAACCGGGCCCTCAAAGGAAGCCATAAACATAACAAGGCCCAAAAGCCCAAGAGATCCGAAACCTCACACCCAAAGGCCCAAATCAATCCGGAACCCCAAACTCCACCCTAGCCGAAGACAAGAATGCTTTCACGCTTTCACCAAACCCAAAACCCTTAAACCCTAAACCGAAAGCCCTAAACCCTAAACGCTAAACCTTAAAGCCCCAAACCCCTAAACCCTGAACCCTAAGCCTTCAGCCCCACATTCGAAGCCAAGGTCGGCTATGCATCGATGTTGTTTTCCATTCTCGTGACTTTTTCAGCTACCCGATGAGCCCAGTAAGACAGCGGCCTCAATGGGGTTTCCTTTCAAGGGGCCTATAAGGGTTATATAAGGGCTCTATAATACAGGGGTCTTAATACTAAGAATAGGGTTTTGGAATTTGCTATGATTAATGTAGGAACCTGATTAAGAAACCTTGGGCCTTTATTAGGGTTCCTTATATGAATCCTACTATCTTGGGGTTATAGGACCAGGGTTTCTTAATCAGGTTCCTACATTAGAATTCGGAGCCTCCAGGAAAACAAGACTTGAAATTCTTCCGGCTCCTCTAGTCCTGTACTAACCTATATGGGTGGTTGTCAAAATTAGGGTCCCCTTTTGGGTACCTTAAATAATTTGTACCGTATTATAATAGGGACCCAAAAAGGGACCATAATTTTGGCAACCACCCATATGGCAGATGCTGGTTTGCGCGGAAAAGTCTATGCCTGCTTTACGCAACGTCATAGCAGTAACGAGCTATGTAGCTAACTGGGCTTTTCGGGCTAGCTCAGGGGGTCCAAGTGAGCCAAGACAGACTCTGGTCTATTGCTGTCCAGTAAAGACTAATTATAAGACTGATATCGAAAGTAGCAGGTCGCAGTTTTCACCCGGGAAGCGAGACCTCATGCACATACATGAACTGCTTCGCGTCATCGCCATAGCCTTCTCAGGGTCCATATCTCATTTCACGACGATGAACGACCGTCTGCGCCTCGAAGAGACTACGAATCCACAGCTTCTTCTTTTAAATATCATTTTTTGAGCTGTCAGATCCCGGCATGTGCCACTGGACCATCTTGAGAAGGAGCGGAAATGCCCACAAGATAATGCAGTTAACAGGATGGGCGGTTGTCAGAGAAGGACTTCTGCCCGAAACTTTAATCGCGATGGGCTTCGGACTCTTTACTATGATATTCCTTCTTTGAATCCTGGTTGTAGGTTGTAGGGTTTAGGGTACAGGGCCTTATGTCCTATGAGAGGCATGCAAGTATCGCTCGTAGAAGGTAATCTTTCAGAAGAGTTGCTGCCCATGTGCACCTTAGAGCGAGCTCTGGTTGCCGCGGTGCTTTACCGGAGATCGCAAGCCTGGATTCGTTTGCCCTTCGCCCAAACCCTACACCATAAACCCTTGAGTAGATCCAAATCGTTACTGCCTGAAGCTGGTCAATGTTTCAAGGCAAGGGAATCCCATTTTGTTCATCGCAGGCCTTCAGACTCTCACCGCCAGACCGGCTTATCAACTCGGCCATTTCAACCTTTAATTTGGATCGCAAGACCATCCTCCAACCCTCTGAGACTCTGAGCAGACATGTTCAAGTTTCACCTGCCCCCCCAAACCCTGAGCCCTAAAGCCCTAAACCCTAAAACCCTAAACCCGAAACCCTAAACCCCTAAACTCCTAAACCCTATGCGCCCTAAACCCCTCAACCCTAAAACCCTAAAGCCCTAAAAACCTGACCCCTAAACCCCTCAACCCTAAAACCCTAAAACCCTAAGCCCTAAACCCCTGAACCCTGAACCCCTGAACCCTGAACCCATAAACCCTGAATCTTGAAGGCACCGACTGAAACTCTGAAGAGATGGACCCAACTAACTATTCCGTAGGGTTTAGGATTCAGGGGGTGGTTAGAATGAGGGTCATTGGGTTTTGGGTTTAGGGTTTAGGATCAGGGTCATTGGGTTCCGGGTTTAGGGTTTAGGGTTTAGGATCAGGGTCATTGGGTTTGGGTTTAGGGTTTAGGGTTTAGGATCAGGGTCATTGGGTTCCGGGTTTAGGGTTTAGGATCAGGGTCATTGGGTTTAATGAGCGCTTTTCGGTGCAAGGTTGTGGGGTTGACGGCTTTCAGGTTAAGTTCGGACTTGCATCTTCTGTGGTGTAACGTAGGGCTGTCGGCTGCAGGCACATACGCCCGACCGGAGCAAGCCGTGGAAACTACTACTATAGGGGCCTAAATAATTACCTATACTCTTTTGGGGGCTCCTTATTAATTATAATTATAGTATAATATACCCCCGCCCAAAACCCTTTTCTAATCTTTAAGGTTAAGAAATCGGGCCAGCCAATCATTGGGGCTGCCAGAAACAATTATTTTTACGTAAAGTTTACCTTTTCGTTATCCTCCGGATCATCCTCCCTGGTTTTGTTTTCCTGCGAGTCATNAAATCGGGCCAGCCAATCATTGGGGCTGCCAGAAACAATTATTTTTACGTAAAGTTTACCTTTTCGTTATCCTCCGGATCATCCTCCCTGGTTTTGTTTTCCTGCGAGTCATCATCTTTGTTATCCTGCGCCTTATCCTCCTGGTCATCCTCGCTGGTTTGGTTTTCCTCCGAGTGATGTTTTTTTTCCTCGTGTTTATCCTGCGGATTATCATCCTTTTCATCCTCCTTATTTTTGTTTTTCTGGGAAGGGGGAGGTAAAATCTAGCAAAATTTCAGGTAAACCGGACCGCTGCGCTGCCAGGAAGAAGGCACGCGAGGTAAATTTTAGGTAATTTTTTCCTAAAATTTACCTCCCCCTCCTCCTCCTCCTCTTCCTCCTCCTCCTGCTCGTGCTCCTCCTCCTCCTCGTCCTCTTCCTCCTCCTCCTCGTGCTACAGCGAGGATGACCGGGGGAGGATCGGGAGGTTAATTGAAATCAGCGAGGCTGTCGGGGAGGATGATGGAGAGGATAATTTGGAGGTAAATTTGCGAAAAACTACACATCGACAGGATGATGGGGAGGATGATCGGGAGGATGACCGGGAGGATGATCGGGCGTAAATTTAGACCAGGCAGCGGTCAGGGGGAGGATGAGGGGNACAGGATGATGGGGAGGATGATCGGGAGGATGACCGGGAGGATGATCGGGCGTAAATTTAGACCAGGCAGCGGTCAGGGGGAGGATGAGGGGGAGGATAATGAAGAGGATGATTTTTCCGAAAAATAATTATTTCCAAGATTTACATTGTTTGGCTCCAACCCGTTCTCATAACTTTAAGGCCCTTATATTACACCCTCATTAAGTGCGAAACCTTGCCTGGTATCCCAAGCGACCGAGTCGTAACATGAACCTCTGCATGCAGCCCCCTCCCTAACAACGGTCATCGTTGTAGACATCCGAATGTCGGGGCACAGTGGGGTTTATGAATCCGGGGCCACTTTAATCCTCGTGAAACACGAGTACATGAAAGCCAGTAATATAACATGGTTGCAGCAGCAACAACAACAACAGCAAAACACACTACTACGACGACGACGCAGATGACGAAGAGGGTAAGACAATAACAGCAACAATATTCACAGCCATCGAATCAAACTATTGGTAAAGAGGCCAATACCCGTACGTACAAGCCCTTAGCAGGCCCTGCTTAGCAAGGAGAGCTCGAACGATGTAAGCGCTGAACATTTTTGAGCCCACAATAAACCTCTCAAGTCCATATAAAACCTTACCAAACCCATAATAGCTAATAGAAGTTTAAACTTGATAGAAGCCAGGCAAAACCCTGTTATTCTCACAGAGCCCCGGCATCATCTCAGCGTTTTTTTTTATGTTGAAGCCACCTGAACTGAACTTTGAGCATAAGGACCCGAGAGCCATGACTAAGTGGGCCCGACACTCCCTGGCTGGATGCAGACGTCTTTAGCCGAGGGTTTCGGAGCCGTTTCGGGTTTGGGGCGCAATGGAAGAATCAACCTCGTACTATACTTCCTTAAATAGGCCTTATTAGGTCCTTATTATGAGCATTGAGGCCCCCTACCCCTCCCCCTACCCCCCTAAGGGTCCCTATGATACATGCTGAGTGCTGAGGGCAGGTTCCTTTGTTCACGGGCCGTAGTGCCAAGATGGGGACGGGCCGCCCCCAGCGAGTTGAAAAGGACTTTGCAGTTTTAGGGTATACCTATAGTCTCCATTGTAGTTCCTTTTTTTGGTTATCCAGTTTTATGGTTAGGATCCTATAATAGAGATTTTGGTTAACCAAAAAAAGGAACTACAATGGAGACTATAGGTAGGGTTTAGGGTTGGTTTGCGGATTGAGTCCGTAACCACCGAGGACTGAGCTCCTAAACTCCCAAAGCTTTCCAAAAGCTTGAAGGGTGCCTATCAAGCCCTGTTTAGGGTTTAGGGTTTAGGGAACCCCGATCCTCGAACCCCATAAACTCGTCATTTCTGGTCTAGGGTTCGGAGCTAATGGGCAGGACTCATTCTGTGAAACTCCCCCATGTGCGCAAGCACGATACTTTGGATCCAGGAATATCACGAGACTCCGAAGGAGCAATGTAGATTGGGGTTGTTCGGTGCTGAGGGTGCTTCCGTAAATCACGACGAATCGACGATCACCATATCTATGATAGCCTAAACATATCATTGTTACACGAATGTAGGTGTGGTGAGGTGTATGATGCTGCATTTGGTCGACCCTGCGTACTGCACTTAGTTGGTGGACAGATCTCAGGCATCTTAATGAGTGCTAAGGTTAAGGCATCATTCCTCAAAGCTTGGAAACATCGCCATGTGGCCTTACTAGACAACATGGGTTTCTTGAAGATTCCACTGCGAGGCGATTCTCCTGCAGTCCTTCACCATCAATCATGACTTGCCTGGGGAGAACTCTCAAAGCCTAAAAGCCTAAACCTAAAGTCAGAAGCACCCTAAACTCACAACCCCAGACTAGTGTGCCGTACAGCCCCGAATCCAGCCACAACAAAGAAGCCCTACCAGCCGTAAGGCCTCAACTCTACTTTCGTAGAGGGTGAAGGGGCCGGTAAACGGTGTTCTACGTGCCGCACCTGCCTATATTCATGTTTCTACCCCCGCCCGAAGGTACCCTAACCCTACTTCCAACTCACCGTGAACCTTTAAGAGGTTTCAAAACAACTCTGAGCCCCGAACCCTAAGCAAGTCCAGGCCTTCGTGCGCCGAAGAGCCTTCTTGAGGAGCTTCGGACAGCCTGCCAGCGGCGACAATGCCGATGAGGCCAGCCAAGCCATAAATTAGAGTTTCGAGCGGGGGGTTTGGTGAAACAAGAGAGCAATAGGAGTAGCAGCAGCATCGCCAGTAGTGGAGACAGTCGTCATCGTCGTCGTCGTAGTAGTCGTCGCCCTAAATCCTAAACCCTAAACCCTAAACCCTGCACTTTAAAAAAGCACCCTAAACCCTAATCTCTAAACCCTAATCCTTAATCCCTAAACCCTAACCCCCTAACCCCCTGTCCCCCACCCAGGGCCCTTTACCTTCCGCTCTTTCCAGGAGATCCTGGAGCTGGCGCCGCCTCGGCCCCTCATGTCCCTGGGCGAGACTTTTAGGGCAGTGTAGTAGGACTATCGGCAGTATAGTAGGATAATATGGGCAGTATAGTAGGATTATAAGGCAGTATAGTAGTATTATAGGGCAGTATAGTAGGATTATAAGGCAGTATGGGAGGGTTATAAGGCAGTATGGTAGGATTTTGGGGCAGTATGGTAGGATCACAAGGCAGTACAGTAGAAATATAAGGCAGTATAGCGGGATTAGAGGGCAGTATGGTAGGATTTGAGGGCAGTATGGTAGGATTTTAGGGCAGTATGGTAGGATCCCAAGGCAGTACAGTAGGATTATAAGGCAGCACAGTAGGATTATAAGGCAGTATAGTCGGATTGTATAGTAGGATCATAGGGCAGTATGGTACGATTTTAGGGCAGTATGGTAGGATTATAAGGCAGTACAGCAGGATTTTCAGGCAGGATTATAAGGCAGTATAGTAGGATTATAGTGCAGTATAGTAGGATTTTAGAATAGGGTGTATGAGGATAGGGCGTATAACATAGTTTGGGAGAGAGATTATAATAGGGCTTGTCGCGCTCAGGGTTCAGGGCTTGAGGGGTTAGTCAGAATGTAGCCGTCGCCACACTCGTGATCATGATGTTATTCTTTTGTTCATGTACGTCTTCACCATCACTGTGAACAACAGCGTCATGCGGAACAGGAAGATCATCATCGTCATAGTCATCCTTATCATCATCATAATCATCGTCAGCATTAACATCACCATGAATCTTAATCATCACCATCATCATAGTGCTCATGGCTATCACCATCATCATCATCATATTTATAATAGTTTTACTTTTATTATTATTATTATTATCCCTATTCTTCCTCTTCCGTCATGCCATCGTCATGTCATTGTCACCGTCCTCGCCACCTGGTCACCGCCAGCCCAAATCAACACTAGGGGAGTGGAGGGTCAGGGCGTTGGGGTATGAGGGCTTGGGGTCGGTCCCTAAACCCTACCTATACTTAGATAGTGAACGGGGGAACTTTAAACTTTTTGGCCTCATATAATAGCTCTATCTTGGAAAGTTTGAACTTTTTGGGGCCCGGTTGTTGAAGAAGAGAGTATAAACTTTATACCGTAAAGCCTGCTCGTGAGGGTTTAGAATTACGTACGCGAGGATATGCGTCCTCTGGTCTGGGTTTGGAAAGGCCAGTCTCTTGGGTTGCAGGATGTTGCAGGTCAAAGTCTTCCGGTTTTGCGGTTAAGGACTTAGCGCTTTAGGGTTCAGGGTGGGTGTGAACCCGCGATTGCACTTCGAACGCTTTGGGGCCTAGAGTCCAGAGCAAGTCTTAAACAGCAGGTCTAGCGACACAAACGTTCCCGGCGCTGACAGGTGTTTGAGTCTCGCTCCTCAACCGAAGTTTCGTCGTCGGACGGTACTCACCCTAAGCCCTAAACCCTAAACCGTCTAAACTCCTAAGCTCCTATAAGCGGAATGCCAAGGTCGTTGGCTCTCAACTTCGTCCGGCGGCTGAAGAGCTTTAGGCCCCAACGTGGCCGGTTAACGTAGTACTCGTTTGGAATCCCGTTTGAGATCCATAGATATATATATACATATATGTATATATATATATATCAATAACTCTAAAATATGTCTATATATATATATTATTCGGGACTTCAGTGTGCGTGTGAGCTTCTGTAGACGATGGAAGTGACCCTAATTTCAAAATCAAGTCGCTAAAGCGTGGACAAGGCAGAGACAAGGCACGAGAGCATGTGATCTGCCTTCACCTGACAGGTGTTTCAACTGCTCCTGAAGGTAGGCCTTTCGGTGGCAAAGCATGTGTCTTAGGGGCTTTGGCACATGTACTGCCTTTATATACACATAACAAAGACACCAGCAGAGCAATGACAGTATGAAAGCTCCTGACCCGAACAATCAACAAGCATACCAAACCATGAAGAAGCAAAGTGCAACCCGCAGTTTTGGGCAGCAGGTGGGTCAATGTTGAGCGCGAAGCGACATTGGTAGCCGGCCTGGTGGATGGTCAGGTGCTGCACATGTTCTCAACAGTTTGGGTGCTGAACTGTCTTGCACTAAGCTCTCAACCCTGCACCTACCGTAAATCAGAGGCGGCGAGGGGGATATCCCTCAGAATCAAGAATTTATTTCCGACGGACGTTTCCAGTGGTTCTAAACTTCCTTCTCACAGTGATGCGGACAATTGCAGGGAGTACCTGCTTTTGTTCTGAATTCCGTGCGACTCTGCCGGCTACGATCATGGCCATGTCCCTGCTGAGAAGTTAATCTCGTGGTCGAGCCTCTGTTGGCGTAGTCACGACCATGATTATGCAACTCAAAACTAGTCATTACGCAAACTGGCAATTTTGGGTCGGAATTTGTGTTAAACCAGTATTCCCTTGTAGTCCCTCTATACTTATAAAGACATATATGAGAATATACCCCCCAAACCGTGATCGAATTAACTATGGTTATAAAGCCCCTATTTATCTGGTCTGAATTTACGTAGTTGGTGCGAGCAAGAGGGATAGCATCCCAGACCAGAGGGGCCCAAATTTTCGGGGTTTCGGAAGTATCACGGTGCAAGTATCAATCCAAAAGCATTTGCTACTTCGAGCCATTCATGGCACCAATGTTCGTTCTCGCATCGCTATGGTCTTAAGGCCCTCGATTTACACGATGGGTCTGATTCTCCACAAGAGTCCCGCAACTCAAACCCCAACACCCCTACACCTTAAATATGCTTTAGTCCCAAAGCACAGGCCCCAAATCCTAAACCACTGAAGCTTGTATCGTCAGGCAGCCCGCATCACCATGCGAGATGTTTCGGCAGTGGTCAATTACTACCAGGATAAGGCCTGCATCGAACGCTATACCTGTTTGGCAATCTTTTCAACCAGATCCACAAATTGATCCTAAACCTCCAGCCCTATAGTAGAAGTCAGAAAGTTGGAACATCACTATCCTCATGGCCTTAAGGTAAAGTACAAGGGATCCTAGCACTAATCCTCCTAAAGCCATGTTCCAACTTTCTGGGGTTCACTATATACCTATACGTGCTCATACACTTGACCAGGTTGGTGTTCTAATCGATCCCTGCTTGGTGTCCTAGTTGTTCCAAATTCAGGAGTTCCCGAACGTGTTTGTAGCTCTTTGTTTCTTTTGTTTTGGGTTGTTTCGGAGATTTTCAGTGTGTCAAACCCGGAGCTCAAAGGCCATCGTGAACCCCATGTCTTGCCGAAACCGAAACCCGTAGCAACAAGGATTCACACTCATGCAGAGGCTTCAGTCCGTCATGATCTTGCGATGTACTAAACATATTGGGCAAAACATAGTTGTCCCCAGTATGTCTAGGGTTTGCCACAATGTGTTGACTCGAAACTGCAATCCCCAAACATAATACCGTATAACCCCCAAACCCGAAAACCCTACCAAACCCCAAAACCCTGAACCCCAAAACGAACCCTGAACCCAAAAACTCCGAATCCAGAAAGCTCGGACGCCCTAAAGCCTAAACCCTAAAACAAAAACCCCTAAAGCCCTAAATCCCTAAAGTCGTAATCTAAAACTCGGACGCCAAGCCCACCCCTTGGCTCGACTCCGCGAGGTGCCAAAAGACCATCTTTCTCTAAATGCCGCCAGCCAAGAAAAGAAGGGTTTAGGGTTTTAGGGTTTTATAGGTTTGGGGTTTAGGGTTTAGGGGTTCAGGGGTTGAGGGTTGAGGGTTTAGAATCGTATCGAATTGCATCAGGGTTCTAAAACATTTTGTGGGTTTTTGCGGGCAGTGTCTATAGGATTCATACGGTGTGTGGCTGTTGTTGCTTTAGGTTGCGATTCGAGGTGCTTGGGAAGCGGGCTGGGGGCACCGGAACTTTGGAAGGTGGTGATTATGCTTGGGTTCGGTGTGGAAGGTTTTGGTTTTGCGCACTTGCACGCACTTTCCGGGTTGTGGGGTTCTACTCGAACATATTTCTTTGCCCCAAAAGCAACTTCGGCCAGAGTTACTCGGCAAGAAGGCTGGCCGCCCTACCAGGAAACATCCGTCAGCAGAACATCTACTACCTACCGTTTCAGTACCGAAGCTCGCGGCAATGCCCAGCGTCGACACCAGTGCTCACCACTGGAACACTGAGTGGAAAATGGCTTTGGATCACGCTTTCGCGGTCACTGGTGTAAACCGCCTGGCTGCTGACAAGGAGGTGGAGATTGCGTTGCTGGAGTTTGCGCGCGTGTTCAACGAGATTTCCCTAAAAGGCTTGTGCGTCTGCGGTGTCTGAACATTTGCAGTCGGTTAAGTTAAATTTCACTCGGGCTGTGCTCGATTTGGCTTTCGTAACAGTCTTCGCACACTCTTCGTGCCTCGCGAGAAGCATATGCATTGGATGTTCTTTGGATTTCCCTGTATCATAGCATTATTGTGTAGACAGGCGTAGACAAAGCTTGTCCAAAGACTACAAACACACACCCCATAGCCTGAACGGCCTCCGACCGACTCTGCCGCGTCCGACGGTGGAGGGCCTCTAACAAAAACCGCCGGGCCTCCGAATCTCACCCGATATCCTCACCCCTAAGCCCCTTAACCCTACACCCCTAAACCCCTAAGGCCCTAAGTTCTACAACCCTAAACCGAAAAAAAGAAACCTACCAAACCATTATCAGCCCGCTGCCCTACAGCTCCCCTAAAAGCCTTCCAGGTTTTGCAGGAAGCTCTCGACCGTCAAGTCATCGTCGCGAAGGAGGCGCTTCAGGAGAGGGGCCAGGCACTGCTTGTTGGAGCTTCTGTCTCTCTGCATTTCGGGCAATATAAAGCTCTGAATTACCTACATTGCTCCTTAGGCTTCTGTATTATGATATACTCCACAACCCCTTTGGAGTCATTCAGGGGTCGATATGATTTGGGATTTTGGGGATGCGCTTGGGGTTGGGGTTCGTGTTAGAATTAGGCTGCGGCCAGGGGTTGTGGATCAGGTGTTGGGTTCATTAGCCCCTCAGGTCGAATTAACCTTAGGGTTTAGGGTTTAGGGATGGAATTAACGTTGTCGAGAGCCTTTGGTTCGCAAACTGCTGGAGAGGGACTGGATAGGATACACATCTCGTGTACATATCTTAGAAGCCAAGGCCCAAAACTCTAAGCAGGCGTATCTGCAGAATCTCAAGCTTGGAACGTCTGACACATGTAAATCCTGTACCCCTGGCTTCTTCACCCTGATCCCTAGGCCTTAGGCCTCAGGCCCTATAGTAGAAGCCAGAAAGTTGGAACATCATCATCCTCATGCCCTGAAGGTAAAGTATAAGGGATCCTAGCACTAATCCTCCTAAAGCCATGTTCCAACTTTCTGGCTTCTACTGTAAACCATATGTTATATGGTGGGCCTCCCAAGTTCCAACGTCCTTGAATCACTAGCAGTCGGAAATATCAGTTTCCTTCTCTAAATTCCGATAGTGTGCTTGGAAGGTGGATGAAGTGCCTCCCTATGCTTGGGGGGATCATGGGATTAGTCAAGTAGGGTCACCAGTGTCCTAATTTGGGTTTCAGGCTTTTATAACTACAGCTACCTTATTTACAACCGTGGTTACCAAGTCCCGCGGTCCTTCAAGTGCTGTTCCCTGAGGAATTGAAGGCGGGATGCTTTCGTTGCAATCGCCGCCACCGTGGAAGCCGTCAGCCGTTGGGCACAGATTCCATGACAGAACCTAAACCCGAAACCCTAAACCCTAAACCGGCTTGGGACACAGATGGTTCGCATTGGGTTGTTGTTTGCTTCGGGCTATATGTGTTCTCATGTTGACGAGGTGAATGCTGAATATGATAAGAACAAAAACCATGAAAATTCCACTAGCAGACAAACCAATACCAGGGCTCGAGTAATTAGCAGCGTTGCACCCTTGTACCCTCCATAATATAGTTAAATACTAGACTATACCCCCAGCGTTGCTTTTCGATATTGTTGCTGTTCTCGGTTATGGTTTACTTTCCAGGGATCTCAAACATACATGTTTGGCCTACCTCCTAAGAGGAGAGAGCCCCAAGCCTTAAGCCAAACTCTTCACCCTAAACCTTAACACAGAGCCTCTACTACGCGCTCTAAAGCCATGGCGAGCAAGATTTTGAAAGTGCCGTCGCCCTACGGCCGGGACTATCGACAGGTGCATTTAGGGCTTAGTGTTTTCAGTCGAGGGCGGTTGCAAGGCGGGCAATGGGGTAGGATACAGGGTTTTGGGGTTTAGGGTTATACACCCTAAATCCTCAACCCTAAACTGTTTAGGGTTTAGGAGTTTGGGGTTGTGCGTCAGGGTTATATGGTTGTTCAGGGCCGCTGGCATACGGTTGTTGGCACAAACTCAAAAGTCCTGCACAAAGCCCTCCAAGTCCCCTTAATTAAGGAATATGCGATAGGCCATATTCGGGGTTTAGGGTTTAGGGTTTAGGGTTCCCTTTGTAATTTAAGGTATATGGAGTCTCTGGGATTAGCCTGGGCCAAGCAATCAGCAACAACAGCTCTGGTTTGGGGGTCTGAGAGAGCAGATGCATATGGGTAGTTCTCTAAATTAGGGTTCCGTTTAGGGTCCTTTTCAAAAGGGTGCCGTACTATATCGGGGCCTAAACAGGGACCCTAATTTAGAGAGCTACCAGTACCTATATGGCATAGGGTGATACGAAATTCTGTGGGGGATCCCCAAAGCCGCTTGTCACAACCCCTGAAACCTTAAACAGTTAAACATCATTCACATCGCCCCTTTGAGCCCTAAGCTCTCAAATAAAGTCCTTCAGGATTAAGTTTTAGGGCTGGCGAGGTTCAGACTTCGTGTTGTTGAGTTCAAGGCCCAGGGTGGCGGGGAGAAGGTGCCCAGAGCCTCCAAAGCCCCTTAATTAAGGAATATACCTTAAATTATATTAGGACCCCTTATATGATTTGAGGTATATTCCTTAATTAAGGGGTTTTGGAGGCTCTGGGTGTAAGCAAGTGTCATAACAAGAGGCAGAACAAGTGGAATCATCCTACTGGGGTTCTGGGGCATGAAACCCAATAGATACCAGCTGAACTGGAGTCCTAACACCCTATAATAGGGTGCCAAAAAAGGACCCAAACATAAACTTTTGGGTAAAATATCCCTACCTCATTGCTTTTTTTTAACGGGGCTTATGGGACATCCCAACCTTCTGGTTCTTGTTTAGGTACCTTTTTGGGTCCCTATATAATAAAGGCTATTCGAAAAGTGCTCCCACCCCGAACCATCTGACTTAGGTGTCCAGCGGATAACTTTTGTTGGATATTAACAGTAACCCAACAAATCTATAGCCCCAAAACTATAAATGAAAAGGTTAGCCTTCCAAGCGCAAGGTTCCTGGACAGGCCAGATATGTCTCGGACCTTAAACTCCCAAACACAAGAACCCCAAAATACACAAAACAAGCTAACCCGAAGGTCCAAATCCTCACCATATTTCATAGGACCCACCAAAATGCTTTCTAAGCCCTAACGCAACCATACGACGTGCTTACAAAACGACGATAAGAGCCGTAACGACACCTTCATAACTCAATACCAGCTCTGTGACCTTCACAGAACCGTATAATTAAACCCATGAGCAACCTTTCCTAGGAAGTGCCAAGAATATGAAACCCTGACGCGGCTTGAGATAAAGATCCCGGAGACATGGAAGGTCGGCTTTCGGAGCTCCCAGCTCTACGACCCAAAGGAACGCCCGCAGCAGCCATTCTTCAGCAACAGCGACGAGATCGAACAGGGACCGGGCTTACCCTAAACCCCTAAACCCCTAAACCCGAAACACAAAGCCCTCAACCGTGGTTTAGGGCTTGTAGGGTTTTGGGTTTGAGATTGAGCTGGGGCCTCCAAAACCTCTTTAATTAAGGAATTTTCCTTAAATCATGTTGGGGCTCCTCTCATAATGTAAGCTACGTTCCTTAGGGCTTAGGGGGAATATACCTTCAAGAATACTGGGGTTCCGCTTATAACCGAACCTATGTTTGATTGGTTCAGGGGTTTTGGAGTCTCTGGGGAGCAGGTAATGGGGTTTCTCGGGCTTCAGCGCTTCTGTACCGTTCTCTGTGGTTCCTTCTGGGTGTTTTGGGGTTCAGGATGTAGGATTTGGGGGACGTCCGCGGGGAAAGGATCATTCACTTTGGGTTTGGGGTGTTGGGGTTCTGGGCTTCCGGGCTCCGGATTTTTAGTTCATGAGTTCCGAGGTTTGGGTCCGGGATTCAGGGGTGTCGGCTTTAGGATTAGGGTTCAGGCTTTATGTGGTTTAGGGTGTAGGGTTTAGGATTCGAGTTTTGTGTGGTGTTTGGGAGCTTTGCTTTCGGTGTTTATGGGCTAGCACTTTGTGGAGGGGTTGAAGTTGTCAAGGTCGTCTAGGATCAATACCACTCCCAGAAAGCCCAGTACCCTCTAATAGTCTAATCAAGGAGTATACCTCAAACCATCATATTAAGGCCCTATACGGTATATTCCTCAAATTGAGGGTGTTGGGCTCTCTGGGCTATTCATGTAGATTCTGGATCATGTGTAATATTTCCGGCTAAGCAGGGCACTGAGGCCTAGATTTCTCGACCTATACCCTATAAACCCTAAAGCCTTAAAATCTAGTCGGCTCCACCCTGTGCCCGCTGTGCACCACATTTCCGAGGGTTTGAGCAAGTAGTGTTTCCCTTGGAAGAACACGGTTTAAAGCTTGTTGTTTCAGGTTTTGGGCCTGAGGTTATAGGTTTATAGTATATAGTTCAGTGTTGATTCAACAACATTCACAGCCAAATCTACAACAACCTGAACGCTGAAACCACGACGTTCTACATACCCCATCTAATCTCATCTAGTTCCACAGAAAACCCCAAACAAAGAACTCTAGCCCTAATGAACCCCAGGGTGTCTGAATTCTGCCATCGCCAGGACGGGAGGCAGCAGCCCAGTTCGAACGCACCCCATGGCTGACACCACCACATCGAGAAGGCTAGTGCCTGAGGTTCAGGGTGCCCTTGAGTTGCTGCCTGTAACGGCTTTAGGGTTTAGGGTTACTGTAGTCTCCATTGTAGTTGATTTTTCTGGACTATTGAACCCATTTGGTATCTAGGAACAAGGCAACCAAACGCAGGAACTACAATGGAGAGTATAGTCATAGGTATGGTTTACAGTTGTCAGGGTCCTGTTGGTCAGGGATTTTCGGGCTTACCCAGAGCCTCCAAAACCCCTTAATTAAGGAATATACCTTGAATCATATAAGGGATCCTATTATAATTTAAGGTATATTCCTTAATTAAAGGGCCTTAGGAGGCTCTGGGTATGGTTCTAGGGTTTGGGGGTGGGGATCGAGTGCTTTCAGGGGTTGCTGATATGTAAAGCATGTGAAATGCGGCCTCTTGGATCGGCCTGCAAGAATGCCACCCAAACCTTAGTATAGAGGCCTCAGCAATCAGAGACAGGGTTTGGGCCCTGTTATATATAGTATACCCTAAACCCTCAAGTCTAAACTCCTAAACCCTCGAACAGCTGTGGCTTATATTACTGTTAATTGCAGGAGGTCTGTACTTGGAGGTTCATGAGTAGTTGTAAGTGGTGTTCTAAGTCCCTTAATATGGATTAGAAGTAAAAGTAACTTGCTTATGACCCCAGCTATAGATACCCACGAACCTCCAAGTAGGAGCCCTAAACCCCATACCCTTATAGAATCCCTATAGATCCCTTTAAACCTTTAAAGGAACCCTTATAACTACCCACGAACCTCCAAGTAGGAGCCCTGCTGCCGAAGCCCGGCTCCCATGGCCCATAGCTTTCCGCTGCCCGAGGGTTCAGCCCTAAGCCTCTTTAGGGTTTAGGGCTTAGGGCTTGGGGTTTAGGGCTTAGGGTTTGGGGGTTTAGAGATTTACGGGTTTAGGGTTTAGGGCTTAGGGTTTAGGGTTTAGGGGCACCCCCCCCCCCAAGTGCCCCTTATTAGAGCCTTTATGGTCCTTAATAGGGGGTATTTAGGGTATATCAGAGAGTAGTTGGGGGGTCTAGGTAGGGTTTAGGGTTTAGGAGCAACCTTGGCCCTGATTCTGTCGAGGTTAGGGTTTTTTAGGGCTTTAGAGTTGAGGGTTTAGTGTTTAGGGTTTAGGGTTTAAGGCTTTCGGGTTTTAGGGTTCCTGGTTTTAGGTTTTACATAATAGGTTTTGGCGTTTTTAAATTCACGGTTTTGAGGGTTCGGGGTTATTTAGGGCCCAGGATTTTGCGATCTGGGGTTTTAGGGTTACTCAATCTCACTTCACAACAACCACTGCTCTGAGTCGCGTTTTTGTTTGGCTTCGCCGTTCTCGGAACTCCCGACCTGATAAAGTCCTCGGCCGGTTCGAAGGCACTCAGGGACTTAGCCCAACGGAAGCATGGCAACCGAGGCTCCTCAACCCTAAACCGCTAAACCCCTCAACCCTAAACCAGCTAACGCTTTTTCAACCTCGCCCCCCCCNGAAATCACCAACCTCGAACTCCGATATCTACCCACTGCTTGGGTCGCATTGCACTTTTGCAGGGCAGACCCTGGCAGACCAGAACCCCCCCCTCAACCCGGCCACCTCCCATCTCCCCAGCTTTGACAGGAAAATTGTTGACCCTAAACCCCATACCCTACTTGGAGGTCCATGGGTAGTTGTAACTGGGGAACGCTTAAAACTACCCATGAACCTCCAAGTAACCCTAAACCGAGTGCCAGTGTTTGTGCTTGGGACCGAGGCCCAGCTTCTGAAACCCTGCATCAGTCAGAACCGGTGGGGAGCCTAATCGGGCATCTGCGTTTAGGGTTTAGAGGTTTAGGGTTCTGGGTTTACGGGCATCTGCGTTTAGGGTTTAGAGGTTTAGGGTTTAGGGTTGACGGGCATCTGGTTCTGCTATTCTCGTTTGGGGCTATATGGGGTCGTGAATTGTCAACACTGATCCTCAGAGTAGTATTGTAGCAGCGTTACGAGTAGTCGTCGTGGTTGTCGGAGTACTTGCCGTACTATGAGTACGTAGTCATAGTCACAGTCGCAGCAAAAGGCTGCGACCTTACCGGCTACTACTGTTGATGGACAAAATCCTGCATGACCTTAAGGACTCTAAACTATGGGAATTATGGTATATTCCTTATTATGGGTCATGCAGGATTTTGTCCATCAACAGTGGGACCAATCCTAGCCCTTGGGGCCATCAAGAGTGGTGCCTATAAGGGCCGAAGTAGTAGGGTGTTTGTGGGGCTCAGGGTTTTAGGATTTGGTTTTAGGATTTAGGGCTTAGGGTGCAGCTTCGGCTTTGAGGTGTAGGTCATGGTATTACTCCCGCCCTTTCCCTCGTTTACCCAGGCAGTCCAGCCCTTGGAAAGCGGAATCAATCCTCGTGCGAAGTCCCACGCCCCACCGATCCCTCCCTTTGACAATCTAAACCTGAGCCCTCAAAAGCCTAAACCTCATAAATGAAGTATTGGACATTAAACCCCAAACCCTAAACCTTAAACCTTAGACCCAAAACCTTCAACGGCAAATTTCATATTCCCTTAGCCCATAAGCCCAAGCCTGGCTAGCAACGCTACACAGGTCGTGCCCGATCAACCTGTTGCTCCTCGCTTCGATTTCGGTCCGCAGAACACCACGCCACTGGCTTTAACAAGAACTCCGGTTTAGGGTTTAGGGTTTAGGGTGTTTAGGGTGTAGGGTGTTTAGGGTTTACGGTTTAGGGTTTAGGGTTTTGTTCAAGGTTTAGGTTTACGCATGTGAGTGCATAAGATAGCCTACCTGTATGCCCTGTACATCCTGCATCACTATTTCAGCCAGCCAGGACAATTTTACGAAGGAGGCCTCATACGGCAATTGTTGCAGCAAAAGTTTGTCCGTCTTGACATGTGATTTTGCTAGCTCCTTGCACAAACTCCATAGCGTTGTGTAGTGATTTTCTTAAAGTACTACTTGAAGGCAAGTGCCGTGCCATGCCGAATCTGCGTGTCGACGTGGCAATTCACTTCAGAACAAGCGTGAAGATCACACGTGCCAGAAGCCGCATCACTTGCAAAACTATATCCGTCTGACAGCATGAACTCGAAGAAATATCTGCGCGCACAGCCTAAACCCTAACCCTTCCATCCCGAAACGTGGAGACCCTGTGCACGCAACATCCTTCTAGTCCCTTGCTCTAGCCGACGGAGTCTTCCTTACTTGGAGGTTAAGGGGTAGTTTAACAGTCAGAAGTGGGGGTTATAAGTCGGGTAACTCCAACTATAACCCGTATTAGGGGACTTGTCATCCGACTTTTAGCTACCCATGAACCATCTTGTAGTTGACTCAAAGGCCAACTCACGAACTTCCTGTGTTATTTGCAGCCTACACCGTAAATCCTAAGCCCTAAACAGAAGACATCCCCAGACTCTACATAAAACCTGAACCCTGGTCCCGAAACCTAGAGACCCTAAAACTTAGATCGCTGAACACCCTACATCCCTAAATCCTGAACCCTGAACCCTCGTCAACCCTGAACCCTATAAACCCTGAACCCCAGCCCAGGCAGGAGGGCTACAAGGCACTAGAAAAACTGATGCGATGGAAGAGCGCAGGCTCGGCTGCATTCGATTGGGAGTGGAGGTTAGTCGGTTCTGAAACAACTGTAAGGCTTGTTTTGGTACTTGTTGAGTGTATTGCTTTTGCGGGGCATGGTGTCTTTGATACTGTCCTACAAACCCTAAACCCTATACCGTGGGCCTCCTCCAACAAGTGAAAACCTGCTCAGTAAAGTGATGCCCGAGGGCGGCCTGGCTAAATGGGTCTGAGCAATCGTATTATTGTTAGTATCAGCTTTTGTGTACGTATCAGCATCAGTGGTGGTTGCAGTCGTCGTCGTAGTCGTAGTCGTAGTCGCTGTCGTCGTAGATGTAGTAGTCGTCGTCGTGGCCGTTGTCGTAGTAGTAGCAGTAGCAGTAGCAGTAGCAGTAGCAGTAGTAGTAGTAGTAGTAGTAGTAGTAGTAGTAGCAGGAGTAGTAGTAGTAGTCGTCGTCGTGGTGGTGGTGGTGGTAGTCGTCGTAGTAGTCGTAGTCGTAGTCGTCGTAGCAGTAATAATAGACTGCACGTTCTTATGGGGTTCCCCGTTACTATTTCTCGAACCCCAAGAAGGCCGGGAAAACTTCGCATCATTGGGATCCCCAAGACTATAGGCAATACAGAGCACACAGGGCCGCCCAGGCTCCCGGATCAAGGAGAACTGAGTGTCCTCCGAATCTTAGCTCCATGAACAGGCGCCTGCTTGAGTCGACCCTATATTATTTGAATCTGCGCCGAGGGATGAAGCACAAGTCAATTAGAGATGAGGTACGCAAACCGACCGCCAAGCTCGGTCATGTGCCAGTACAGGCCATTGCGTTGGTGGAGAGAACAGCAGACCTATGCAGTTGGACCCCAGCCAGTTTCACCCTTAGCTCATGAATGCGGAAGCAGCTCCCCAGAGAGCCCAATACCCCTTAATTAAGAAATGTACCTTAAATAATAAGGGGATTCATATTATGATTTAAGGTATATTCCTTAATTAAGGGGTATTGGGCTCTCTGGGTCAACCGAGCTGCCGGGATGGCGGACTGGCGCGTGTTGACGCAGGACACGTCAGCCTGGAAAGCCAGGGAGCAAGAACGGCTGCGCCGTGCAGACATGTGCACAGGGCGCCAACTTTCCCTCGAGTTGTGACCCCCAGATCTTCAAAAAGCATCTTGGGCTGTTTACATTCTAAGGGGAGTGAGCTGAATGGGCCGAGTAGCTATTCAATACGATCCCCTTAAAACTTATAGTCCTGACTCTACCCCGAAACCCTCTTGCACACAAATCAGGCCCCTCTGGCAGGGCTGGGGAGTTCCTTGACATGGTTTAGGGTCTAGGAGGCTTGCGAGCAAGTTAAGATTCCCGTACCCTAAACCTCCAGACCCAGCCCCTAAACCTCAAACCCTACTCGCAGATTCACAGGTAGTTATAAATGGGGGCGGTGCAAATCCCCTAATGTGGCGATTATAGACTACCCATGAACCTCCAAATAACCCTTAGCCCAAAGTCCCAGACCGAAAGCATCCTCGGCCCTAAACCTGAATGACGGCAAGTGGCTCCTTCCCTTGACCTCAAAAAAGAGCCGATGATGCCCCAAAGCTTCGAAAGGCGGTCTTTAAAACGAACCCCAAACGCGCAAGAAACCGGAACCTTTCAAAACCAGGGCCCTGCAACTGTAAGCATAAAATTCAGTAAGACAACACAAACAACAAATAATATGATAAACAAGTAAAATGTTTCTCAACCCTAGAGCCTAAACTCTTTCACCCCAACTCCAGACCCCGCGCCCAAACCCAAACCCTTTCCGTACTTCAACCCTAAACCCTAAACCGGCCTATACGTACTTAAACCCTAGGTTCATGGATAGTTATAAGTGAGGTTATAAGTAGGATAACTGTACTCATAACCCATATTAAGAGACTTATAATAACCGCACTTATAACTACCCATCGCCCTAAACCCTGTACCCTTTAGAATCCCTATAGAGCCCTTAAAGGGACCCTTAAACGAACCCTTTTAGCTACCCATGATCCTCCAAGTAACCCTAAACCCTATGCCCTTATAGAATCCCTATAGAGCCCTTTAAAAGGACCCTTAAAGGAACCCTTGTAACTACCATGAACTTCCAAGTAAACCGCAGCAAATCTGTCCGCCAGGAAAGGCTGAGGATGGACTCGCTCGGCGCTTTGCAGAGGCGCTGAAGGCCGGCTTTGTGCGAATCTGTACTTCTTTTTATGGGTTTAGGGTTTTAGGGTTTTAGGGTTTTGGGGTTTTGGGGTTTGGGGTTGAGGGTGTAGGGTTTAGGGTTTAGGGTTCGAATTTAGCTTTCAAGATGTTCAGTGTTTTTTGCAAGGCTGTTCTAGTGTTCTGTATTGGGTTTTGCTAGGCGTTTGTGTGTATAGAGGTTTGATGTGGGTGGTTGTCAAAATTATGGTCCCTTTTTGGGAACCCGAAATATTAGGTGCCTTATTATAATAAGGACCCAAAAAGGGACCCTAATATTGACAACCACCCATGTGTCTCGGTCTAGAGTTCCGGGGCTTTGGGTATCCAGGCTTCGGGTTCATCTCTGGGGTTTAGGGTTTAGGGGTTTAGGGTTTAGGGTTTAGGGGTTTAGGAGTTTAGGGGTTTAGGGTTTAGGGCTTAGGGGTTTAGGAGTTTAGGGGTTTAGGGTTTGGGGGTTTAGGGTTTAGGGGTTTAGGGGTTTAGGGTTTAGGGGTTTAGGGTTTAGGGGTTTAGGGGTTTAGGGGTTTAGGGGTTTAGGGTTTAGGGGTTTAGGGGTTTAGGGTTTAGGGGTTTGGGGTTTAGGGTTTAGGGTTTAGGGGTTTAGGGGTTTAGGGTTTAGGGATGTGTGTTGTGTTGTGCCTCGCAAGCCTCAGAAGCAGAACTTATCTCCTTTTACACATTCTTTGATGTCTTGGTTCGTGCAGCAGTGTGTGTGTGTGTGTGTGTGTGTGTTTGGCTTTTGTTTTGTGGGGGTGGCTGTGGTCCGGTCTGGCTGTTAAGTATAGTCATTGTTTCGGGATGGGCATGCGGGTTTGCATTTGGATGATTGTGGCTAGGTTCGGGGTAAGTGTCAGTTAGTGACCGTCAGCGTTTCGGGTTTGGGGCATGGGCTTGAGGGCTCGCAAAGGGCTCTGATATGCCTCTTACTTTTGCTACATGCTTCTCATATACTTATCACTAAGCCCCTTATCCCTAAGCCCTACACCCGAAACCCCTAAACCCCTAGACTCTAGACATCTCTAGACCCCAAACCCTAAACCCCTAAACCCTAAACCCCTAGACCCCCCATAAAGCCTAAACCCCTAAACCTTATAAACCCAAAGGGTGTCTCATGCGGGCCAGCATCTTCTACCGAGGCCTCGGGGTCGAAGATAGGCGTCGGGGTCCAAGGTTCGACAGAGGCCGGCTGCGGGGATTCGGATTTAGGGTTTGTTTAGGGTTTAGGGTGTTTAGGGTGTTTAGGGTTTGTTTCGGGTTTAGGGTGTTTAGGATTCGTTTAGGGTTTAGGGTGTAGGGTTTGTTTAGGGTTTAGGGTTTGTTGAGGGCTTTAGGGTTTAGGGTTTAGGGTTTAGGGTTTGTTTAAGGCTTTAGTGTTTAGGGTGAAAGAAGAAGGCCTTTTATCTGACCCTTGTATACTTGGCCCCTGCAGGAGTACGCTTGCATTGGAGCAAGCCTCCAACCGCAGCTTCAGTATGTGGCTCTCTCCGCACAGAAGGGATGCTTGCAGCATGGGCTGTGTCCCGTGTATAGCTGGCAGATATGTCGATGCTGGTATTACATACTTGGCCCTCAGAGTTTCAGTCACTAAAACATAAACCTAAAGCCTAAAGCCTAAACCCTTAACCCTAGCCACTAGTCGACAGCCATACACACAAGACTGGGAGTTTCGCCTCGTCTTTGCTGCAGCGACATTTCCTCTGTTTCTGTTGACCGAGCTGTGGCCCGTGTGTTAGGTTTTCAGGTTTGCCCTTAAACCCCAAATGCTGATGGGCGGTGAGTGAAGCCATCCGGCTGGGAGGATATCATCATCCTTTTCGGGGTGCAAGGTTTCGGGTAAACCTACCCAGGCCTTGGTGGGCGAGTTTCGCCGACTCCTTGTGGAGATGGTGCAGCAAAGGTTTCTGGAGGAAGGCCACTGCCAGTTCGCCAATGTCATTACAGTTCCTGTAAGGGTTAGTTACTGTAAGGGGTACTGATCGTGCTAGAATCGGCTCTGGCTTTGGGTCTGGGAAACACTTAATAGGAACTAAGAGGTTTAGGGTCGAGGGTGTAGGGCAGGCACGAAGGATTCAAGCCCAAAACACGTGCCCAACTAATTCGAAGCTGAGCAAAGTCGATGCCATGTGAACGTTGACAGACTGGGAGACACGGCCATCGGCATTAATCCGTTTACTACAAGCTCTTACCCTCAAAACCGCTAACAGTCAACCCCAACTTCACATCCCCCACTGGCCTCAAAAGGTGGCACCACAATACCAGTAATACCCGAAACCCTAAACCCTGTAAATCCCGGGGAACTTTGTCATACGAGCCCTTACAACAAGGAGCCTTGATCTACCGAGGGATATGTGTTGCATGAATCCCAATATAGGGGCGTAATATTTAGAATAGGGTTTGGGAGTATATGATGCTATAATTATAGTAAGGAGCCCCCAAACTACGTAGTATAATAGTTAAGGCCTTTCTATGAGACTTCGAACCCTTATCCCCTACCCCTACCCCTTAAAGCCCTCATAGCGGCAGCCACAAACCCTTAATCCTCACCATTGACGCAGGAGTTAGGATTAGGGGGCCCTTGGGGATATACACCCTCTCAATAAGGTCCCTTTTCAGAGGGCCAGAAGTAGGGTTAAGAAGGGTCCCCTTTAAGGGGTCTCCCTAATACTACTCACAATTGAAGTCAGATGACTGGAGTATGTGCCCTAATCTTGATCAAGGGTTCTTGACTCGTAAGCGCAAAGGCTGGTATCCGGGGCCGAAATTCTACAGCAACAGCTGTCCATTTGCCATGGCTCCGAAGCGACGGGCAGGCAAACACAAGAAGCGAAGTGGACAGTGGGAGTTGACAAAGGGCGAGATTGTCGCTCCATACCACAGGGAAATCCAAAGGCCCAATTTGTCAGTCAGTGTCGTTTCACTTGGTTCAGAAGAGGTTTTCCGTCTCAGGCCAGGTTGCAGTCTGGCTCCGATGCAGGCTCAGGCTGGCACTCCAGAAGAAACGGAGAGTTGCAAAGGCCTGGCGTGGAATCTCGTTGGCGATTACAGACAGGCACGAACCGGAGTTGAAGGACAGTGGACATTTGATGGAAATCGTTCAATTAAAGCCCTAACACTTCCTATACAGCCCCTACTTGAAGGATCAGGGCACTTAGTATTTAAGGTCTTGTGTACCTTAACTGGGCATATAAGTACTGGTAACTATAGTTGCCTTATCTTTTTATAGCCCTAGATGCTATGTCCCAGGATCCTCCAAGAATGCTAAGCAGCTAAGCGGAGCCCGAAGCCCTGAGCCGCGGTATGTAGAGCCCTTGTAGTAAGGCTTAAGGGCTCAGGGTAAAGGGGCGCGGATTAGGGTTTAGGGTTAGGATTTAGGGTTTAGGGTTAAGGGTTCAGGGTAAAGGGGCTCGGATTAAGGGTATATACTTGAAAGGTCCTGGAAAGTATCTTGGGTTATAAAGTATCTCGAATAAAAGATGATGTTAACCCAATTAGCTAACTTTTTAACCTTATTTTACTAAGTCCAATGATGCGCCAAGTACTATAGGGGCCTAAATAATCACCAATACTAGTTTGGGGATTCCTTACTAAGTATAGTGCGCCCCAAAGCGCTATTCTAATTATTTAAGGCCCCTATATTAGGGACCTTTGTAGTAACCCTGAGCGTAAACTCGGAGGTCACTTGGAGTGCCTTCTTCTGGCCTTTATGGCCACGCGTGGCTGGTCCGAGGAGATGCCTCCGATGGGCAGCAGGTCCTTCGACTTTCTGGCTTGGTTCACGTTTGTTAAAAGGGGTTTGTGATAAGTTCTTTTCAAGGGGGCTTGCAATAAGTTCTGTTTTAAGGGGGTTTGTAATAAGTTCTTTTGAGGGGGGTTTGTAATGAGTTTTTTTCAAAGGGGGTTTGTAACAAGGGTGATACGGTTTAGGGGTTCTTTAGACGGTTTCTGTGTCATCTCGGGCTCAGGGTGTAAGCTTCTGATGCAGGGCGTTTCAGAAGCCTTCAGCTCTAAGCCGTTCAGACTTCGGGCGTGTTAGGCATCACGAGCTAAATAAGCGGATCATATTCGTTTGAGGTGTGCTTCGAAGGGAGGATTACTGATGAAGTGAGCTTGCTCGGAGTGGTGAGGTTGGATTTCGGACTGTCGTAGTTGATGAAGTCCTACACATTTCGGCGTCAGGGGTTTACGGCTTCGCGTTGTTTTGGTATGTTGTCGAGCTTTGCAGAAGCCAGGATCTTTTCATCCAGCCAGTGCTAGCAAGCAATATCCCTGGTACATCCAAGATCCTTGGTGCAATTCTCTATACCCTAAGGCCTCAGTAACAACACCTAAAACCGGATTGCACAATAACCGAAATCTCACACTAAATTCCTGAACCTCAAGGTTTTTAGCCAGCAAACTGTGTGCCTCTTCACAGAGCTTATCATAGTTTACTCCCACCGACATGGGTATTCTAGAGCGAAACCGAAACCCCTAAACCCCAAACCTAAACCCCTGAACCGAACCCTAAACTGCCAAGCCCCAAACCCCTAAACCCTAAATCTCATGTCGCCGGCCCCTCGCAAGGTTTCCCGGCAGCGCATCTCAGAGGCAGCGATCGTGATCTTCGGATGCTAAAGGGCTTACAACTTTGGGTTTAAGGCTGAGGGTTGAGGGCTTACAGGTTTATGGTATAACCTTAAACCCTAAACCCTAAATAATGTAAGAACCTGATTAAGAAACCCTGGGCTTCTAAACCCCAAATAGTAGGATTCATATAAGGAACCCCAATAAAGGCCCAAGGTTTCTTAATCAGGTTCCTACATTACCCTAAACCCAATAATAGGGTCCTAGTGTTCAGTCTTGACTCGCAGGTTCGTGGGTACATTTTAACAGGGAGGCCTGCCTTGAGGAAACCTTAAAGTCTGGTAGTCAAGATCAAAGGGTAGGGTATTAGGGTTTAGGGCGTAGTTGTTTAGGATTTAGTTATTTTAGGGTTTAGGGGGTTGGAATCATCACCTATGTTCTTCCTTGAGGTTTCTTATTGTAATTATACCCCAAGTTACCCCCCAAAACCAGAACCCTTGCCCTTACCCTTATACGTACGGATTAAGGTTTAGGGTTTAGGATCTAGGGTTAAGGTGCTGATACGGAATGCTGACGATCCAAGATAGAACCTTTAAAGAGAGGATTTCGGCTGCTTTGGGGTAGAACCCCAAACCCTAAACCCGAAGCTGCTAAACCCCAGACCCTGAACAACAAATTGGGGTTCAAGGTTAGGGTTTAGGGTTAGCCCTTACAAATTGACAAAGCCCTCATAGATTTCTGGTAGTTCCCTAAACCCTAAACCCTAAACAGCTCTTAAACATCCCGCTCCCGTTGCAAGAAGCAGGCGACAGCAAGAGCCGGACACCTGGGCGATGCGCGTTCGGAGGTCGGGGTCTCAGGCCTGGCACTATCCCTATAAACCTTAAAATTAGGGACCCCGAAAGCACATAAGCATAAGCATTTTATAGGGATATCCCTACCTTATTGGGCTTTGTTGTAAGGGGGGTTTATATGGGATATCCCTATTTTTGCTTATGTGCTTTTTTGGGGCCCTATACAAACCCGAAAACCCTCAGCCCTAAACCCCAAACCCCTACACTTAAAAAAACCCTAAACCCCAAAACCCTAGAACCCTAAACCCTAAACCCACGACCATCAAAGCTGCCTCACACGACCACGACTGGCTAGAGGTAATTGCTGCATGGGCCTGCCTTGGGACAGGGGGAACTCGGTATAGACCACCGAATGCTCGTGGGACATGCAGGATTTCAATGTTTGTTTGGACCATGCTCACGAAAGCCAGTGCACGAAGAGCATGTGGTGCTATCAACACCACGGAAAATGTGTATCTTACCTCCCTGTTCGTGTTGACACACATCTGGTTCATTGTAGGAACTCGTAGAACTTGTAACATATGGGGGGTTCCGAAAATAAGGGACCCCCTTTAAAGTACCATACAAAGTAGGATCCTTATTTTAATTAAGGACCCCAAAGTAAGGTAGCCCTCCATTTTCGGAAACTCCCATATCCCGAAGCCCTCTGGCAATCATTTAGACTCAGACCGTTTTAGGCCTCATAAGCGCTCTTTCCTAACTATCCTGGGCAGCTGTTCGGGTAGTTCTTGCTTAGAGTTTAGCCTTCATAGCGACCAACACAATCGTTGGGCAGAGGCAAGTGAACGAAGCTCAGGTTCATCCAGGCTGCCGTGAAGGACGTCGTGCAAACCATGCACCCCGAGATGAGGGAGAAATGGAAGCAATTCAGGCTCTGAGTTGCTGTTGGCGGTTTAGGGTTTAGGGTTTAAGGTTTAGGGTTTAAGGTTTAGGGTTTAGGGTTTAGGGAGGTTTCAGGCCTTTTTTGTTCATCGTCTTAACGGTTTCGCTTTTTTGCCTGCTGCCGAAGAGGTAGCAAGATATCAGAACATCAAGCTTTCCCGGCCTAGGAACGCACATCGACAAAACGGGCTTGAAGTAGGCATTGGCGTCGGTTCTTGCCCACTGCCTATGTTTTGCTGGAAGTCGATGTGACCCAGCAATCTCCAACCTCAAAGCACAGCCAGGAAATATGACAGTCGTGTGAGAAACAAGAGTAAGTCCAGATAAACACAGCATAATATTAATCTTCATCGCGGTATGGCAGCGGCATTGTTGGAATTACATAGCGCCTGGCAAGAACAGCTACATAGCGCTGTAGCCTGAGAAGACCCTGGACTAACATATGAGCATCCGTCAAAACTTCCGTAATGGTAGTTAAGAGTAGGGTGACCGTGGAATGTCGGATCTTGCCAGTTTCCTTGGAAAGCGGTAGGACCCCCCCCCCAAAAGCGATACGATCGACGAAGATCATTTGTTGTGACAATTTCGCGCAGCCGCGGCATTTGTGCCTAAATTTTGCGTGTGGTATATGGCTAGGCAATCGATACCCTAATCGATACCTACCAGATCGTTTTATGAGCCACTGCCCCATGCAGTAAAGGGCAGTAGAGGGCAGTGAAGGGCAGTAAAGGGCCGTAAAGGGCCGTAAAGGGCAGGTAACGGGCAGTAAAAGGCAGTGAAGAGCAGTAAAAGGCAGGTAAAGGACAGCAAAAGGCAGTAAAGAGCAGTAAAGGGCAGCAGAGGGCAGTAAAGGNCAGGTAAAGGACAGCAAAAGGCAGTAAAGAGCAGTAAAGGGCAGCAGAGGGCAGTAAAGGGCAGGGCAAGCTACGAGTAGGATCAGTGAGTCTGATGGTCTTCTTACTTTCACAAGAGCAAAGCCAAAGCGATACCTCACAGAAACATCTGACGGAATCCTTGTAAAGCGATAGGACCCCCCCAAATCATCCATGGTCTGGCCATGAACAANTGATGGTCTTCTTACTTTCACAAGAGCAAAGCCAAAGCGATACCTCACAGAAACATCTGACGGAATCCTTGTAAAGCGATAGGACCCCCCCAAATCATCCATGGTCTGGCCATGAACAAGAAGTTTTGACAAACGCTCATATAGCTTCTGACGGATGGCATTGTGTGGAGACTTTGTTGCAGCTGCGAATGCAATGTATCAATGCACAACAGCTTAGTAGCAGGCTAGCAGATGCTACATTGCTACGACTCCAATGGTGTGATAACTCTGAAAAACTCGCAAAAAAACGATTTCACCCTATCACAAAGACCTATTTGTAAACCAATAGCCCAGTGCACGGTTGCTATACTACCGACAAGATATACCTGTCATCGCCATGGTTTCCTTGGGTTTGACCAGTTTTATTAGGGTCCTGTAAGGTAACCAACAGAAGGAACTACAATGAAGACTGTAGGTATCTTTGAGCGGACTAACTATCAACCAGTCAAAACTGTGTTCCGCAAGACTAGCACGCAAGCAAGAGTTGCGTTGCCACACATTGTATTATTGCAGGCGGCGGGGCTGCTGTAATAGAATGCTTCTGGCAACGCAGCGGCAAAGGCCCTCACCTAAACTAGCTAACATTTTTAGGGCCTTTGAGCCTGAACTAGTAACTACAATTACCCTAAGGCTCCATAGTAGTTCCTTTTTGGGGTTCGTATTTAGAATATAAGGTAATCCCAAAAAGGAACTACCATGAAGCCACTGGGTAAGCCACGGACTTTGCAGAATCGCCGAAGTGCGCGATTCGAGCAGCGACGTCTACAGCTCCGTGGACGTGAGGGCTTGGCCGCTGATCTGCGCAGCTTGGTTCGAGTCAGACAGGCATTGGTGTTGGGGGCCATTTAGTTAGGGACCCAAAAGGACATAAGCATAAGCATTTTATGGGGATATCCCTATCCTAATTTTTGCTTATGTGCTTTTTTGTGCCCTTTTTAAGGTTGAGGGCAGTCTAGGATTTGGAGCTGTAGGTTTCGAGCGGTGTCTGCGGCTGGGGGGTCTACAGGCTACTGAGTAAAAAGGTGAGATGACTATTTTCGGGTCTGAGGTCTGTAAGCTTCTACATCCCAAACTTCTTCTGTTTATGCAAACTCTAAGTGGTCCAAGTTCACGTAGAGAAAAGTTTAGCAAAGTATTCTGTACCAGACATTGTGAATCCTGAGGGAAACAGGAAGCGCTTCCAGCGACTGTTAGAAGCAAGTGTGCGTGGGTTTAGAATGTAGGGCTTCGCCCTGTTTTTTTTTAATTGCAGCCGTTCATAGTCTTGTTACTCGTATGTCACGAGAGAACTTTGGCGACGCGGCTCTGCCCTCTGCAGTAAGTTTTTTACACCGAAGCCCTCGGGATCTAAATCCTGAAACACCCAAACCTACAACTGGTAAATTTCGTGAAGCGCATCGGTTCAACACCAACCGACGCTAACTCCTGACAAAGGGGTTGCGGTTGTGTGCCTGCCGTTTTCTGAGACTGAACAACCATCTGAAGGCCTTGCAGGCCCACAGTAGTGAACAAACATGTTTTAAGGATTGTTAAGGGTTAGCGTCCCGTTGTGAACTCCATGAGACCGAGATTCCCGAAAAACCAGGCCAGAACCAAACCCTAATCCCCCTAGCCCTGCCAGGGCTGACCCTAGCTTCCAAGTTGAGCGCATGCAGTGAATTTACGAGTCTCACGAGCATTTGCTGCAGTTTCACCCGCTGGTTGTGGTTCGAGCAAAACAAAGTTAATGTCAGCCAAAACCTTAGGTTCAACAACCGGTGTTGAACCAAATTGCCATCGAGATTGTTGGGGGCCGTTGTTCTATTAGCTTTTCGATGCTTTTCGGGTGGCGCAACCCCGCAAAATATGTTTTTCTGTTTTTTCTGGTATGTGATGGTTCGAGCCGCGCAACAATAGTTAAGGTCAGCGAAACCGCTTAAGTTCCACACCGGGTGCGGAACTCATCGTCGCTAACTCTTTGGGCGGTTTTTTCTGCTACTTTTTAGGCGGCGCAACCACTTGAACCGGAGATTTTGACACTTTAGTATCAAAGCACATGTGCTTTGACACTTTATCTCCTGAAAAACCAAAACAAATCTCCGGTTCAAGTGGTTGCGCCGCCTGAAAAGGTGGCAGAAAAAACCGCCCAAAGAGTTAGCAACGATGAGTTCCACACCCGGTGTGGAACTTAAGCGGTTTCGCTTATCTTAACTATTTTTCTGCGGCGCAAACCATCGCATACCAGAAAAAAACCCCAAAAAATCAATTTGGGCGGGGTGCGCTACCCGGAAAGCATCGAAAAGCCAATAGAACAACGGCCCCCAACAAGGTTCAACACCCGTTGTTGAGCTCAAGGTTTTGGCTGACATTACCTCTGTTTTCGGCTCGAACCACAACCAGCAGGTGAAACTGCAGCACATGCTCGTGAGACTCGTGAATTCACTGCAGCTCAACTTGGAAGCTAGGGTCAGCCATGGCAGGGCTAGGGGGATTAGGGTTTGGTTCTGGCCTGGTTTTTCTCGGTCTCATGGAAGTTCACAACGGGACGCTAACCCTTAACAATCCTTAAAACATGTTTGTTCACTGCTGTGGGCCTGCAAAGCCTTCAGATGGTTGTTCAGTCTCAGAAAACGGCAAGCATACAACCCCAACCGCAAGGCCAGGAGTTAGCGCCGATTGGTGTTGATCTCACCCTCTCGAAACCCAGGCCGCGAAATTTAATACCTACAACGCCTAGACATAGAAATCCTAAACCTTCCTCAACCTCCCGAACCGTGTACCCGAAAGCCAGACAGCTCTAAAACGAGACCCGAAGCCGCATGAGGAGATTCTCTCTTTGTCCCCGGACCTGCTCGCGAGCGAGGCAGGCCGCGCTGCCTCTGCGTGTACTCTGTCCGAACATGTGGTTCAGGGTTTTCGAGTTCATGCCTCTCTACTGCTGGGATGCTGAGCTCGGAAGCCCACCTTGAGATGCTTCACGGATCTGCATGGTGTCGTCACACGTGTCTGTCTGTGTAGAGTTGAGGGTCAAAGCTAGTAATCTCGCGTGGATGACTAACAGCTCGGACCGGGATTCTGGTGCGCCGATATCTTGATTTCGGCCAGCGTGCTGGGAATTACTATGTACCAGTCCTACTCTCAGTGTGCAGTAGCTGTTGCTCCACCCCCCAAACCCTAACCCCTCCCCGAGACTGTTGCATGTATGGGTTGGCATTCTGGGCCACCCAGACTTCTCGATGTCGAGGGGGAATCGATACTGTAGGGGTCACTACGGACACCACATCACAGGCTCCCATAACTATTGGAAGGAAATGAGAACCCTTGCAGCCACCCTCAGAGTAGCCCTTATGAGAACCCGGGTAGTATCTGACTAGAAACCCGAATAGTCAACCTCTGACTATGCTCATGATTCAATGATAACCCTACTGGCACCTGATACCTCTAAACAATCGTACCCCCGATGTTCACGGCGACCTTGACGACGGAGCTTTACTCATACTTTACACTTGCTGGGATAAGATACGTCCCAACAGAACTGAAAGTTACCCTAAACCCTAAGCCCTAAGCCCTAAGCTTATGAAGTCGGCAACTCAGCCTGGATCGCTTTCAAAACTTGCTGCCAAGACCTTCCAAGCAACCCAACATGAAGAGGGAGAAGAGCTACTTGGAGGGTCGGGGGACTTAGGAACTATTATTTTATAGACGTATAAGTATCCTAACCCCAATTAGGGTCCCTTTTAGGTACTTAAAAGTTTACTTACTACCTACTTACTAAGTCCCCCGACCCTCCAAGTAATGTATCCCAAAACCTTAAACACTAAACCTGAGCCCAAATCGAAGTCGAGGTTCCGCTGGAACTTCAAGAAGCTCAGAAACGACCCATTCCGAACGTTTTATCTGAGAAAATTGGCTGCCTTCTTTACGGATTTACGAGCCACTGAAGGAAGAATCCTATGATTTGGTGTTTAGAGTTCCTGATTCAAACTCCTTCACAGTGGCCGTGAGGCTTGAATCACCACAACGGAACGTGATATAAAGCTGTAGAGTGGGAAGAAGGCCGTTTGCCGCCAAATCCAGCTGCAGATGTGCGTGCAGGGCCGGGAGCCCAGGACGCCTTAAACTAGTTTTCGCCACTACAT
Organism: Symbiodinium sp. clade A Y106; assembly: GCA_003297005.1. Taxonomy (NCBI): domain Eukaryota; class Dinophyceae; order Suessiales; family Symbiodiniaceae; genus Symbiodinium; species Symbiodinium sp. clade A. The sequence goes on from BGNK01000864.1 coordinate 78,338, forward strand.
GACCTTTCAGCTTAGGGTTTGCGGTTGATGTCGTGATGCCGGGGAGAATGACACAAAGGCGAGGATGGTGGTGATGTTGTTGACCACCTGTATTTCGGGTTTAGGGTTTAGGGTGCATCATGATCATGATGCGACGACGATGTTCACGATGATGGTTATGACGGCAATGCGCATGTTCGTCATGAGTCCTCTGAATAAGCTGCTGTGGTTGAGAGCTCAGGGCGTAGCTAACGCATCTATGTCTTTGCCGGAAAGCCGTCAGCACGCTGCCCCGGAGCCTTACAACAATTAAAATCATGCCAGGGGACAAGGTCTACGGTTTAAGAGTGCGGGCTTAACCGAACCTGAATCCCTAATTCCGAAACCCTCAACCCTACGTAATCCCGGTACCCTAATCCATGAACCCTATGATCCAGGAACCAACAAGCCCTGAGTCTCCAAGGCACGACGCGACCCATGAAGTACCAATGGCTCTGCCAGGCCGTTGCCTCAGATATTGCATGTTGTGCTTCTTTCGGGCCATAGAGCGGTTTCGTAAGGGCTTCAGGTTTTTTTGGGGTTTCCGGCGCAGGGATTTCTTGTTGGAGGGGATTGGAGGTTTCGGGGTCTGAGGGCGAGGGCAAAGGAGCTTTGGCTTTCGTGATTGTGCTTTATGATTTGGGGCTTTGCAGCGACTTTCCCAGCACCAGTGCTTCCCCAAAGGACGGAGCCACCGGGTGGAGACTGGCATGTACTCTGAAATTGGCGAGATCTTCTAGACTAATTGAAACAAGACAAATGAGAATGTAATAATGCGAATAACAACACTCATAAGATTCTTGCAGACCATGTCTATCTAGAGCTTCTTGGGCTGCAAGATTCTGAATCCCTCAGAGAAGTACTTGGCGGATCACGGGTAGTTGTGTGTGGGCTTATAAGTCCTCTCGCATAGGTTGTATCATAATTAACTATAGCAGGTAGTTATGAGTATGGTTGTAAGTCCCCTTAAACCCTAAACCCTAAAACCTTAACCCTAAACCGTATGGGTCACAAACTATAGTCACCTTACTTACAATCCCACTTGTATCAACTACGCATGAACCCAGAGCCTCCAAAACCCCTTATTGTAAGGAATATACCTTAAATCATATAAGGGATCCCATTATAATTTAAGGATATAATCATATAAGGGATCCCATTATAATTTAAGGATATAATCATATAAAGGATCCCATTATAATTTAAGGATATTTAAGGTCTATTCCTTGATTAAAGGGGCCCCTTGGAGGCTCTGGGAACCTGAAAGTCGGCGCGACCTCGGAACCCCTTAAGCCCGAAACCATACCATACTTGGAGGGTCTTTAGGGGACTTAGTAACTGGTTATTTTAGGGACTTATAAGTACCATAACCCCAATTAGGGTCCCTTTTAGGGTACTTATAAGTCTACTTACTACCTACTTACTAANACTTAGTAACTGGTTATTTTAGGGACTTATAAGTACCATAACCCCAATTAGGGTCCCTTTTAGGGTACTTATAAGTCTACTTACTACCTACTTACTAAGTCCCCCGACCCTCCAAGTACTCAGCCTACCCTAAGCCCGAAACGCGAAGCCCTGCGAAACCCGAAAGTTGAACCCTTACAGCAATCCTGTAGTGACCCTTATCGTTACCCCTCATAATTACAGACATATGAAATTTGCAGGAACCCACTCTTGTAAGATCTTGAGACCGGTGTCTTCGTAGAATACACTTTGCCTTGGGTTTAGAGTTTAAGGTTTCATGGGCTTAGGCTTTCGGGTAGTTGCTCACGATTTATGGTGTGGTGGGGGGAGGAACATCGAGTGCAAAGTATGCAGTGCTACAGCCATGTAGTAGCGTCAGAATGCAATACTTTGCAGACACAGTTGGAGAGCACATGGTTAAAAGGAGTATTATAGGGGCCTAAATAACTACCTATACTATTTCGGGGGGTTCCTTACCAATTATAGTCTAATGGGCCCCAAAACCCTATTCTAATTATTACGGCCCCTGTATTAGCAAATCTTCTTACACAACTCCCCCACCGAATCTCATGAGTCCCGCACGGTTTAAAGCTCACAGCTCTTTAGGTTGTGCCGTTGGGTCCTGCAGTGGTCCGCAAACCTAAACCGAAACCCTATAGCCTTAAGCTCTAAACTTCAGCCTAAAATAAACCTTAAACCTGAAGCCCTAAGCCGTAACCCTTCAACCCTATGAACTCTTAATCCTGAAGCCTTAGAGGCCGCCGACTTGCTCCACAAGCTGCACCTCCAAGTCGAGTTTGACGAGGCGGCTTCTTCCGGGGGTTTGGGGTTTAGGGTTTAGGGTTTAGGGCTTCTTATACATAGGGTTCATAATATTCTGATCAAATACTAAGTTTACTATCAATGTCAAGAAGAACAATGGTGGCAGCCACAGAACTAGCAATAATTTCGCAGGTCACGGGGTGGTGAGTACGCAGGGATCCGGACCTAAACCCGAAACCCGAAACCCTAAACCGAACCTACAGGCCAGGAGAGTTTCGGGCGTGTAAGGCAAGCACTGAGCCACCTCCCCCGAAACCAGCGCTCTGATCCGGCGAGGGTTGGAATATTGGGGAGTGCATGCATGTATATATTTGAAGTTCAACATATGTATGTATGTAACAATAAATACATACGTATTTTTTACATATATATATATATATTATGGTTACATATATGTGTGTGTTTGTATGGTGCCCCCCCCCCCCTCCCCCCAGTACCTACCTTTTTCCGGTTTCAACTGCTCTCCAGGCCCAAACTGGTACGTAGTTGCCCCTGGTCCTGGAGGGGAGGGTGCCGGATAAGCCTTAACCGCACAAACAGTGCTATAAGATCATAATAGGCAGTAACTGTACTGTATCTAAACCAGATTAAAGTAGTTAGGACCCATGGTATGCGACATCGGGCCCGATTCACCTTGAATCGGACCGATGCACGTTGAATCGGGCCCCGGATGGAAGATTGAAGATTTTTCGAGGTTTCGACTGAAGGGCGTCGGCGTTAAAGCTATATAGGACCTGGCCTCAGAATCTTTGCCTTGCGCCGCTTTGCCGTAAACGCCTGCCTTCACCCAAGTTGTAAACGATTTTTATATACGAAGTTACAACAGATAAATTAAACAGGTTGGCTTTGTAGGGTTATTATAAGGTGCAGCTTGGATATCTTTACATACCGAAACAATCCAAGCTCCAAAACCCTGAACCCTCGACCCTAAACCCTGAACTCAAAGCCAAGCCTCGTGTCAGGTGGCTGCCTGCGAAGAGCAGGGCATGATCCAGCCAGGGATCTACACTACCTTCAATGTGCCGCGGCTGCTTTTGCGGTTTGGGGTTTGGTCGCAAATCTACAATTCCCTACATTCCGAATGCTCAACCCTGAATTAAACCCTACGCCCTTTGGAAACCCCATGACCCGAAAGACACGAACGCTAAATCTTCGATCAGATCCCAAACTCGCAGACCTCACAGCCCTAAACCCATGTTTGAAGCCTGATGACCTCAAGCCCCCAGGGTTGTAACATAGGGGCCTAAAACAGCTTTTTTTTTTTTGGGGGGGGGGGGGGGGGGGGGGCCTTTTTTTTAAAAAAAAATATGTTAACCCCAAAAACCCTTTTTTGGGTTTTAAGCCCCACATTTTAGTTAGGAACTTTTGGGGGGCCTTTTACAACCCCCCCTTTCNGGGACCCAAAAAGGCCCAAACACAGCAGGAAAAGGAGGGGGTGGGGGGGGAGGGCGGAAAAAGCAGGTAAAATAAAGGGGGGCCGGGCAAGGGGTCCTTATTCTAAGTACAGTATAGTCTACACCCAAAACCCTATTCTAGGTATTAAGGCCCATACATTACGTATGCAACTTGCAGGAGCCTGTTTAAGCCCAGCCTTTCGGAAGTCTTAGACGGGCGGGAATCCTAGAACGTCCGAGCCTTAACACGTGGGTTCTTGGCAAGCTTAGTCCATGTTACCTTGATGGAAAGTATAGTTTCCACTTTGTGAGTTCCTTTGTGGGCTACTGGAGGGTTACTCTATGGGTTCCCTCAGAGTTCTTATAACTTTCCAACAGTCAGCTTTGTTTGATTTTGTTTAAGACACTTAACTTAAGTCACTACTTTACTTGTTTTAGCGTTTTTATGCAGGCTTGTAATTAATAGATAGCCTAGCTTAACAAGGAAAGGACATCACAGTTCACTGCTATGACAACTTAACTTAGCTTAATTCAGCTCCCGTAAAAAGAACCCAGATGCGGCTTCATGGTGATGGGTGTGAGACTAAGGGTACCCGGGTTGCAGCTCAGGCCAGGGCCATAGGCCTTCGTCGCCCTAGCAGCCCAGACCTCTAGGGGTGTAGGGCCTATAGAGTTTAGGGTTTGGGGTTTGGGGTTGAGTCTTCTGCTGCCGCGTGTTCTAAGGATAGGATGCTGGCCGTCAATGAGCGCAAGGAAGTGCTGTACACGGTCCTGAAGGATGCAGTTGGGCTGGGGGGGGCTCAGGGGTCTACTTGGGGGGATCGTGGGGCTTAGTAAGTAAGGTCATTAGTACCTTAGCTGCGGCTATAATGGCCATATGTCTTTATAGCGATAGCTATTTTATTTATAGCCCTGGTTTCTAAGTCCCACTATACTTCAGTAGAACGGTCTACTTGGAGGATCATGGGACTTAGTATGTGAGGTTTTCAGTACCTTAATTGGGGCTACAAGTATTTATTACATAGCCAGCTTTTTTATTACCCTAGTAGGCGTTAGTTCCATCTCATCTGAGACGCAGACCCACGCTACCCGAAACCGTGTATAGTAGTGTAGCAGCTCTCCATGTGTACGGCGAGCTGCCGAACTTCAGACTGCAGGTCAGAAAGCTGTCGATTTCGAGATCGTTTGATGGGTTCTGAGATAGGGGCCTTCACAATTACCTATACTATTTGGGGTTCTTTATTATAATTATAGTAAAATGGGCCCCCAAACCCTATTCTAATTATTAAGGCCCCTATATTGTTATGTCTTGGGATTTGGGGCCCGTATGCGCAGGGCCAAGGATGCAGCATCCTGAGTACTGCAGGTGGCAGCACAAAACTTGGGATGAGTCGTGCATTTGCCTACCCCATGCTCACTACCCTAAACCCGAAGCCATGAACGAAAATCCGAAGCAATTAACCGTAAATCATCCCTGACTTAAGTCCAAAACCCTAATTCTCGGCAGTTAGATGAGGATGCGCCGCAGAACTTGATCAGGAAGGTCCTCTCCCGTCTTGACGAGGACCGGACAGACAAACTTAGTGTCTAGGATCTAGGGTTTGGGCTTAAGGGCGCAAGGGTTCAGGATGGTTTTGGGTTTAGGGTTTAGGGTTTAGGGGTGGTGGTGGTGGTGATGATGGTAGGGTTGTTGCAATGAATGTAGTGTTATACTCGGACTATATCTAGAAATTTCGCCAGGGTTTCTATTGCAACATCACAGGGGGCGATGATAATGGATAGTATTACTATGTTTGCGGACTCGTATATAAGGGAGCCAGAAACCCCACATCCAGAAGACTGCAGCAATTATAGTAGAAGCCAGAAAGTTGGAACATGGCTTTAGGAGGATTGGTGCTAGGATCCCTTATACTTTACTTGAAGGGCATGAGGGTAATGATGTTTCAGCTTTCTGTCTCCTACTATATGTTTGTGTGTGGAACTTGTGCTGTGCATCGACAAACCCAGAATTGAAGCTTCTAGTTTAGGTTTTGGAGTTTTTAAGGGTTTACTATAGGCCGAAATAATTGACAATACTATTCCGGGGGTTGCTTATTATAATCATAATATAATGGGCTCCAATATCCTATTCTAATTTTTAAGGCCCCTATATCATATACCCCTATTATAGATCCCTTATAGAAGCCTTTAAGGAACCCTTAAAGGGACCCTATTCTAATTATTAAGGCCCCTATTGTAGGGGTTCAGGGTTTAGGGTTTGGGGAGTGGACTACGGACGACCGGGGTCGCTTCAGAGCTCGGAGACTTCGACAACCTCTGAGCCCGAACTCCTGGCGCCAAGTCCTGGCACGGTTGGGGATGTGCGACTATAGGTTCCTGCGTAGTACGCGTTTGTTTTTTTTGTGGTTCTCCTTATTCATGCTTATTATGAAAGCGCTGCACAGGAAACTAGGCGATGAGGAGAGGGTTTACCGTAGGGTTTGTTGTTAAGTACTGCTGGTGTTAAGCATGTGTGTGTGGGGTGCTGTGGACCTCAGTTTCCATGTATTTTGGGCCAAATGTGAAGAAGTTTGCATTTTGAGCCTGAGGGAAAAGCTTTTTCGGAGATGTGTTCGGTATCGTACAGCATGATATTCAAACTAGCCCCAAACTGTACACCATGAGTCTTCAATGATAAAGGCCCTAAACCTCAATCCGAATAAACCCGTGAATCGAATAAGCCTACCTGTTAGCATCTCAACACGGTGTAGGGCTCAGGGTATAGAGTTGTTCTTGTTTTTCTATCTCTGCCCCCTCGATCCGAACTATTACAGTTTCTGCAGGACCTCGACGAAACCGAGCGAAAGGAGGACTACGAGCTCAGGACAGCGGCTGACATGTTCTTATTTGATCAGGGTTCCTTAAAGTGTTCACATCCTGTAGGATTCGTTTTGTAAGGTGCGTAGGTTCATAAGGCCTTATACCATTGTGGTTTCGAATGTCGGCTTTCCATAGGTTCAGGAGGGGTCAAAGGGTTGGGTGTAAGGTGTAGCATTGTATGGCATTTTTGGGTTGATTCGGTTTTGCCCGTTGAGTTTTGACATGGCATCTGCCATGGGCTTGGGAAGTTTCGTGTTAAGCTTTTGAGGGTCCTGGGACCTTAGACGAGTTCCGGTCTCCCATTGCTGACACTCTGTGCATTTATCGCTGCGGCTGGTAATATAGGGGCCTTAAGAATCAGAATAGGGTTTGCTGGAACATTATACTACAACTATAATAAGGACCCCCCTCAAAAAAAATAGTATAGGTAATTATTAGGGCCTCTAAGGTAGAGAAGCTTTGGGACTGGGAGGATGCTCTACGACTTGCTGGACGAGCTGGACCAAGACATCCGTCGATGTGAAGCTTGGCATCACCTGATGGACACACTGCTTCATTTGTTTCCTGCTTCCTGTTCCAAGGCATGACAGTTGCTCCTGGAAGGTAATTATGGCCAAATCTTCCTCGATTTCTGATAGCATAGCTTCTTGAGCAGAGCCCCCCGTCTCCGTCTCCTCTTGTTCAAAGAGAAGAGACTTAGTAGCTGCGTAAGTAACCTTCAAGCTTTAAAAACCGCAACCTATTGAGCCTGTATAGAAGCCTACCACAGCTTCAAAGGCTATCTTTGTCAACAGTGAAGCTAAACCATGTATCTGTCAAAAATTGCAGATACATGGCTCAACTCCCAACTCCGAGGTCGACATCATCTCAAGCCCCAGATGACGCCCCCCCCCCCCCC
>BGNK01000864.1:85903-97940 GCA_003297005.1 Symbiodinium sp. clade A Y106
CCCTAGTTTTCCTAAACCCTAGATCCTAAACCCTTAACCCTTAGCCCCTAGTTTTCCTAAACCCTAGATCCTAAACCCTTAACCCTTAGCCCCTAGTTTTCCTAAACCCTAGATCCTAACAACCCTTAACCCTTAGCCCCTAGTTTTCCTAAACCCTAGATCCTAAACCCTTAACCCTTAGCCCCTAGTTTTCCTAAGCCCTAGATCCTAAACCCTTAACCCTTAGCCCCTAGTTTTCCTAAACCCTAGATCCTAAACCCTTAACCCTTAGCCCCTAGTTTTCCTAAGCCCTAGATCCTAAACCCTTAACCCTTAGCCCCTAGTTTTCCTAAACCCTTAACCCTTAGCCCCTAGTTTTCCTAAACCCTAGATCCTAAACCCTTAACCCTTAGCCCCTAGTTTTCCTAAACCCTAGATCCTAAACCCTTAACCCTTAGCCCCTAGTTTTCCTAAACCCTAGATCCTAAACCCTTAACCCTTAGCCCCTAGTTTTCCTAAACCCTAGATCCTAACAACCCTTAACCCTTAGCCCCTAGTTTTCCTAAACCCTAGATCCTAAACCCTTAACCCTTAGCCCCTAGTTTTCCTAAGCCCTAGATCCTAAACCCTTAACCCTTAGCCCCTAGTTTTCCTAAACCCTAGATCCTAAACCCTTAACCCTTAGCCCCTAGTTTTCCTAAACCCTAGATCCTAAACCCTTAACCCTTAGCCCCTAGTTTTCCTAAACCTTAACCCTTAGCCCCTAGTTTTCCTAAACCCTAGATCCTAAACCCTTAACCCTTAGCCCCTAGTTTTCCTAAACCCTAGATCCTAAACCCTTAACCCTTAGCCCCTAGTTTTCCTAAACCCCAGATCCTAAACCCTTAACCCTTAGCCCCTAGTTTTCCTAAACCCTAGATCCTAAACCCTAAACCCTAGACCCTAAACCCTAAACCCTAAAACCGTAATGTGCTGAGTCCAAAGCCTTCTATCGGCTGAAGCGCAGCTGGCATCCCGGCGGCTTTAAGGTCCTTGCGGTTCTGGGGTTTAAGGGTTTATAGGGTTCAGGGAGTGGGGTTTAGGGGTTTAGGGTTTAGGGGTTTAGGGTTTAGGGGTTTAGGGAGTAGGGTTTAGGGGTTTAGGGTTTAGGGGTTTAGGGTTTAGGGTTTAGGGGTTTAGGGGTTGAGGGTTTAGGGTTTAGGGGTTGAGGGGTTTAGGGTAGAGTTGCTGGTGAGTCGCCTTGCTTCTGAAGTGTTGGAGTGTGGGCTCCGTTTTGGAGTTGAGCATGTTGTTGATTGAAAAGACAACGACTTCCTACGAGGCTGCCTCACACGCAAGCACCTGATACGGTCGATGATACATATATATATATATACATACATATACATCCTAAATTCCCTTAATGATCCTAGACCAGACTATGGGAATTATGGTATGTTCCTTATTATGGGTAAGCCAGGATTTTGTATCATCGACCGTGTTGAACGCTTTGGCCATCTTTGCCCAAGCCTGTGCCCTCAGAAGCGATGCCAATGACCCCCCGGGGGAGGGGGTCAAGTAATGTGAAGAGTTGAAAATGTTGAAAAGAAACAACGTCGTGTCGTCTCTTGATAACTATATACTACAAAGGCCGAAATACCAATACTATTTTGTTTTTTTTTGGGGGGGGGTCCTTATTTTAATTGCAGTATAATGGGCCCCAAAAGCCAGTTCTAATTATTAAGGTCCCTTTACCTAAAGCTCAATTTTGATAGTTTGGCCGTCATGTTTGCAAGCTCACCAGTCGGTACGAGTAAGTAGAGTTCGAGTTGCCTAGGTCATACGGGCCCTTAGGGGGGTAGGGGGGAGGGGGGTAGGGGACTATACTTCCTAAAAGAGGCCTTATTAGGTCCTTCTTATGGGCATTAAGGTCCCATAACCCCCCCCCCCCCCCCNCCCCCCCCCCCCCTCCTGTCCCGCTACCCCCCAAGGGTCCTATGACTAGGGAAGCACGCTTAACTCTCGTGAGCTTCATTAGCCCGCAACCCCGAAGCTCCAAAACCCCTTAATAAAGGAATCTATAAGGGTTCCTATAAGGGATCTATAGGGTTTAGGGTTCAGCCCCTTAATTTAGGAATATACCTGAAAATTACATCAAGAACCCAATATGATTTAAGGTGTATTCAGGGGTATTGGAGTCTTTGGGAAGTTTCGTAAACCAACGTCAACCCCCAGAAATGTCAAAGCCTACAGTCAAGAGTCCCTTCACGAAGCTTCTGTGAAAACTTGAAATACCTGATATAGGGACTTCATTATTTGCAACAGGGTTTTGGAGTTTGCTTAAGACCGGGGCTATATACGGGGAGAGCATTGCAAATACTGATTGAAAAGCCAAAACCTGTGCAAAGCTCTTTAAAACCCTATATTGAAAATGGATGCATACGATTTTTAGCAACTCAGACCTTTCTTTATCAAGCCCTTTCCACACCCTCACAAGAAAAAGCCCTGCACCCTAAAGGCCCTAAACCCTAAACCCTATTTCCAGCACGCTCATGAAAACCCTGTGAAAACTCACTACTACTTGGAGGTTCAGGGGCAGTCATACGTCGGTTATAAGTCCCCGAATATGGCTTATCGTTCTAGTCGTCCTACTTATAAAGCCTACTTATAACTACCCATGAACCTCCAAGTGAACCCTAAACCCGAACCCCTAAACCCCTAAGCCCTATTTATAACTACCCATGAACCTCCAAGAATAAAATCCTTGATACGCCTCAATGGGGCTGCCTGAAATCCCACGGGGCTCAGCTTTGCGGGGGGGGGNAAGCCCCAAACCCAATAGCCATAATCCACAAACCCGAAGCTCAAAGCTCGTAGACCCTAAACCCTAAACCCCGAAGCCCTATAGAGCGCAAGCGCCTCGACCCTCTGGCCGGTGGAGCCTAAGCCCATTTCGGGTTCAGGGGTTTGAGCGCGAGATAACTTGCGCTTGTGCAGCCAGCAGACTAGGCAAATATTCGCTTTGGGAGTTTAGGGTTTGGGGTTTAAGGTTTTGGGGTTTGGGGTTTGGGGGTTAGGGGCTGCCACTTGGAGGTGCATGGGTAGTTTTAACTGGGGGTGTAAGTAGGACAACTTTAGTTACAAACCATATGTGGGGACTTATAACCCCACTTCTAACTGCCCCATGAACCCCCAAGTAGGGATTTGGGGTTTACAGGGTTTGGGGTTATTGTGGTCGGTTAGTAATAGTATCATATATATATATATATCCCCCTTAGAGTTCCCCCAACTGTACTGCAGTATGTCACACATCCCTTTATAAGCTTCCCATTTACGAAGTCCCCTGATCAGCCCGGCTCTCCAGGAAGGGTTTAGTTATCCTGAATCCTAAATCCTAAAGCCCCAATCCCAAATCCTAAGCTGTAATATGGGAGTTTCCGAAAATAGCGACCCTAATATGGTACCCTAAATAGTAGGATCCTTATGATAAAGAACCCAAAATAAGGTACCCCTAATTTCGGAAACTCCCATATCCAAGTTGTCATCCCAGGATTTCGTCGTACGATTTCCGGCCGCGGCCTTTGGGTTTGGCCTTCTGTAGGTGCATGACATGAACGTATAGGGTTAGTCCATGTACGTGGTGCGAACGAAATATGTGTGTACATATCATGCATACATAGAAACACAAATATACATCTGTTTCAGTATGTATTTATGCGCTCCGTGGGTACCATGGTGACAACAAGATTCTTGAGTTTATTCGCAAAAGCTTTCGTGCATGTACACTATCACAGTGCGTGCATCTCAATCCATATACACCTCATATGTTCTGGTATGCCGGCATTGTTACATGATTGCACAGACATATCTGAAGACCGGAAGCTTCTTCGCTGTCTCAAACACCTCTAATGCTCCAGAAACCGTTCATCCCAATCACGATTTAGGCTGTCTTAGGGTTTAGGGTTTAGTGCAACCTCACACGACGATGGCAGTAGCCGACTCGGAATTTATGATTACGTTAGCATGATGCATCAATGCATCGTTACGTGACCGTGCTTTCCAGACGTCCGTCGTACTGTTGGCTAACATGTTGTTTGCTAGAATAGAAGCTTCTTGTATAAGTGTCGATGGCCATGCGGCACAAGTATCTAAGATTTGCTCCGCTACTGAAACTTTGTTCAGTCATCTATTCAGGCCGCATTGCACTGTCTGGGGCAAGCCGCCGGTGTCAAGCATTATCATTGCTATTTCTATTACAATCATTAGTCTTGTGATGTTATATTAGTGTAGCAGTAGCTAGCAGTAACGGTAGCAGCAGCAGTAGCAGCACCAGCACTAGCACCAGCACAGCACCAACACCAGCACGAGCATTAGCAGCAGCAGCACCACTCGACTTTTTGCTGCCCAGAACGGGTGTCATCGAGAACGAGGAGCTGACGCCAGCGCAGTTCTGCGACCACATCGAGGACAAGCTTAATGTAGACAGCGGTGCGAGCCCTAAACCCGTCAAAGGCCAGTAAGCTCGTTTCACCCAAGAGTCTTGACCAAAAGGCGACCCCATGGGGGACACTTGTAGAGCCTGGAGATTAGATTTCGATGCTGTGGGGCTAAGTAGCTTGCATATGAGACCGACGCTTTGTTGTTGTAGCGAAGATGACGATGATAAACAGAACAAAGAGCCACTGCACGGCAACCAGCACAAGATCTGAGCTAAACAGAACTTGTCTTGCTGGTCTCCTCCTGTGCTCATGTGACTTTCGCCGTAACCATCATAGCCAGCATCGCCGCTGTGCCACCTTCACCATGCCTTGCCACTGACATCATCCTCGACGCAATAGTAATATGCCAGTCTTTGCAGGATCGCACTCCTAAACTAGTCTAGGTATCAATCATCACCATACACATGTTGGCAACCAGTTTTTAGTACCATCACCATCATCGTCGCCATGGTATGTTCATCCCGATCCCCATACTATTATCCTTATTGTTCTTCATCGCAGTTGTCATCACCATCATCAGGTTATCACCGTCATCAGCAGCTCTGTGCCACCGACATAATGGTCATCTCTGTCGTCATCGTCAGCATCAGGGGCATCATTGTTACTTTGTCATGCTTACCTCTATTTCCCCTAGCACCAACCACCATGTTTGTTTCAGGTAAGCAGACCGTGTCAGTGGCATGTCAAAAAAGAAGGGAGGCAAGACGACATGAAGGGCATCATCAAGCCAACAAATTGCATATCAGGAATTTCCAGGAGTTCTAGGCGAAGCTGGGATAAACTAGAGAAGCCTATGAGAACCTATGAAAAAGCTATAGAAAGCTCTGAAATGCCAAAGTATTCCATCCATCACATCTTGCCTCAATATCTCGTGGCACGCACTGTCACACCACAAAGCGACGCACTTCCTCCACTCGCATCATTGGCTGTTTGGTGTCCTACCGATCTCAACTTGCAATTTGCCATGAAAGCCCAGACAAAGCTGGAAAATTCTGGGAACAAACAGAAAACGTGGGCAAATCTAGAAGGAGCTCACACGAACTGGCAAACAAAAACATAACAAGCTAGAACATGAGCGACATCGGACTCTCTAGAAAGTCCAAGCAACTCAGGTTTTCAGTAAAGGCGGCATGAGATTCCTGTTCTCGTTGTCTGTGCCCAGAGAAGCACCTCATTGTTCCAATATCTAATGCGTCTCTTAGACGTTAGTTCGAATCGGAAAGCGAGCTGCCCACAAGAATGCTGACGACATCAGACTTCCAAGCCTCTTGCACCTCCCTGCAAGCTGGACATGCCTCTTTCAGCAGGACGACCCAAACTACGAGGTTCTCCTAAGGCAGGGGCCGCGAGTCTACCCCACTTCTCCCATCTACCCAGTGTAGAGCTTTAGAAATCACAGGTTTAGTTTATTGACTTTCGCAGGTGAGCAACATATAGCTCTGAATAATTACCAAGACTTTTCCTTTGGTTCCTGATTATAGCTCTAGTACAAAATACCCCCGAAGCCTATTCCAAGACATATATTCTTTCTATTAATAATTGGTGCCCATGTTAGGAAGTGCAGTTCCAAGTTCGCCACAGGGTATCTTCCGGGCTCTGTGTGGGAGTCGCTACGGACTGGTGTAAGCAGTCTTCATAGTCTTTATAAACCTATAAGGTTAGGTAAGTATTTGTTAATGAGTCCCATGACCCTTCAAGTAGTGCCGGCAATGACAGCAGATGCTAAACACCGGCAAGAGGACGACTTCAGGGGCTTTGAGTCGTAAGCCTGGGTTCAAGTTCGGTCGGGTTTGGAGAGTTGGACTAGGCATGAACTCTCAACTCCTAAAGACATAGATCCTGGAACCTAGCATTCCTGATGCACAAGAGGACATTGCTGAAAGATACACTCCATCATTGATGTGTTTCCCGGGTTATGGCTGTATCGGGTTTCTGGATCTACCTTCCTCAACCTGCTAGTGCCTTCCACCCAAACCGTGGTAGGTGTAGTGGTGCACTGAGCCCATGTCGATCTTCACAGCGCCAGGGATGCCGTGAACCGGTTGATGCGGCTCAACCGCACATTTGAGGCCGCGAAGATGCTGGCCAGGCCGGGCAGTTGATGCGGTTCAGTGGCTTTAGTGTTCAAGGCTCTTGAGCGCAGTCCTTGGGATCCGAACCAATAAGCCACTAAACCTTAAACCCTTGAAGCCAATAAGTAATTTAATTCTGTTTACTTTATGCAAAGACATTTGAAAAAAGCAGGTTTGTGGAATCATGTCATTATTAAGGCGTACTACTAAGGGACACCCCAAAACGAAGAGGGCCTGGAAGCTTTGCATCGTTCTAAATTTCCCTAAACCCTAAACCCTCTGGGGATGTCAGAATTATACCCAGAGCCTCCAAAACCCCTTAACTAAGGAATATACCCTAAATGATGATAGGATCCCATATATGATTTAAGGTATATTCCATAATTAAGGGGTTTTGGAGGCTCTGGGTAGCTCTGGCTGTTTACTTTGCAGAGGAGACTGAGCTCCTGGTAGGTTTAGAATTTTAGGGTTTAGGGTTTTAGGGTTTAGGGTTTTAGGGTTTAGGGTTTTAGGGTTTATCAGAGGGGCTCTTTCATATTCATGCCTTTCTTCACTCATATGTGTTCCTTTGTCTCACTGCTTAAGTATGTGCAAGAGTTCGGATCGGCGCACCTCAATATGTGCAACACTCACTGGACCAGACTCCACGCGGGTAGTCTTGACATTGTCGTCAAGTCATATGTGTTCCAATTAAAATTTCTTGTCTTGTACGGTCGCTGGGGTCGGAGTGTAGCATCTCCGTTTTGGAGCTTGGAACCATGCTTACCTGCTTACCTGTCGCGAGAAGGTAGTGCCATTTCTTGGCTCGCAAACTTCATGGTTCGGATCGCAAAACAAGAAACTAAGGAGACCAAAAACAGTACTACATGTTTAGGGTCTATGTAGCTCGAAGATCCTATGCCCTAAACCAAACCCTAAGGTCTACACCCTAAACCCTAAAAGCTCGAATCTCGAACGTTTCCCAACGAAATCCGAAAGCTTGGCCTTCTGCTTCTTGAGGCCAAAAGCCAAGGGCACGAAGGTGGTGGAGAACATCAAAGACAACCAGGCTGTCTCTGATTGGGTTGACATAAGGGTCTGAATGGTTGACAATACTGTTCCTCAGCATTCTCACAATAAACCCGCAACACTAGGTCCGGTGTTGAACGGGCGAGACGTGCCGGTTGATCAGCAGACAAAATGCGGCTTCTTTCGACTCGCACGCGATTCGCATCCCGGTGTTTCCGAATGTGCAGGTGCTGTACATCCGGTCGCTGTACGAGGAGGACGGATGTCAGTCGTTTTGCCCCAAGTTTCGGCAAGATCGCGCCCTGTGCCGTGAACCGACAGCCCAACCTTTAAGCCCTAAACGCTTAGACTCTCAATTTGGGGCTTCATTCATTCAACAACCCACGTTAAAACCTGCTGGCAAGCCCATAGCCGATTCACAAACGGCCAAATCAAAATGGGCACTGGCTCAAAATGCAGAAGAGCACTACTTGTGGACACAGGAATACGCTGAGAGCCCAACACCGCTGAACAAGGTAATGGGATAATTAGTATGATTTGAGGTGTATATACCTGAAGCCTTTAAACCTTCAACTCAGTTAGTAGCCGTGTAGGCAACCTTTGACCTTTTCTCGGATTGAGGTAACCCTAACACCATTCAAATGGCTGACCTGTCTATTTTTGGGCCAGAGCACTCAGCAATTGAGAGAAGCAAATCCACACACGCGCACACACCCTACAGGGGCAGTGGGCGCTCTGGGTAGAATATCATTTAGGCTCGGACTGCCCGGCCCTGCTCCGGAAAGACCAACTAGGCAGTCCTTACAAGTAAGGGTGCCTACAGTATTTGGGAAAGATCCCGCCATTTCGGCTGCACACCCTTCTTTTCTGAACCTCTCACATGGGGTTTTAGGGTTGACCGCTCAGGGTTGATAAATTGATAAATGCACGAGCAATCTTAACCTGCTCCTTCAGTTTCACCCCACCCTGCTGCTGAGTGATGAGACTCCCAAATCCCAAAACCCTGAACCTTAAGCCTAAATCCCAGAGCCCTGAGCCCTAAATCCTACATGGGAATTTCCGAAAATAGGGGACCTTAATATAACCCTAAATAGTAGGATCCTTAGTATAAGGACCCCCAAATAAGGTACCCCCAATTTTCGGAAACTCCCAAATCCCGAAACCCCAGCTGCTCTTCAGGAGCAGGAGCCCGAGGATTCCTTCGCCCCTTTGGCGGTGGGCTCCATGTGCCTTCCTGGCGGCGAAGACGCTGGATCTTGCACTCATGAGGCTTTAGGGTTTGGGGGTTTAGGGCTTTAGGGATTTAGGGTTTAGGGGTTTGGGGTTTAGGGGTTTAAGGGTTTAAGGGTTTAGGGTTCAGGGCTTTCGCTGTTGCATGGCCTGGCTTGCGGCGACGGCTTCAGAAGCCTTGGGTTCTTGAAAGTTTCAAGCTTTGGGTGACGCTCCAGAGGCCTGAGGTACAGGATGTGGGGCTTACATTTGCAAGAGCAAGTCAATAAAGCCCTCATAATCACAAAGCAACAACACTTGCTTGAGCTTTCACGTGCTAGTTGTGATTTTGGAATGTTTGGTGTGAAGGTTATGATTTGGAAGGTTTGGGACGGAGAATGGTTGAAGTCACGTGCGAGGAGGTGCCGATACCTGACAAGCCATAGCTCAGCGTCTACTGCAATGACACTGTAGTGCCAACCCAAATCCTAAGGTCCCAATATCGAATCCCCCACCCATCAAACGGTGGACCCATACTAACCTTGAAGTACCTTGCTACATGTTGGATTCGTCGTTTGTCCTTGTTAGGATGTCTGAGTAGTGATTTTCGGTGCTTCACAACTTAGGGTAAATGGGGGAGTGGTGTCGTCCTCGAAACTAGAAAATGCCATACGTAGAGAGCAGAATGTACCTTCGTGGTGGAACATACCCAGAGACCCCCAAAACCCCTATGAAGGAATGTACTTTTAATCATCATGGGAGCCCTCAGCCGACTTAAGATATGGGGGTTGATCAAAATTATGGGCCCTTTTGGGGTCTGTATTATAGTATATTCCTTATGGTCTAGGGGACCCAAAGGGGCCCATAATTTTGATCAACCCCCATATATTCCTTCTTTACGAGGTTTTTGGAGTCTCTGGGTAAGCCACTGGGCTCTTTGTATCCCCAGCTCAGGAAGACGTGCTGCGGGTGCCGAGCACGGAGCATGTGAATGGAGAGGATGGGGCTTTGAATATATAGTGAACCCCAGAAAGTTGGAACATCGATTTAGGATGATTCATGCTGGAATTCCCTTTACTTTACTTTAAGGGCATAAGGCTACTGATGTTCCAACTTTCTGGCTTCTACTATAGGCAGGGGTACAAAGGGATTTTATGAAGGCTATGAAGACGCTTTTTTTTTTTTTTGGGGGGGGGGGGTTACTACACGAAGCTGCTCATTAGCAGCAACATGCAAGGCGATGAGGGCGTAGTGTTCTTGGTCTTAGCATGTATAGGGTTTGGGTTTAGTAAGGGCTTGGATTTGGGTTTAACGTTTGGTTGTAACGTTTGGGCTGGTGCAGCTAATTACGGTGCTCGATTGCAAATGAAAAAAACTCGAGATGTACCTACCTTAATACTGTAAGCGCCTGCCATGTTGACATCCCTGTAGTCCATATGATAAGAAGCCCAAAAACTCTGATAACTTTGGTACCGGTTCCAAAGGCTCAATCCCCCCACCCTATGGGGTTTCAAGGGTGGCACTTTAACCAAGGATGAGCCTTCCAGCCGTTTGGAGGCTTCTTAGAGTCATAGATTTTAGGGGGCCTTTGGGGGCTGAGGGGTCGTGTTATGGAGGATCCTACTATTCCAGGCTCTATACCCTAAACCCGGCTCAATCCCCCCACCCTATGGTGTTTCAAGGGTGGCACTTCAAACAAGGATGAACCCTTCTTGGGATCCCGCACAGGACCGGGTCACCCGGGACGCTCTTGACATCCTCAAGCAGGAGCTGTTGGAAGGGCCGCCCGTGGCAGTCGGTGTGTGGTGGTTGTCCCTTGCCTGGCATCGGAGTGCCAAAAGAGGGGGCTTAATAATTAGAATAGGGCTTGGGGTAATTATAGTATACTATCACTATAATAAGGAACCCCCAAAATAGTATTGGTAATTATTTGGGCCACTTTATTAACAAAGAGGGGTCTGTGTGTGTTTGAGCTCTTCAAAGTAGGGGTCCCAGCCTTTAGGGGTCTATGTATGTGTACCGAGGCGATGTTTGAAATTCCAAGATCGTGTTTCTGCCTAAATAAAAAGGGTTTAGGGTTTAGGAACCTCGAATCGCAGGCAAAAAATATTTTTTCCCAAAGGAACGAGTCGTGCATCCGAAAGCCCAAGATATAAATCCGAACCCGAAGCACATGCAAGGAATGTCGAGCCCAAACACCCTAAATGCTCAGAGCCTTAAACTCCAAACCCCAAAATTCTCAACGCCAAAAACCTGAAGCCTGAACACGCAAACTCTACAACTAAAACAAAACCCCCGCCAAACACCCGATAACTACAAACCCTAACTCCTTATAAACCCTCAACACTACTAGGGCTAGCACCCGACTCCCTGAATCCCTGCAGGTGGCGGTGCTTCAATGCCCACATCGACCAGCACTCGCGCGCAGCTGTGCTCGCGCTGACGTACAGACACCGAAACGGGCGGAATCGCCTGGTGCTCGTTGACATGATCGCGCCGGGGTCTCGGTCTTCAGGGTTTAGAAACGCTTTTTTGTTGGGGGCCTCCAGGGTGTATCAACACTTGAACAGTGGCCACCGGGGCATTTTAGGGTGCAGGTGTTGGTGTTTCAGGCTTGAGGGTTTACAGGGTCTTTGGAAAGCCGCCGCAGAAATTGGCCCCCAAAGAGTGCAAGGTTCCGGAGTGCGACGAGACGCAAAACGTGCAGCCAAGTACGTGAGAATATCATGAGCCCTAGCCATAACGACACCCCAAACCCCAAACCCTAAACCCCAACACCCTACAAGTATCAACATGCGCAAGCTCGGAGCAGATAAGAGTTTAAGGGTTGCGGATTTTTGGGTTCCGGGTTTTAGTTTGTGTTTTTGCATTGGGGTTTAGGGTTTTGTAGACTTTGGAGGATCTGTGGCCATTTGCGGTTGTGGGTCATGGCATGTTTCTGGCATCAACAGCTCGCTGTGGTGTTGAGCCGCAAGGCGCTATTCTAATGATTTAGGCTCTTGTACTCCCTAAGCCGCGAAACCCTAAACCCCTAACCCTAAACCCTAAACTGTGTTGCAGAGAGATGTATCTCCTCAAGAAAACTTTAGGGAATTACCAGGCCCCCCCAGGGCCCTTTAATAGAGCCCTTATGGCCCTTAATAGTTAGTATTTAGAGGTTTAGGGTTTAGGGCTTGAATAGGATTTAACACGGTCAACGTGCTGCTGGGCCTTACAACTGTGTGTGCCAGTGCTATGTGCAGTACATGCATACAGCGAGTGCAGTTCTCCTAAGCAGAGGGAGAGGGAGAG
>BGNK01000864.1:101041-192816 GCA_003297005.1 Symbiodinium sp. clade A Y106
CTGCCCTGCCCTGCCCTACCCCCCGCCCTGTGCCCGTGCCCTGTGCCCTGCCCTGCCCTGCCCCCTGCCCTGCCCTGCGCGAGGACCCACAACTGGACGCCAATCCATCTCAGCAGTGCTTGGTTGTGCAATGTGGTTGTTCATGTGTCGAACAGCGAGAGGAAGCAAAGAGCAAGAAAAAACCCCTTAAGAGGGGTTTACTCTAAACCCTAATTGAGAATAGTTGGAGTGGTTGGGGCGGGACTACATGCTGACGCAATCGCGCAATAAGTGGGCGCGCCCCCTATTCCTAAAGTAAAAGGCGCACCCACCGCGCGCACACTGTATACACACCCTTAACCCTAAATCCCAAACCCTTAGTCCGAAAACCTTAGGCCCCATTGTGACTTGTAGCCCTCGGAACTTCAAAGCCCTAAGCTAAGCTCTTAATCCTTAATCGGTAACCCCAGACCCCAAACCCTAAACCATTAGACCCCACTACAGTAGGAAACCCTGAACCCTAAACCCTAACACGAAACCCCCAAACCAGAGGCGCTCCGGGCCCTGCAGCTTGCTTTCGTCACGGAGGACGTGCGACAAGGTAGTGCCCTGAGTTTAAAGGTTTAGGATTTAGGATTTTTGGTTTAGGAGTTCAGGGCATTTAGGGTTTCGGGTTTTTCGGGTTTAGGATTAGGGTTGGAGGTTTCGGGTCTAGGGTTTAGAGGTTTGAAGCTTTGGCTCTTGTAGTAGCCCTTATCCTAACCGTAACCGTCAAAAAAAGCAACCCTTAATCAAAGCAATCCAAATAGTCTATAGATGCCTATAGCTACGGTTATAGCAACTTGTGTGGTGAAGACTAAAGGCTGGAGACACCCTACGACAAGATCGCAAAACTTCGGGCGCACAAGCATCGCATGCTGAATCCTTCCTGAGGCGTATCGAACCCTAAACCCGACACCCTACACCCTGAGCCGTCGCGTTGACCCCCTAAACCCTAAACCCCGGAGGATCTCTACCCCGGACCACCCACCGCAATATCTCGATTTCATGCAACACTAAGGGGCCCGTTTGGAAAAAACGAGAACATATAAGAAGCTTTGTAAGCATCCACAGCCCCATGTAAAGGTCCAAAAAGGAACACTAATGAACACTCCCAAAGCACACTTAAACAAACCATGTACACTCAAACCCGCAGCCCGCAGCCCTGTAACCCTACACCCTAAACACAAAACGGCCCTAAAGCCCCAAACCCTAAACCCTTACAGGCGCGCAAGAAGCCATAATATAGGGGCCTGTATAATTACCAATATTGTTCTTAGGGTTATAGTTATAGTACAATATACCCTATACCCCCAAACCTTATTCCACCCCCTATATGAATCTTGAGAGGTCCTACCAAGCCGGAGAGCTACATCTCCATAAGCCCGTGCGTAGACATGGCTTTGGCCACGGCCCTGGTCCGTCCAGAGGGGGTTCATGGGTAGTTATCAGGGTTCCTTTAAGGGTCCCTTTAAAGGGCTGTATAGGGATTCTATAGGGTTTAGGGTTTAGGGTCTACTTGGAGGTTCGTGGGTATTTATAAGTGGGGCGATAAGTCCCCTAATAAGGACGGTAATGTTTGCTATCCTAACTATCCATTAACCGCCAAGCACTGTTAGGTTGTTCTGTCTTAAGGGTTGTGGGATGTAAGGGTTTAGGGCTTCTTGGCTTCACGGGTTGGGTTTGGGTTAAGTTCGAGGTTTCAGGGCTTAGGAGTGGGACTCTCTGAGTTTAAGGCCGGATAGGTCTAGGGCAGTAAGAGCTCCGGAGATTCAAGGGCTCCGGGTTTGAGGCCTTTGTTCTTGAAGACTTGAAGGTTCTTGGATGTTGTTGATATTCTGCTCGTTTTTTTGTTGGGGGGGGGCTAATTTTCCTTCTAAGGGGACTGGAGTTTAGCGGGTTTTGGAGCATTCTACTTGTAACCTATGACTACCTACAAAGCCCTATTATAAGGTACTTATAACCTTACTTAGTCCCATGATCCTCCAAGTAGGGGACTACTGCCCATGCTCGCTGTCCAACTTCCTCGGGCCTTGAGTTCTCTGCTTTATCCTGTGTCCCTCCGTGGTGATGCGGACTCCCCGGAGAGCCCACTACCCCTTAATTAATGACTATACCTTGAATTATGGGGGCCGTTTTGATGGTTCAAGTTCTGCTTCTTTTGGATTAGGGGGTATTGGCTCCGATTGCGGCTGTCCCCAAAAAACTGGACCCACCACCTCAGTCATAGTTCCAAGTCCGGGCCCCCAAAGAAAAGCTTACTTGGAGGATCCTGGGACTTAGTTTGTAAGTAAGGCTATATGTTTATTAATTTATAAGTGCCTGAATTGGTCTGATCAGGAAAGTTACCTTGTTTACCGCCTTGCTTACTAAGTCCCAACAATCCTGCCAAATGCAAACGATACGTGACGCAAGGCTGCTTCCTTCTCAGTTTTCGATGCCGAAGATTCCACTTGAAAGCCCGTAGCAAGGTGCTCCTACTTGGAGGGTCGGGGGACTTAGTAACTGGTTATTTTAGGGACTTCTAAGTACCATAACCCCAATTAGGGTCCCTTTTAGGGTACTTATAAGTCTACTTACTACCTACTTGGTAAGTCCCGCGACCCTCCAAGTAATCTTCAATGGATCCAGGTACTTAAATGGTCGCGTCTTCGGCCCCCAGAACTAGTCTCTGAATAGCCGGGCCCCTCAGTCCCCACTGTTTGGTGTTTGGACTTTCTAGGGATTCATACAGCAGCGCTCACTCCATAGGGCCCTTCTCACTGCAGCACACGGAGTTACCGGACTGCTGAGAGTACCTAGAAAAGCGAAGCACGGGAATCTTCACATCATCTTGCTTTTACATGTCGACGTTGTTGCTCAGGTGACATTCTTATGTTTCCGTCTGTTGTCTCTTGTCAAACTTGTCGTGCTTGAGCCCAAGCCCGATAAAATCGAAGCCCTAACCTCAAGTCCAAAGCAAGAGTACCCGGAAACAATGATGGAGTTTCACAAAGCCAAGACCCTACATACTAGGATCCTTGTTTAAAAGTTTAGGGTTTCGGGTTTAGGGGTCCTCTTGTTGCATGGAATTTACGCAAGGCACCCCGCAAATGCCTACAAAGCGAGGTGGTGGCCTGCCTCCAGGGTACTTCCGGAGTGCAGTGCAACGAGCTCTTCAGCTGGGCCCTCGTTTCTGGTTGTGGTGTTAGGCTTCATTTTGTAAAAAGTTTGGGGGATCATGGGTTTTTTAAGCATGTATAAGTATAGTTACCATATTTATATTATAACTCTAGTTACTATAAGTCCTACGGTCCTTCAAGAAGGGCTATGCAAGGGCTTATCAGGGCTTTGGACGCAGAGTTTCGTAGATAGGCGTGCTTATGTGTAGACAATTCCTACATGTTGGAATATGGCTCTGGATGATTTTGCAGGAGGTCTCCATACTTCACTTTGCATGGATTTAAGGTTTTAGGGATTAGGGGCAAATGCTTATGTAGGGATTATAGGGTTTAGGGTGTAGTTGTTTTTTGGAGTCTAGGGTGTAGGGTTTTTGACTTCTCGAGTTTGCCGATAAATGGGTCGACTTTGGGGCTTTTGCTGCCAGTGTTTGTAGGAGTTTTGGGGGATTGACGTTTTGAGTATTCCAGGTTTGGGTGGTGCAGTTTGAGGTTTGCGCAGTCGAGATTGCTGATGCTGAAGTCTTGCATAAACATGGGTTCGCTATTTTGCAGTCACGTCTGTCGGGCAAGATGGCCCTAGCCACCCCAATCACCAACCTGTCCACCCACAAGACCTTATAATTAATTGGATTCTAAACCCACTAAATTTTACTAAATCCCTGGCCCTAAACCCTAGGCCCCAAATCGCTAAACCCTGAACTCACCCGCTAAGCCCCATGAGGTGTTCAGGTCTAGGGCGTACCCGAAATGCGAGGATTGGGTGATCATAGCGTACAGCCTTCCACCACAAGACATCGGAGGTTTCAGGGAAAAAATATTCGGGGTGTACTATAGGGGCTTAAATAATTAGCTGTACTATCTTGGGGGTTTCTTATTATAATTATAGTATAATGGGCCCCAAATCCCCAGTCTAATTATTAAGGCCCCGATAGTAGTCACGAGGTTCCTTGATTTGAGAAGCTCCCTCGGTACTTTGGAGAGCTTATGGTTCGTTGGTCTGATCAGTAAAACTTTAGGGGTTTAGGGTTTTCGGGGTGTAAGTTTTGGAGTTCTACCCAAAGTCCAGAGATCAATCCCGTTCCTGCATTTAAGGCCTGGTCTGGAACTTCATGCGCGCAGACATGTGTCTAACGGAGGCATTGGGCTCAGCCTCTCTGTGGCTTGAAGGGCTTCTGGAGTCTTCTACCTTACTTGGAGGTTCAGGGGCACTTATAAGTGGGGGTATAAGTCCTCCAAATTCCCTTAAGAAAATATGGGTTACAATTATAGCTACTCTACTTACAACTCTAGTACCCATGAGCCTCCAAGTAGACCCCTTAACCCCTAAACCCCAAACCTTCGACCCCAGACTCTAGATGTATAGTAACAGGGGTTGGGCTTCGAGCTGGTTGAGGTGAATATTCTAGTTTAAGAGAGTTGAGGGTCAGCTTCTTTTTGAGGTGGGGTGGAAGCCGGGATCCTGTTCCCGTAAGCCAAAATGTGGTAGCTCAGGGTGTTGTACACTGCTCCCTTAACCCCAAGCAATGTATGTTTCTAAGGACTTGTATAAGGGACTCAGAACAGGGAACCCTAAAAGGGTAGGTTTCTAAGCCGCTAATCATAGCACCCTGATCCGAACTTCACCACTGCGTTGGAGCCCAAAGTTAAAACGAATCGGGCAAAGGCACTTAGTAAAGCCTGGACCCTAAGCCCTACGTAAACCTAAACCCTAAGTCCTAACCCGAAACCCTTAACCCTAACCCTAAACCCATATCCATCAGCCCTTTACCCTAATCCCCAAAAGGCTCCATCAGCTTACGGCCCAAAGCCTAAGCTTCGGAAGTCCTTCCAAGCGGAATCCACGGAGGGCATACCCTGGTACCCGTAAACCCCACACCCTGAACCCTCAAACCCTACAGCCCTCCCCCGGCTCCCCCAGAGATAAGGAGCATAGGCAGTATATAGTTGCAGTAGTAGTAGTCGTAGTAGTAGTCGTCGTAGTAGTAGTAGCACTAGTACGAGTACTAGTAGTAGTACTGGTACTAGTACTAGTACTTGCACCAGTACCAGTAGTAGTAGTGGTAGTAGTAGTAGTAGGAGTAGTAGGAGTAGTAGTGGTAGTGGTAGTGGTAGTAGTGGTAGTAGTAATCGTAGTAGTAACATTAGTAGTAGTAGTAGTAGTAGTAGCAGTAGCAGTAGCAGTAGCAGTAGCCGTAGCCGTAGCCGTAGCAGTAGCAGTAGCAGTAGCAGTACTAGTAAGTAGTGGCAGTAGTAATCGTAGTAGTAACACTAGTAGTAGTAGCAGTAGTAGTAGTAGTAGTAGTGGCAGTAGCAGTAGCAGTAGCAGTAGCAGTAGCAGTCGCAGTCGCAGTCGCAGTCGCAGTCGCAGTAGCAGTAGCAGTAGGAGTAGCAGTAGCAGTAGCAGTAGCAGTAGTAGTAGTAGCAGCAGTAGTAGTAGTTGTTGTTGTAGTAGTAGTAGTGGTAGTGGTAGTGGTAGTGGTAGTGGTAGTAGAGTAGTAGTAGTAGTAGTAGTAGTAGTAGTAGTAGTAGTAGTAGTAGTAGTAGTGGTAGTGGTAGTGGTAGTGGTAGTGGCAGTGGCAGTGGCAGTGGCAGTAGCAGCTTAGCAGTAGCAGCAGCACAGCCTTACTGCGGCCCATGATCCTCCAAGCAGGGGCTCAGCAACTTCGAGCGGCGGCCCCTTCGGAAGACCCAGGAGCACTATGCGCCCGAGCCCTGGGGAAGTTTTTTGGGTTCTTGTTTAGTCCTTTGGAGATTCTTGAAGATGGTGTTCTATAAGGGTTCTATAGGTTCTAGAGTTTGGGGATTGAAGCGAGGAGTCGACGCGACTTTGAGAGGCTTCCACAAGGGTTCCAGGTGCTAGGGGGTCCTAGAACGGCTGTATGTCGACAGACAGGGTTTCTGTAAAAGTTCTGCGCAGGTTCTATAACTATAAGGGTTGTATAAGTTTAGTACAAGGGCCCTCACAGTTGGAATAGGTTTTTGGCAAGGGTTCTACGGGCGTTAGACACCTCGACCTCCTCCGCCTGTGCAGGCCACAGCTTCCGAAGAAGCAGAATTAGTCACTTTCCTATGAACACTGGACGATCACAAACGAGATGGCAGAGGAGGAAAGGGCCAGTCTAAGGCTTAGATCTTATAGTTTAGAGGAATCGGAAAGTTTGACCTTTCATTTCTGTGGCTCATTGAGACAGTAAGAAGGAAGGATGTGATTTGCCGCCGAAGTGGCAAGCGCCTCGGGCAGAGACTCACAGGAGCGATTGTGACCCTCGGTGAGGCAACACGGACATAGATCAACTTGTCATGCTGGCATACTATAGGGGCCTTAATAATTACCTATAGCATTTTGGGGGTGTTCCTTATTATAAGTATAGTATAATATGCACCAAAACCCCATTCTAATTATTAGGGCCCCTATAGTAATTACCTCGATGTCGACAACCAACAACCATGCTTGGGCCTAAACATCCATCCCCTTATTGGGGTGGACCGTGGCCTGCCTCGCCACGGTTCTGTTCTCAGCATTGCTGGGGCCACTTGTTGTGTTTCTACCCGTGCCGCGATGTGGGGGTTGATCAAAATTATGGGCCCCTTTTGGTCCCCTAGACTATAAGGAATATACTATAATACAGACCCCAAAAGGGCCCATAATTTTGATCAACCCCCATGTAATGGTAAATCCTTCAACCTTACTCTGGTTGCCAAGGTCCCTACAATGGTGTGTTCGGCCCTTCGGATAACTTTAAGCCCCCGAAACCCTAAAACGATTCGGATTGCGTTGCGGGATCTCGGCTTTCATGGGGCAGTCTTCCGACACGAAAATGCAGCCAAGACCCTAGTCGCAACTTACCTATAGTATCCATTTTAGTTTTTGTGTGGTTAACCAGTTAACCGGTAATCATCATTATAGGGTTTTAATCATAAAGCTGGCTAACCAAAAAAAGTCAGTACAACATACTACAACGCGTGAGACTGTAGGTAGAGCCTGAGGCCGCGGAAAATGAGACAGATGACTGAGACCATGCTAAACCGTGATATAAGGGCCTGAACGTGGATGAACGTGGGACAAAGGACCCCGAACTCGAAACCTCCGAAACCTCAGTCAGTCATGGGGCTTAGAGCCATCTGCCATTCTCAATGCCGCAGCTGTGCCTTGCGAATGCAACTGATCTCAATGAAGAGATCGTGACAAGAGTATCAGCAGCGCCATTAGTCCGGCAGATAGACCAACATGCATCAGGGCTTCAACTCAAAGCCCAGACCCGAAACCCTAAAAGTAGTTTGACAGAACTCTACAGCCTCCTCACACACACACACCACATCAAGCCCCCTGTCCAAACTCCGAAGCCCGCACGGAAACCAGCCCTTGCAGAACCAGGGGCTAAGTCAGAAGATGTTGGCTTCACCATGGTCTAGGTCTAGCCCCTAAACCCCAAACCCTAAACCCTAAACCCTGTAACATCTTGCCAGAAAGGGATGCTTGCATGTCAGCCGTCGCCGGGCCATCGCAGCAAAAGCAAACTCCTAGCCGGAGTGCTGCGCCGCAAAGACATCAAGGAGATGGTGTTGGCTAAGGGGTCAGGGTCGGTGAAAGGTTTGGGGTTTAGGGTTGAGGGTTTGATATTTCGGGTTTAGGGTTTAGGGTTTGATATTTCGGGTTTAGGGTGGTGAAAGGAAATCTGCCCTTGCGTTGGTTTCTTGATCCTTGGAAGCTTCATGCACCCTCGTTATCTGCAGACGTGGCTTCTTAGCGGCCAAGTCGAATCGTCCCAAGTCTCAAACTCCTTATTTAAGTAGCTTGCTCGCTGCTTACCTATCTACCTAACTTGCCTGCTTGAATGCCTGTCTTCCTGCAGAACCCGCTTACCTACCGATTTGTTGTGTGCAATATATGCACATGCAAAGTGCCAAAGTTTTGTGACCACCAGTCGACCACCAGACGTTTGAACCTCCTCGTTCATGATTCCAGAAGCTGTGTAGATCCGCGGGGGCATGCGAACAGACAGCATTGATAGAGGGGTAGAAGCCATCAGTGGTATTATCCGTAATCGTCCCTATAGAGTTGACGTACAATATGACATAGCACGTGCAGAGCCTTGTTTTTTTTTCTCTCTCTCTCTCTCGCTCTCTCTCTCCCTCTCTCTCTCTCTCTCTCCCTCTCTCTCTCTCTCTGTCTCTCTCTTTCTTTCTATATAAACAAATAAATAGATAATATATATACTTATGTCGCTCTCTCTCTCTCTCTATCTCGCTCTGTCTCTCTCTCTGAGGTGCCTGTATTAGCAGCCACAGGAGTAGCGGCAATTCCCAAAGTGCAACTCTGCTTACGTCGCACGCCACTGGTGATGCGAGGAGTGCGCGTCTCCAAAGCTTACAGCCTCGACCACGTCACTTCGCGATTCGCTCTCGCAGGAGGGCTGTGCTTATTGTATTATTGATGCTTTAGATCCCCCGTTGGAGTTTTGTCCATGGCCTTGGCACTTGTCGTTTGGTGGTTCAATATGCACTTGACATGATGCTCCCGCCGTCACGCACATTTTGATGCACAGTGGTAGGCTGGCTGTTGGTGTTTCGGGTGTAGTTGTCGAAGCTTGCAGGGTTTCGGTTCGAATTTTAGACGACCTTGGGACTCATTCCGTGTTTGGAAGCTTCATTGTCAACAGGATTTCTTCTGCAGCTGCGCTTTATCCTGTCATCCGGTTCACTCCTTCGAAAGCTTGAAAATCAAAACAGGAACCCTCAACCCTATCCATTTCCATCATCGATGTTCACAGGTTCACTGGAGATCATCATCACCGGCAGTAGTATCACCAACTCCATACTGCTCATGGCCAGCAACAGCATGAGCACAGCTGTCACGGGCACCGTCACAACGATCATCGTCATGATCATCGTCGTCATCATCATCAAATGTTGGTTAGTATTCTTTGTCATGGTTATCTTCATATTTAACGGTCCGCCCTGCCGCCACGATGCTTGTCATCATCGTCACAGACATCGGTGGTGCCATCTACAGATTCTGTCGCAGTGGTGCAGGGTCAGACGGAAGGGTCCACGCTTGTCTTTAGTTTCACCAAACTCCTGTACTTGGAGGGTCGGGGGACTTAGTAATATAGTACCCTAACTAGTAGGATCCCTATTATAAGGACCCCAAATAAGGTACCCCAAATTTTCGGAAACTCCCAAATCCCTGGCCTTAAACTTAAAACCCCAAACCCGAATCTCTAAACCCTACTTGGAGGGTCGGGGGACTTAGTAAGTAGGTAGTAAGTAGACTTATAAGTACCCTCAAAGGGACCCTAATTGGGGTTATGGTACTTATAAGTCCCTAAAATAACCAGTTACTAAGTCCCCCGACCCTCCAAGTAAGATCTGCATCAGGAGTTCGTAGCCAAAAACCCTAAACCCTAATCCGAAACTCAAAGTCCTCTACCCCGAATCCCCGTTTCTTCCTCAACCCTTCTAGAGTCCTTAGATATGCCTAGACTGCAGGTCCCTAATTCCTCAATCCTAATCCTTGAAGACCTAAAGCCCTAAACCCCTGACTTCTGAAACTTAAACCCCTATATATCGATGCTAAACCCCTAAATCCGAAACCTTGAACCCTAAACCATAGTTATACACCTTTAAACCCGGAACCGTGAACCCGAAACCAAAGTTATACACCCGTAAACCCTAAATTCCTGAACCGCGCACCCCTAAACCCTGAACCTTAAACCCCTATATCGACCCTAAACCCCTAAACCCCTGCACCCGAAACCTTGAACCCTAAGTTTAAGCCTTGAGCCCTAAACCCTGAAGCAGCCGAAGGATAAGCGGTCCGGCAGAGCTCTCAGCAGATCCTCGTCGTGCCCGGCAGCGGAACTGGCCCTCCGGCAAGTTTCGGAGGATCTAGCATGTAAGGTTCTGGAGGTTCCCTTAAAAGGTTCCTTCTAAAGGGTTATGGGTTTAGGGTTTAGGGCACAGCGTTCCTTTCTGTTATTATAAGGGCTGGCTTTGGGTTTGGGCCGTCCGGCAGGTTTCAGAGGATTGTGTGGGTTCCCGGTTTCAGAGGATTTGGTGGGTTGGGTTTTTTGTGGGTTCCCTGACCAAATTCTGAGTTCCTTGGAAGGCTTACTTTAAGTTTTTTTTCAGGGTCGTGTAGGGTGGATAGTGAAGGGAGCAGGGTTTAGGCGACTGTTCGAGGGCCTTCGAAAGTGCATCTTCTACTTGACCTTAATTTGGAGAAAAGTCTGGGATGTTCTAAGCTGATTCTGTTGTTTCAACGGAAACTTCAAACCAGTGTCAAGTTTGTGGAATGGTTTTCGTTATGAGGTTCTAGAACCTGCGGACGGGTCCGGGGCTTGACTTTGGCGAGGGAGGTTGGTTTTGTTCGTTAACGTTCGAGTTTTGTCCGGAAGTTTCTGATTAAGACCCTGGCGGATTCATTTTCTGGGTTTGCAGTATGCATTGTGTAGCTCAGTAGCACCTGGAGATGTTTGTGTTGAGCATGTTTGGATTCTATTCGAAGGCAAGTAGGCCGGGGCCTTGCACCTGACCCAGCATTGGCTAAGCACTCATTATTGTCTTCCTGTATAGGATCCGTGGAGCAACAGAAGCGTGTCGGGCCCGAGTCGATGCCATGAGTTTTGACGAAAGCATGAAGAGTTTAGCCACAAGTTTTGCCTCTAACCCTAAATCAATGGCCCACCCCTAAACCCAACCTACCCCACAGGTCCATGAACCGAAAGCACCAGAACCATCAGACCCCCAAATTCTAAGCTTTCGAGAAGAACCTAATCTATGTTCTAGGTTGACAGATCCACTCCTGGCCGTGCTGAGGCGACTCATGTTGCAGAAGATCAGGCAGCCCTGCGGGGTTATATAGGTGCAATTTTAGGGTTTTGTTTAGGTTTTTTTCGGGTTTACAGGGTTTGGGGTTTAGGGTTTAGGAAGTTTAGGGTTTTTTAGGTTTATAATACGGTTTATAGGGTTTGCAGGGTTTGGGGTTTAGGGTTTGTGGATGCTTCGGGGTATCCTATGTTTCGTTCTAAGCGCACCAACCAGGGCAAGCCTTCCCTGGCTTAGCTTTGTCATAGTTGGGTAGCATTTTACATTTTTTTGGATACTTAAAGCCAATATGGAATAAAAATTATAATTTTTAATCCTATCCCAACCATGAACTAGTTAGGGTCTCCTGGTAAGGCGCCAGTACGGTTTTGCAGTGTTTGATGGCTTTCAAGGGTTGTGCTGCATAAGGTTTGGATCCTGAAAGATAAGTTTGCCAATGATAGAGCCTGAATCTTATCTTTACCAAAGACATCCTCAGCCTCAGCGACCTAAACCCCTTAAAGAACCCTACAGGTACCCAAAAGAAAGAAAAATTCAGGTGCCTAAATACTTAGCTGTCATATTTTGGGGGTTTCTCCGAATAATTATGGCATACGATGTCCGAAAACCCATTCTATTCGTTATGGCCCCTATAGTCCAATGGAGACTGAAGCTGATGCTTTTCAGGAGGTCGAGTTCCTCGTGCAGCAGATCCGCAGCCTCTGCCACGACAGAAAAGGCACCTGACGTTGAACAAGCTGGGCTTTAGGGCTCACAAAGCAAACTACTTAAAGAGTTCTGTAAGTGTTCCTACAGAGGGCTGCGGCAAGGGTTTAGGGATTTAGGGCTTTTCGGGTCTCGGGGCTTGGGGTTTACGGCTGTAGGGTTTCGGGCGTTGGGATTTCGTCCTCGCAGGGCTTTGGGTTTTCAGGGTTCGAGGCTTCAGGGGTTTAGGGTTTAGGGTTGGCCTCATATTTCGGGGGGTTTGAGCTTAGAGACTTTTATGGTTGAGGCTTAGCGTTGCAGGCTTGACTTTCACCCCCCTCCAATGTGGTTCTTGTGGAACTGTTTGGGGTTTTGGTGTTACTTTGTATTGCTCAAGGAACTTATGGTAACCAATTTCTACAGACAATATATTCATATGTAGATATAAACATATTCAAATATGTAAATATACACATATATACACATTTTTGATGTGTTCATATTCACTTATGCATATATATATATATATGTGTATACATATATATATATATGTATGTGTATATATATATATACATTTACATATATACACATACATACAGTTAACTAACTAAACAAGCAAAACAAGAACATGTATACATATATACATGGATTGTGACGGTGCAGGGCTTTGGTGACTGAAAGGTCTCTGATGGCCCGCGGGCTGCAGAATTCTGGGGTTTCGGGTTCAGGCTGTCGCCGCGCTTCGCTTGAGGGTTCAGGGTTCAGGTCTTGGAATTTATGGTTTAGGACTTTTTTTGTCATAGTCGGGTAACATTTTACATTTTTATGGGTACTCAAAGCCACTAAGGAATAAAGATGTAAATTTTTAATCCTATCCCAACCATGAACTAGTTTTGTCTATTTTTGTTTTCTCAATCTGCCAATGTGCCTTTTCAGATTTGACGAAGAAATGTAGGACTTTTGGTTTAAGGTTCGGGGCTACATCCTTGGACATTCCGTCTTTCCTGCATTTTCACACGCTCAGTAATGCCATCCTCAAGTCATTTTGGTGATGAGTGATTACCTTCCTGTCTTTGATTGCTTGTTCTTTCTCCCATTGCTTCTCGATGCAATGACGATTACCACTGGTACTGCCAGCAGTAGAAACAGAGCGGCAGCAGCAACAATGGCAACAGTAGCAGCGGCATCAGCAACACCGACAGCTGCAACAACAGCGCGCATCGTAAGATTCCACGAATGGCAGTCATTTCGCTTTCATGACAATGTGCTGCATGGACGAAGTCTCAAGATCAGAATCCAACCCTACAGACTTTGAAGCTGTGCGGTTCAAAATTAGTTTGGGGTTTTACGGGGGGCGGCAGTAGGATAGGGCCGTGCTGCCAGAGCTCTGTACCCACCAACCTAAAAGCTTCGGGTGTCTTGAGCAGAGCTACATAACTCTCTCTAAACCCTAAAGTTTGAACAGACGGAGCCGCATGAGTGGAGCCTTGAGCAGGCATCCGCCACGAGATGGAACAGCTGGACCAGCGATGCCGTACCGAGGCCGATAGAATAAACGCAGCTCGCACTCCGGGCACGATCCTCTTGAAATATGTTGTCAGCGGATCTTACCTTCCTGAGCAGCTTAAAGTTTGCTTAAAGCAGACATGAGATGATATCCAAGTCCAAAGTGTTCGCCCCGGTCCCTGGGCTTTGGTTTTACAATTGGGGGGGTTATGTTTGTCAGGGTCTTTAATGGAGTGGAACTGAAAGCGCACGGGAGACACTTTGACAGCTTGTATCGTCAGTCATCACACCTTATTTTGAGCTGGTGCATTGCTCCCTTCAGCCCGAAACCCTGTTGAAGGATCGTGGGACTTAGTAATTGGGGCTATAACTGAGGTAACTATAGTTGTAGACTTAAATGCTGATCGCCCCAGTTAAGGTAGTTATAGCAGTTGTAATGACCTTACTTACAAAGCCCAGTGATCCTCCAAGAAAACGGTCCAGGACCGAAATCCTAAATGTGTCCCAGAGGCCCAGAGTGTGCATGATCAACGCCTTGGAACTCCTGTCCGTGTCTGTGATCCTAAAAGCCTGTAGGGTTAGGGTCGAAGATAAAGGATTCAGGGCGCTTAGGTTGGGAGCTTCGGTACATATATTGTTGTTTATCTTCTTCTTATGAGTATAACTATTATTGTTGTTAGTATTATTATAGTTTTTAGTATGGCTAGTATTGTCGTTAGGGTCGCAGATTCGGTGCTCTGCGGGCATGTGGGGTTGAGGGTTCAGGGTTTCGTGAAATTACAGGGGCCTGACAACATTTGCAGTCTAGAATCTGCAATCATGCGCTGAAATCCCGTATCGAATTCATTATTCAGGCCTTTTGCATGCTGCCCTGAACCCTAAACCCCAAAACCCTAAAACCCTAAAGCCCTAAACCCCTAAACCCTTAACCCCTAAACCCTTAACCCCCAAAGCCCTAAACCCCTAAAACCCCTAGAACCCCACGCCCTAAGCATTCGTTGGGACAGCCCCCTGCGAGCAGGCCGTGGAGCTCCGTGCACAGCTCTCTGCAGCTCAGGCGAGTGTTCCGGGCAGGCTTAGGGGGCCCAGGGGTTCGCTATAGGACTCCTTTTTAGGCTTCCTTTTGACGGGGTCTATAAGGAGTACTACAAGGGCTACTATAAGGGGTTTAGAGTAGGCCTTCATAATTACCTGTACTATTTTGGTGTCTTCCTTATTGTAATTCTAGTATAATGAGGCCCAAAACCTATTCTAATTATTAAGGCGCCGACATTAGGGGGCCCTAGGGGTTTAGGATTCAGGGTTCGGGCTTTCAGGCTTCAGGGTTTAGAGGTGGGATTTTAGGGCTTCGGACTCAGGGCTTAGGGTTTAGGATTCAGGGTTCGGGCTTTGGGGTGTTTAAAGCTTAGGGGCCTGAGGGTTCCCTTTAAAGGGTTCCTTAAAGGGGTCTATAAGGGATCTATAGTAAGGGTTCTATGGTATAGACGCCAGAAATTTGGAACATGGCTTTAGGACAAAAGCACCTGAGCAGGAGAGTTCTTTATTTGGAATTGCCGGGTCGCTTAGAAGGGCTTCAAATGATCTTTTGGGCGCCAGTGCTGCCTCCTTTTGTCAAAAGAGTTTGCAGGAGAGGCTAAGATGGGGTTTTGATGATTGAACTTGGGTTGGGGGAGTAAAAAATGTAGAAAAGAGTTTGAAAACGGATGCTGTATCTAACGATTCAGACCCCGATTGCCGAAGGCCAGAGACAGGGCCCTGAAGGGAAGGGGTCCATGCTGGGCTCCTCTTGGGTGTGGAGACGGTAATTAGTGGTCTGCTCCTGGCGCCGGAAAGCCTACTTAAGTTTCCGTTTCCTACTAGAGCGAGGGCTTGGGACTTAGAGGGTTTATCATGCACCCTCATCCCGCAAACTTCATCCCCAGCCTAACTAACCAGGCAAACCTACGTCTCGTCCTTCCAAGCCTCTAGCACCCTTGAATCATGCCCCAGTAAGTCCTACTTTCGGATTCTGGCAAGCGGCGAGGTTTGTGTTAATTGAGAATTGCAAGCGGCGAAGTTTCAGTAAATTGACACCCCTGCCGGCATCTGCCTGCCTGCCTGCCTCTGCCTGCCTTCTTGCAGTTCGGCTTTCTACATGTCTTCTGCCGTCGTCGCTGTCTTTTTCAAGCAGCAACTAGGAAGCTCGGAGAGCAATGCTGTGCGAGCTCAACTGAAGAACGTGCCTGGACTGTGCGAGCTCAGCTGAAGAACCACGACAACCACGATCCCCTGCACCACGAGCACCCGGACCAAGACAGTACTTCGGCCGGGTGCAGGGCGAGGCAGCATGGCTCTACTTGGCAAAGCCGCATTCAGACCTGTCCGACAAAACTGGCCCGCAAAAGCCCAAACCCTAAACCCCTAAACCCTAAACCCTCAACCCCTAAACCCTAAACCCCAGAAACCACGAAATCCCAAACTAGCAACCCTAAGACACCAAACGCCAAATCTAAAACCCAAGCCGTCCTAGAAGCCTGAAGCCCCTAAACCCTAAACCCTAAACCGCCCCCTCTAAGCAGCTATATCATAGTAAACTATGGTGTAATATAGTCTCCTATGGTCTGTTATAGTCTTTTTTATTCCACGCTATAACCAATTATTATAGCATAATTAATATACCCTATGCTTCCCAGGACCTTATAGTCAGGGCCCTAGACCCCTAAGGACCCAATAAAAGCATAGGGATACATGATACGCCGAAAGGCGCGCTTCGCGGCCGCGAAACTGGATGGCGATCGCCTTCGCAGGGAACTCGCCGGGCCCTGGGAAGAAGGCGCCTTCCGGCTAAGGAGGGGTTTAGGGTTTAGGGTGTATAATGTACTTAACATACCGTAATACATAATATTATGCAATGATTCAGTATGACATACTAGAGTATACTATAATGTATTATGATAAGGGTCTAGGGATAGTCTATTGTGCTTAACATACTGTCATACGTTCTAGTATACTATGATATAGCAGAATACACTATAACGTACTATGATAAGGTTTTAGGGATCAAGAATAAGGGTTCAGGGTTACCCTGGACCACAAAAGGATGTAGAGCAATAGCTCCTTATTGGCGTTGGGCGATTATGTTACCTACTGTTGGGACTTTAGGTAGGGCCTAAGGTAGAGGTTTAGGGTTTGGGGTTTGGGGACAGGGTTAATGGGCGCGTGCCTAATGTAGGGGCCTGCATAATTTGAATAGAGTTTTGGAGTAAACTGTGGTACAATTGGAAAAGGTCAAACGAGAGGATATGTTTACTCTTGTTTCAGATGTATTCAGATTCCTATTCGATCCTTGATGAGCCTATATACGCTCATGCTATGTACCCTCCAGCCCCAAGACCCTAAACCTTTTACCCTCAAACCCCAATCCCCCTACACATGGACTCCCAGATCCCTATATCTGAAATCCTAGTTATACCGCTAAACAAACCTTAACTTCTCATTCATTGAACCTCAAAGCCTAAGCCCTAAACCCCGAAGCCGTAGACCTCAAGTCCTAAACATCCAGGCAATGCCGCGGCCATCCAGGAAATGCGCTTTCTTCAGACCCACGTCGAAGGCCTTTGTGGCCGTGGTGCGTTTTCAACTTAACTTTCAGGGATCATTTGGATTGGTTTAAGGCGGATGTATGGTTCAAGGTTTAGGTTGTTTAGAATGCAACCTTTGGGTTCAGCACGTTGGCATCGGAGTTTGGGATGTTGGCTGACATGTGTGGCTTTCGTACGTCGTGTTTGACATAAAGGAGAACTTAGTTGTAGAACCCTATAGTACCTTTAAAGGCGACCCTAGTATAACCCTATAGTACCTGTTAAGGAAGGCCCATTATAGCTTCAGGGCCCAGGGCGCAGAGGTTATGGTTCGGGTACAGGCTTAGAGCTTTGCCTGTGTACTGTGTGTACTGTATTTTAGGGTTTCGGGTTTGGGTTCCTTGATTCTGTTTTTGCGTGTAACTTGGATCCACTTGGAGCCGGTCTGAAAACCCTATACTAACTGCCCTATACACCAAGGCGTCCTACACTAGCAGACTTTCATCGAAGGCCTGCGTGTGGGCTGTGGCATGGTGGCCGAACACATGACCTCCATGCGGGCGGAGGCCGGCATGGTTTATTTTCTGATTGTTTCCACTGCTAGGTGATCATGCTGGTGTGCTTGGCATCCTTGTCCTTATTGCTGTCGAAGTGTCATTGTCGATTGTTAGTCAGGAAGCTAGCGCTACGAACCTGCTGTCGTTACTAGTACTGTCAGGGTTGTCATTGCCATTGTTGTCGCTTCTGCAGCTGCTGACGATTGGATTATGCTGTTTTCATCCTGACACACAGTGACGAGCAATTACCATGAGGACTTTCATGATGACTTGTATGGGCATCATTGCATTCATTATTTTGGGTTGGCTTTAGTAGTTGTTGTTACTGCTGCACTACTGGCACAAGTGGCAGTCATAGCGCTTCCTGTCGTCATGGTCGTCATAGTGATCGGTAGCTGTCCTCCTCGACGTCGCGTGTGCCATCGCTGTTGTAGTATAGTAGTAACGTGTAGTATAGAAGTATAGGAATTTAGTGGCGTAGTTGTACACTGCTTCGGTAATAGGATAGTAGAGTAGCACGGTAGTCATAGTAGTAGTAGTAGTAGTAGTAGTAGTAGTAGTAGTAGTAGTAGTAGTAGTAGTAAGTAGTAAGTAGTAAGTAGTAAGTAGTAAGTAGTAAGTAGTAAGTAGTACGTAGTAGTAGTAGTAGTAGTAGTAGTAGTAGTAGTAGCAGTAGCAGTAGCAGTAGTAGTAGTAGTAGTAGTAGTAGTAGTAGAATGGTATCGTAGTCTGGTTGTATGACTCTAGATGGTTGTATGACTCTAGAGCAGTAGTTCGGAAGTGCAGCAAGTCGTAGACAGCAGATGGTAGGTAGTAGGCAGTAAACTAGTATTTGCAGCGGCGGTCGTGGTGGTAGTGGGGGTGGTGGTAGTGGTAGTAGTGGTGGTCGGCGGTAGCTGGTAGAAGTAATCAGTACTAGTACTAGTGCCATTGCACAGCAGGAGCAGCAGAAGAAGTAACAGCAGCAGCAGAAACAAGAGGAGGGGAGGAGGACTAGGAGGAGAAGAAGCTGCGGCAACAGTGGTTGTGAGTGTGTCCCTTATGATATTGCATACCAGAACTTGAAGTGAATGCACAGGGTTTCGTGGGTAGCAACCCAAGAATGAATTGACCAGTCGTTACAGTCTTGTAAAATCGTCTCCCGCGGACTTTAGAGAATGGCATGTGCCCAATGCCTATCTGGATTCTTTTGGCGACCGGATTATCATTGGATCGCCGGTGGTTGAGAGGTTCCACAAGCATCGTTTCAGGATCAGGTGTACCAGGCAGTAAGGTCACAAGTAGCTTCATGCCTTAACTACGGCCAACTTTCCGAACCTTGATTGTAATTAGTCACCCATAATCCTTCAAGTGCTTGGAGGTTCATGGGTAGTTATTGTTGGGTTATGTATATGTCGGGTAACCTTAAGTATTGCCCATATCAGGGGGCATACTTCCACGCATGACTACCCATGAACCTCCAAGTAGGCCCTAAACGCTATACCCTTATAGAATCCCTACAGATCCCTTTATAGACCCGTAAAGGGGCTCTAACTATATAGATCCCTTTAGAGCAACCCCTGGTTATCCAAGCAGAAGCCAGGTAGCGAACTACCAGAGCCGGGTGGAACAGCTTTATGCGGAGGACCTTCGTTCAAGCGGTGTGAGGGTTGAGGGCTTAGGGGTTGGGCTTTAGGGTTTAGTTGGGGTTTAGGGCTTTGGGTTTACAGTTCAAGGCTTCTCAGGAAGACACAAGACCCCTAAACCCTAAGCCCTGAATCCTTCGCATCTGAAACTTGGACCGTGAACCCTGGTGGGTGTGTTCCTTGTATTCTTCTAGATCTTGGGCTGGCTGTCTCCCTGGTGCCACGCTTCGTAAATCTCATTGCTATGGTTCACTCGATCACAAAGGGTCCTTTCAGGGGAGCTTGACCCAAGCAGATTGAACAAGGTCTTTGAAGAATCCTAAGCTGAGCTGGTTGAAGACTCACTTTCAAGAGCTTGAAGGAGCGTCGAGCAGGAGAGGAGGCGGCATGGTTTGCAAAGCGGCACACAGGGTGCTTTCGCTTTTGGAGCTTTTGGTTTCAGTGCTTTCGAGCGCGATTTTTTCGGAGTACTACCTAGACCCCCAAAAGTAGGTAAAACAATGGCCCAAAACCTATAAAAGGCTATTATTCTACATACTTTTGGGGTCCAGGTACACCCTACACCCTGAGCTCCAAACACTTCCGAACGCACAGCCTCGAAAAAGAACACTCGGCAAAACACGTAACCCCAAACCCCTAAACCCCACGTGTTTGAGGCATGTTTTATTTTGTGGTTGCAGAGTAGAAGTAAGATATGTTCGGGAATCCCTAAAACACCTTCCTTAAACCCCAAAACCCAAAACCCTAAACCCTAAACCCCTATACTAAACCCTAAACCCTAAACCCAAAGATATGTTCGGGAATCTGAAGCTCAGTTCGTGGGGCTCTCTAAGAAGCTTCCTAGCTCACTTCGGGGCTGTCATTAGGTTTAGGGTCTAGGGGTTTAGGGGTTTAGGGGTTTAGGGGTTTAGGGTTTAGGGTTTAGTTTAGGGTTTAGGGGTTTAGGGGTTAGGGGTTTGGGGGTTTAGGGCTTAGTTTAGGGTTCAAGATCGGCAAAGCCCCACTTCAGGGGTCTCCATTCCGAACTTACCGCAGCGCAACATGTAAGGTCCCGGACACCTCAGCCCTAAACTCCCAGCAACCCTATCCTGCGACGTACCCCCTGCGAGCCCATCAGCTGCACTTTGGAAGAAGAGTAGTTACTTAAAGTAGTGTAGCAACGATGACATGATGGCACTTGCAGATTTGACATCCGATACAGCAGACGAGCAATCATGTTAGCAATAACAACTACAATGGCAATACAATCTCAGAACGATGATTGCTAGACTAACACGACTCTAGTAAGACCATTTGCCGGCCACTTACCATCACTAATGTATGCCTATGCTGAACATATATATATGTGTATATATGTTTATTGATTTATTTATGGTTCGAGAAGTATTGCCTTCAAGCGTAAAAGTCATTATTGCCCCCAGCCATGAACCCTGAACATTTGTAAAACCCTATCAAAATTGCAGATCTTAGCGCTTGGGCCCCTAATTTAGCTGTACGCCTTAAATCCTGAAGCCCAGCACCCTAAACCCTAAAACCGAAGCCCTAAACAACATAGAACTTGAATCCTCATGTTCACATCTACTAAGCGAGGAAACATTACCCGAACACCCCGCAACCCCAAACCCCGCAGTCCTAATGTATCCTAAACGCCCTAAACCCTAAAAGCCTTTAGACACCTTACGACCTTGTGGATCCCTTATAGTAACCCTTATAGACCCCTTTAAAGGAACCCTAATACAGGCCCAAGGTTTCATAATCAGGCTCCTAGAATAATACAATACCCCAAACCTTCATTCCCCAAGCCTCCACAAGGCCCACCGTGTGTTGAAAAAACCTGCCCTGAACCAAAGCCCTATGGAAGCCTCCTAGAACCTTGGTTGGGTTTAGGGTTTAGGGGTTTAGGGTTTAGGGTTTAGGGGCCTCATAGAACCTTGTCGGTGCCCTTCGCCTCTGAAAGCCTTCCACACGATGACTCTCTTTTTGGAGGTTGATGAGGTAAAAGTGGGGGTTCAAGCAGGGCTACTTTTGCTTATGACCCATATAAGGGGATTTATCACCCCACTGCTACCCCTAAACCCGAAGCACTAAACGCTGTAACCCCACTTAGAACGAATTATGAGCCTAAGCAGGCTGGTGCAGCCGAAGACCAGCGCAGCGCTACCGAATCGGAGCTTCGTCGGGTGAGGGAGGCAATGCTCCAATCCTTCCAGGCAGGGTTCAGGGGTTTAGGGTTTAGGGGTTCAGGGTGTGGGGTTTAAAGTTTAAAACGCCCAACCTTAAACCCTAAACGGTTTGAGGTATTGGGGTTTAGGGTTTAGGCGACGAGGTTCAGGAACCCTCAACGAAACGGCCCCTGGTTTCCAGGAGCGGTATTGTGGTGTCGTCTTCCGGGTAGGTTTACCTCTTTAAGGATAGAAAGCATAATAAGAAACCCTAAAAAGGGTAGGTTTTTCAGACTACAGGTAGGGTTTAGGGTCCAATCGTTCCAGGCAGGGTTCTGTGTGGGGCTTCTTTCGGGCTTTGGGATTTCGGGCTGAGGTTTCGAGGTTTTGGCTGTTCTACGGGGTTTAGGGTTAGGTCTTAGGGTTCGGTGTATGGGTGGTTTTCAGGGGTTTTAGTGAGGTTTGGAAGTTGTTTGGTCCATTTTTTGGTTGGTTTCAGGCATTAGGATAAGAAGGTTTCTTTTTCACCTTCTGAGTAGCTCTGGCTCGTACCTCTTCAGCTCTTGCCCTAAACCCTGAGCCGGTGGGCCAGTGAATGCCGTCGACCCCTTAAACCAAACCACCCTGCCATTTGCAGGAGACGTCCGAACTGCAGCAGAAGTTTCTACTCGCTGATCAAGACTTCGCCGCTGCATCGTGTCTGCAGATTACTGGGACCCGAGATTCACTAGGGTTTAGGGTTTAGGTGTGGGGCTTAGATTTCTCGAGTGCCGCTTTCCCACCATGTAATGCCTTGTAGCACACCGCCGCAAGGCCTGAGTCTAGTGACTTGGGTTAGTATCTGAAGCAGAAGAGTTATTGAAATATGCCCAAACCCAAACCCCAAAAGCCTAAACCTTAAAACCTTAAACCCAAAAGCCTAAACCCTAAACTTAAGTCTTAAACCCCTTAAGCCCTATAAACGCCTTACTGTAAGCCCTTACCCCCCCAAAAGGTGGGCCCTCAGATCTCAAGGGAAAATCCCTTGTGTAGATTCGCGACACTCTTCCTGCTGTCTAGTCGCAGTCTCCTGAACCCTCAACTAAACCCTAAGCCCTAAACCCTAAACTCCAAACCCCAAACCCTAAACCCTAAGCCCGAAGCCCTAAACCCCAAACCTTAAGCTCTAAGCCCTAAACCCCAAACCCTAAACGCTGAGCCCGGAACCCGAAACTCTAAGCCCGAAACCCTAAACCCCAAGCCCTAAGCTCTAAGCCCTAAACCCCGAACCTTAAACTCTGAGCCCGAAACCCTAAACCCTAAACCTTAAACTGAAGCCTAAACACTACCACCCGAACAGAGCAGTCCGTGCCTTCAGCCGCTAGTGGTATGTTTTGGGGTAGGTGTGGTTCGTTGAAACTTGTTCATAAAGGCATCGTGCCGTGTAAGGTTTAGGGTATAGGATGAGTCCCGAATCCCTAAAACTCTGCATTCAATATATGGAAGTTTCCGAAAATAGGGGACCCGAGTATCGTACCCTAAATAGTAGGATCCTTATTATAAGGACCCCAAAGTAAGGTACCCCCCAATTATCGGAAACTCCCATATCCAATCCAACACCTGCGGAGCTCTCGGGTGCCTCACTGCAGTCCTGTCTCCATGGGAGCAGCGGCTCGAACTGAGATGTGATGTTTTGTTAGTCTTGTTTGTTTAAGGTTTGGAGATTAGGGTTTAGGTTATTATGGTTTTTGTAACTTTAGGTATGGGCACAGCTGCTGATCTCCTAAGTCCTCATCCCACCAAAGTGTGCTTCTATGTTGGTCCATGGTTTGTTACTGGTGGTTCTTAAGTCCGTAGCCTTCGCAAGTAGTTCTTGCAGTGTTCAAGGCCGAGACGCTGAATTTTCGTCAGGGGAAGATGCAGAAAGAAGGTCTGCATACCCCTAAACCCTAAATCCCTAAACCCCTAAGGGTTCCTTTAAAAGGAGGATTTTCTGAAGTTTAGGTTCGAAGCCCTGCGCCTCTGGAACCCATGGTTGCCCTGAGGTCAAGGAGGCTGCAGCGAAAGATGCCCATACTGCTGTCCAGACTCTGGAGGCAAAAGCGGGTTCAGGGCTCAGGGTCTGTAGGGTTTAGTTTAGGGTCGTATGATCGGGGTTGCTACTTTTTGGTAACAATACTATAGTGTTATTCATGTATACAGTCAATACCTTACTATAACAGAAATATAAAAAGTAACATGCAGGGTACACTCCAGTCATGATAGTCATTTAGAGGTACCCTGACATATGTATATAACCCATATAGGATGGAATTTTTAAGGCACCCAAATAGGCCTACGTACCGCAGAATTCTTAGAAGCCCAGGCATTGGCGACTCTCGTTATGATTATGGTTATTATGTTGTTATCATTATTATGATTATCGGTTCTATTAGCCCTAAGGGTCCATGTACTCATATAGTATATACTCCGGCCTCAATGTAGTCCCCATTTAGGTACTTTGGGGCCCAAGTATATACTATATGGGCACATGGACCTGGAGGGCAATACTCTTGCCATTTCTTCTTAGTATGATTGCAAACCCAAAACCCCAAACCCTAAACCCCAAACCCCAAACCTTAAGCCCTAGACCTTATTTTTGCTATGTGTCTCACCAGGAGGAGCTCCTCTCCGTCCGAGAGGAAGAGGCACTTTGTTGGAAGAAGTGCGAGGACGCAAAGGCCGAGCCTAAACCCTAATTACGGTTTAGGGTCTAGGGTTAAGGGATTAGGGTTCAGGGTTAAGGGATTAGGGTTTAGGGTTAAGGGATTACGGTTTAGGGTTATTCAGGGTCAAGGGGTTATGGTTTAGGGTTTAGGGCTTTCGGGTGTAGCAGAAGAAGAGCAATTTCAAAAAGAACGCAGGGTGTGTTTAGGTGTCAGGATAAGGTTGCCAGACTTCAAACGCTGACCCAGCGAGCATGACAGTTCTTGATAGCTTGTTGTTCTCTCAAGTCGATTTAGGTCTCAGGATGTAAGCATTGCCAAGCCTCGAATGCTGACCCAGGGAGCATTTCTGTTCTTGATAGCTTTTTCTTGTTCAAGTCGATTGACGGTTCATTGCTCTTCAAGGATCTCCAAACCCTACGCCCTAATCCCTTTAAGCATGAGCCCTAAACCCAAACCACAAGAATTGAAGCCTGAAGCCTCTCTCTCTACTTTGCTTATGAGACCGATTGGGACTGCTTGGAGATTATAAGTGGGTTATAAACCCCCTTTTGGTTATATTTTTTATAGTTACCCTATTTTTCACCCCACCTATTAACAACCCTATGAACCTCCAAGTAGACTGTTGCAGTGGCAAGAGATGTCGGCATCAGGGAGACCATCTCGGGAATTGCAAAGAACCCGGAGAGTCCAATGCTCCTTAGTTATAGATGATGCCCGACATGATAGCTGTATCCTTACTCAGATGGCTTCAGCTCTAACTTAACGACTGTTCTTTGATTGGTTGTTGGG
This sequence comes from Symbiodinium sp. clade A Y106, assembly GCA_003297005.1. NCBI lineage: Eukaryota > Dinophyceae > Suessiales > Symbiodiniaceae > Symbiodinium > Symbiodinium sp. clade A. The sequence goes on from BGNK01000864.1 coordinate 125,618, forward strand.
GCTGAAAGGAACATACCCTCAAAACTTGCGGAGTACTTCGCTTGCCCACTGGAGGCTATTACCATTGCAGAACTCACTCGATTCGCGGCCCACCCAGTCTGATCCCGTTCCACTCGCCTCTACCTTGGACATGAAGTCTGAGCTTGCGGCTCAGAACTTTAGAATGCTCGGACTGAGCTCGTGCCGCCAGCGTAGTAATAGGATGCTCAAAGGCAAAATGCCAGGACTCCGCTGTCGCACATGTTGCTTCCATCATGCAATAGGTCGAAGGCCTTACGGCCCTCCCCAAGCCGTGGCAGAAATTGTGGGCCATCTGGGAGGTTGAGGCACATCAACCGGCACGGCTCTTGGTGGAGGCGGCTGAGTCGCGCGGCTTGCCGTGCGCTTGCGCTGGCGGTTTACTGCACCGCCGACCTCGAGGGTTCTGGCAAGTTCACAACAAAACTGTATGAACTGGACCCTACAGACTTTGGACCTTTCAACCCCCATAAACGATTAGCTAAACCATGTATGCAGAGTTCATTATGTGACTACAGCCAGATTGCAGAGCCCGATCTCCCCCTCAGCCTACTCTCTCTGACCCCCTGGGGGTTCTTGTTAAGGAACTTAGTTTAAGTTACCATAGTGATCTATAGTAAATTGATTATATTTCCTTATTATGGTAACCCTGTTTAAACCCTAAACCCTAACCTAAACTCCTTAACAAGAACCCAGCCCGGAGAGCCTGAGCCCTAAGCTCTAAACTCCAAGAGCATAGGGTTTAGGGTTCATAGGATTTAGGGTTTATTATAGGGTTAGGGTTTAGGGTATTTAGGCATCGGAAAGTCCTGCTAACAGGCTCGCTTGATCACCGCGCGCTCGGAGGAGGCCGCTGCTCTCGCGGAGCTGCAGCTGAAGGTGCGGGCCATTGCTGCCTTGTCTATCGCTCTGTTTCCCTGGCCCTGTCTCGTTCAATCTCTCTCCTTCTCTTTTCTGTGCGTCCTTTATAATAATACATGTTGCTCTCTCTCCTTGGTGAATATTAAATATAACACATGTTTCAAGGCCAGACAGATGCCACAGCTCTTTGGCAGAAAAGCAAGCAGCCCCCCAACGAGGGTCGTCGAAGTTTCCTGGAGCCTAAACCTGAAGCCCTAAACCCTAAATGGGCGTTTCCGAAAATAGGGGACCGTAATATAGTACCCTAACTAGTAGGATCCCTATCATAAGGACCCCAAATAAGGTACCCCCAAATTTTCGGAAACTCCCAAATCCCTAGCCCTAAACTTAAAACCCCAAACCCGAATCTCTAAACCCTAATCTGGGCTTTGGAGTACCATACTTTACTACTTTTTTTCTTAAAGGAACCCTTATGAAATAGAAGTTTATACTTTTTTCTCCCTGGTTACTTAAAAGCCCAGTAATCCCTGAACCCTAGACCCCCAAAACAGGACGAGCATCTGAACAACCTGCGGCGGCTTTACGAGCGAGAACGGGAAGGCGGGGAATTTGGGATTTAGGATTTAGGGCAATTTCGGGTTCAAGATTTGGGTTTAGGGTTTGGGTATTCTACCATGAATCCGAAGTTCTAAATCCCAAAACCCTATACCGGGTTTGGGGATCTAGGATTTAGGATTGAGGGTATAGTGTTTTGGAGTTTCGGATTTATCGGAGTTCGGGTCACGGGCTTAGGTACCAGGGTTTTTGGGGCTGAGCTTCGGGCTTGAGGGCTGAGGTTAGTTTTGTAGGGTTTAGGATTTAGAGTTTAGATGTAATTTGGGGTTTAGGGTTTATGTTGGGGGATTGCTCTTTTGTCATGCAGACATGATGGTGTGCAGGATTCCGGTCTGATTCGGGGTCCATGGTTTTAAATACGTGTTTAGGGTTTCGGGCTTAGGGGTTTAGGAGTTAGGATTGGGGGTTTGGGATGTTTAGGGTATCGGATTCAGGGTTTGGGGGTTGGGTGCTTAAGGGGAGGTGTTCATCGAGTTGTCTTCAGATATTACACCAGGGAGGGAGCAACGGAGGGGGTCAGAGACGGGACCGGCAGCGAGAAGAGAGGGGGCCGACGACATTGGTTCGGAGTGCCTTTCAGATTTAAGGTTTAGGGTTTAGGGTCAGTGATGGCTTGCCTGTGGGTCTGGTCATGACAAAAGGATGGTTTGAGTTCCACGCCATGCCATCATAGCAATTGTGAGCACAGTACTCCCCCAATTTTCAATGGCCAGATGCAAGTGTAAAGTATCGGGTTTAGCTCCGACCAAGGTTCCTTCTTGCGCGAAGAGCAGTTCATGCAGAGCCAGAGGCATCACTGAATGGTTTGACCGGGCTTAGATGCAGAGAGTGTTGCCTGTTCTGTGCCGATAGGCAGCTTGGCTGTGGTGTAGGATGATACATACCCCTTGTGGAACGAAAGCTGCTCATACCTTTGAAGGTGTAACCTGGAAGGAGAATCGCAGCAGCGTTTCGGTGTAGCAGCACCACTATAGTACTTAGTAAGGCATTCATGGAAACCAAACCCAGTTTTTCCAAAACCTAAATCTATTCCCTCTTCTCCCGGTCCTCAACCCCAAACCCCAAACCTCAAGCTCTAAACCCCGACCTGGCACAACTCCCAATCGAAGCCCCAAACCCCGACCCCCAAGCCTTAAGCCCCCAACCCTAAACCCTAAGCCCACGGCTTACCCCAAAACGGAATCACTGTACCCGCAGATTTGTAGGCCTTCATAGTGAGGTTAAGGTTTGAAAAGGGGTTTCGTTGATAATTCGATGATTTTGTGTAAGGGCTTTATTGATTTATACTTCGGGTTATATGGTGAATCACACTAATGTCATGGAGGTTCTTTACAGGTTCTATGCAGTTTAAGACAGGGATGTTAAGACTGAGACGAGGATTTACCATACTGGGCTGAGGGACTATAAGGGAAGACGATTAAAAGTATTGGAAATCCTTATAAAACCATGAAAAGAAGGCATACTACTCATTTGTCTGAGCTTTTGTATTAGACCTTCGGCCCCTCAGCCCTAAAACCCATTAGAGCCCCAGAAATATTCTTCAGAACCTGAGCTGCTAAATATTGCTTAGAGGTTCATGGCTAGTCACAAGTGGGAAAATATGCCTCCTAATGTAATGTGGTTCATAAGTAAACTTACCCTACTCAGAACTCCACTTATATAGCTACCCAGGCACCTCCAAGTACCAATAAACACTAAACCGTAAAACCCTAAACCGTAAACCCTAAACACTAAACCGTAAAACCCTAAGCCCTTTCAAAAAAAGGCCTACAAGCCTAAGCCCGAAACCCTAAACCCCTAAGCCCCTAGACCCGAAACCCTAATCCCTAAACCCCTAAACCCCAGACCCTGAGCCCTAAACCCCTAAACCCCTAAACCCCTAAACCCTAAACCCTAACTATTACCAAGATCTCAAACCCTCGGGCCACCCCGCCCTGGCTTGCAGCTCGCAGGAAATCCTTGCAGGACCAGTCGGAGAAGCTTGAAAAAAGTGACTCAACAGCCGAGTTGAGGGCTAAGTTTGGGAGTTTAGGGTTTTTGGGTTAGGGTTTAGGGGCGAAGTTTTGGAGTTTAGGATTTTTTGGATGTTCAGGGTTGTTGGTATAGGGCTTAGAGGCTAAGTTTGGGATTTAGGGTTTAGCTGCTGAGCTCAGCTTAATTTGAAAACGTTGATCTAGGGCGTGTTTGTTGAGCTGGGGCTTAAGTTGGAAGCTTCCTGTTTCGAGTGAAAGGGGGGGGTAAGTGTACGTACAAGCCCAAGCCCTCATCAGAAAGTGTGAGCTTGCTTGAAGCGGGTTAAGGAAAGCTTGTCGCTCAGGTGGTGGGCTCATTTCCATCGAGATGCATGAGCGTATCCTTCACGACCAGACCGAGCCGTCTCTTAAAGAAGCTTTGGGTTGAGGTGTAGATTAGGGACCCAAAAAGCACATACGCATAAGCATTTTATAGGGATATCCCTACCTTATTGGGCTTCATTGTAAGGGGGTTTATACGGGATATCCCTATCCTATTTGATGCTTATGTGCTTTTTGGGGGCCCTAGTAGAGTTCAGGTGTCACAAAATGTCGGGTCTCATTGAGTCTCATTCTTTCTGCCTGGCTGATGTAGATCTGTGATTAAATGTACAAGATCCTTAAGCTCATGATCCCCATGATAGGCAACATTACAACCTGTTATAAGCAACATCAACCCCATTACGAGCAACATTAGCCTACGGGCCTATCTACTCGCGGTTGCTGGAACCGTGTCATCTCGTTGCTGTTCTTCCTGCTGTCTTCGGGCCGCTCGCTTCAGTCGGTTCTGAATCCCGGAAGTCCTAAAAACAAGTAGCCCTAAACCCGAAACCCTGAACCCTAAACCCGAAACCCTGAACCCTAAACCCTAAACCCGAAACCGACCCTAAACCGTAAACACCAAAACCAAAGCCCAGCCCGAAGCCGGAACCCTAAAACCTTACACCAGCCCGAAAACTGATCCCTAAATCCTCAAATGGGAGTTTCCGAAAATTAGGGGTACCTTATTGGGGGATCCTTATAAAAAGGATCTTGCTATTTAGGGTACTATATTAGGGTCCCGTATTTTTGGAAACTCCCAAATCGCTAAGGAGTTCTACGACAAGGCTCTGCAGGCCCTGGACGACCTGGAGCGGAGCTGCATGGACCGGACGCAGGCGTGGCGTGGTTCCAACCATTTCATATAGGGGCCTTAGTATTTACCTATCTTTTTTTTTTTTTGGGGGGGGGGGGTCCTTGTTATAATTATAGAATAATGAGCCCCAAAACCCTATTCGAACCATTAAGGCCCCTATACTAGGGTCTTAGGCCAGTTAAGACTAGGGTCTTAGGGTTTAAGGTGTCAGTAGCTTTAGGGTCTTAGATAGGGTCTATAACCCTAAACCCTAAACCCTAAACCCAAACCCCCAAAGCCCCCTAAACCCTAAACCCTAAACCCAAACCCCCAAAAACCCCTAAACCCTAAACCCTATAGGGTTGTGGAGCTTCCCTGAACTTCGGGTCTGGAGGTTCAAGATTTTCGATGCTCGGCCAGGGGGCAGAGGTTGAGACACAAAGTAGACATGCATATTTTTGGGGCCTGAATAGTAACCTGTGCTATTTTTGGTGTTCCTTATAATAGTCATAGTATAATATATCTAAGGGCCCCTAAATTACAGTATTTTGATGTTCCTTATTATAGTCATAGTATAATATACCTATGGCCCCTATATTACAGGTTTTCGATCGGAGTGTGGAGGCTACTTGGAACAATCCACGATCCTTCAAATCGGCTGCCGACTTTTTACCCACAAAACCCTGAACCCTATAGACTCTGAACCCTATAAACCCTATAAGCCCTAAACGCCGAACCCTAAACCCTATAAACACGAAACCGCGAAACCCTAAACCTAAACCCTCGAACTGCAGCCACGAAGCACCTGCAGGATCCCGTGTCTGATGCTAAATTTTTTACAGACACATCAAGGATGCACGCACACTTCACTCTTATAGAACCATCAAGCCACATAGCAGGACACCTTACAAAAAGGAGCCTAAAAGAGACCCTACTTTAGAGAACTAACCATATGCCGGAGGTGTCCTCTGGGTGTGAAGAAACCCTAAATGCCCGATACCCCCAGTGAGCCTGAACTTTTTAATAAACGGCATAAACACGCACACAAATTCAAACCTCAAGCCCTGAACCTTTGCAGCACGCTATAAGAAGCTTTACAAACCAACGACAAGACTCAACTCCCCCAAGAAGGCGTCCGCAACGCTTGCTATCCCTTGTTTGCGGGCTCCCATGGAGATAAGCTTTCGGTGCCCTGGGGTGACAGAGTTTGGAGGTGTGGAGTATTTGTGTTCAGGCCCGACGGAAGCCTAGTTACACCGCTATCCTTGAGACCCCAAATCCTGTAGAATCGTAGAACCCACAAATCGTCTGCGGAAACTTGCGAAACCGCTAAGCTCGAGCGTTGCAGAGGATTGCATCGCGGCTTCCTTCTGCAGTGAGCCTGAGACATTTGGCCGCAAGAACGAGGTTGCACCCCAACAGAGCTGGAAAATCCTCAACCCTGGCCCTGGACTCCTGGACCCGACTTGGAGGTTCATGGGTAGTTATAAGTGGGGTTATAAGTCCTCTAATATGGGTTTTATATAACTACTTGTAACTACCCAACCTCCAAGTAATCCTGCACCAAAATGCTCTTCAAAAGACTGCAAGCAAGTGCTTCCCGAACCCGCTCTCTTGCACTTACTACGTAAGTCCCGCGATCCACCAATGAAGCCCCCAATCGGTGCGGGTTCTCCGTCTCGAAGCCCTAAGTCACAGTCCTTGTGTTAGGGTTACTGGGCTTTGGAGTGCCATACTTTAATACTTTTTTCTTAAAAGAACCCTTATTATGAAATAAAAGTTTATACTTTTTTCTCCCTGGTTACTTAAAAGCCCAGGTTACATGTAGGGTTATACAGTAGGGTTTATAAGCGTTTTCGGGATGCTCGACGGCGATTAAGTTGCACGACGGAATGCATCATGTTGCAAAGACACGACAGCAACCAATAACGCCTCATGAGTTTTCGATCCTACAATCCAACATAAGATATAGTTATATATATATATATATATATTGTTCTTTTGGTTGTTATATCCCTTCTTCATCGATATACCAGCTGCTTATTGCGATCGTTTGGCAGTTGTTCTGAATCTCAGGCCTTGTGGCATCACGCAGCATGCACCTTGTGTAGCCAGAACCCTAAACCCCAAACCCGTGAATCCAAATCTTCCGAGGTCCCAGGTGGGCTTGCTCCGTGGGGAAATCGCGGCGGAGGCGTGTGCCACGGCCACGATGGAGCAGGCGGCGCGGTACGGCTAGGGTACGGCTCTACGGGTATGTTGGATTGGGGATCAGGGTTTGGGACTTGGGTTTTTTGCACTTCGATTTTAGCAAGAGGGCTTAGCATGTAGGGTTTCTTGGCGAACTTGATCGGTCACTGCAATGAGGATCTCATGGAGGTACCATGAGATTATGGGAAAGTGACCTGGTGGGTGTAATGAGGTCCGAAGGAAGGCTCGCTATGCCATGGCAATCTTCATTGTTCCAGTGTGTGCAAGGATGTTTAATCGGGCTGTTCTTTACATTGTCGATGTATCAAATGTTTTTGTATGCTTTATCCAAGGGAATTGGGCTCAGAGTCACCCAGGCCGACACCGGAGATGGACGTTTGTGCATGCGTGCATGAATTCATGTGTCGGCTTGCTTCGCCACCAGGCTGTTGCAACAACCCTCACTGCACGACCTCATGAATAATTAGCACAGTGACGGAAGTATACGTGTATCATCGTCATCATCATCATCAGGCCTCCACCACAACGGTTGCGCGGCCACCACCAGCACCGGGACCGGCACCGGCAACAGCGACAACAACAACTGGGCTCTTTTAAAGGAGTTTGTTTTAAGTTATCATAATAGGGATCTATAGAAAATAATATGGTTTCTTCATTATGGTAACTTAAATTATTAAATTAAACTCCGTAACAAGAACCCAGACCAAAGTCCACACGCCTGCAATGAAGACCCTCCTGCGGCAAAGGATGCCGAGCTCCTGGAGGAGCAGATCCGAGTCCTTTCGCAGAAGCTAGAGGCAGACATCTTCCCAGAGACTCCAATACCCCTTAATTCAGGAATATACCTTAAATAATGATAAGATCCCTAATTTGATTTAAGGCGTATTTAAGGAATACGTATACCTTAAATAATGATAAGATCCCTAATATGATTTAAGGTATACTCCTTAATTAAGGGGCACTGGAGTCTCTGGCTTTCTTCACCAGGCCTTATACTGTAGTATTTCGGGGGTTTAGGGGTTTAGGCTTTGTGGTTTCGTTCAGGGTTTAGGGGTTTTGGGTTTATAGGGGTTTAGGGTTTTTTTGAAGCCTAAACAGCTACACCAAAACCACATTCTAATTATTAAAGCCCTTACATTGGGGTTCGCTCATAGGGTTTAGGTGTTTTGGCTTCAGAGCCTACTGGGGTTTACCTGGTTTATTGGGGCTTCTATGGGTTAGGATTTAGGGCTTAGGTAGGAGTTGGAAAGGACTCCAACAGCAGACTTTTGAATGAAATCTCGATGCAATAGAGAAGGTGCCTGGGTGAAGGAGAGTCGTTCGCCGAACGTGCACTCTTGACCCTAAGCCCCAAACCACCCTAGACCCTGAACTCCTAAACCCTAAACTCCCTGGAACCCCTTCAAGAAACCCTGGAGGAACCCAACCTTTCGGCGCAGGCATCGGCATCACAAATTGCACAGCTCAAGGAGTCACTGCTGGTGGAGAGGAGCCTTTGCGTGAAAAACTTCAGGGTTCAGAGTTTTTCGGGTTTAGGGCCGACCCCCAGTACGCCCCGAAAAGCGGCTTCTGAACAAGAACCAAAACGACACGACACCCTAAACCCCTAAACCCTACCCTAAACCGTAAAACCCTAAGCCCCTAAACCCCTTAGACCCTATCCTCAACCTGAACCCCTAAACCCTAAGCCCCTAAACCCCTAAACCCTAGACCCTATCCTCAACCCTGAACCCCAAAACCCTAAGCCCCTAAACCCTAAACCCTATCCTCAACCCTGAACCCTAAAACCCTAAGCCCGGAGACCGACAACCCCCAAGGCGGGTCAGATCGTAGTACGATAACCTCTCTACGGGGCTACTATGACGAGGATGTTTAGGGTTTAGGGTTTTAGGGTTTAGGGTTTAGGATGTTTCTATCTTCCTTTTTGGACTTAGGAGTATCCTGTTTACTACAAGTGTAGTAGTTTGCAGAGGCTTTAGTGTGTAGAGGACCAAGCAGCTAGTGAATATTAGAAGCCAGGCTTGGAAGTAACTTTGGTCCAATACCTGGGCTTTGGAGTACCATACTTTAATACTTATTTTCTTAAAGGAACCCTTATGAAATAAAAGTTTATACTTTTTCTCCCTGGTTACTTAAAAGCCCAGATACTGCCTCATGTCCCATTGCACCGAACCCAAGGACCCCCAGACGCCAAAACTCTAACCGCCGAAGATGTCGCCCCCTCACTTCCAAATAAAGGGGTCGGAATAACTAGTAGTAATTAGTAACTGCAGTCCCTATAATGAATTAACTAATTAGTTAGTTTATTAAGTAGTATATATATATATATTTATATATTTATATATTATTTCTTTAGCATAATATACGCACAAAACTTCATTAAGGCCCCTGTGCTTTGCCTCTCGAAGTTCCAGACGAGGAGCTGCCGTGATGCCTTTCGCAGCTCTTTGGGCCACTTTGGCTAAACTTGGAGGGTCTGATTCTTAGGGTTCCTGTAAAGGGTTCTTATAAAAGGGTCTATAAGGGATCTATAATAGGGGTCCATGATGTAGGCGCCTTAAAAATTAGAATAGGGTTTGGGGGGGGGTTCCTTGTTACATTTATGGTAGAGGAGTATACCCCAAACCCTATTCTAATTATTAAGGCTGCGGTAGAATCCTATATAACTAACTACCAAACTTATTCCTTAGGGTTCCTTACTGTAGTTGTACTACAAAAGGAGCTCAAAACCCTATCGTAATTATTAATGCCACTACATTATATAGTTAGACAAGAGCTTGGGGGTTTAGTACTGTATCATAGTCCCTAAACCCTAAACCCTAAACCCTTAATATATACCCAAATGATCCCAAGTACATATGTGGGAGTACTTACCCAAGCTATAGATTGTAATTCCCGCTACAGAAACCCTATAAGACCCTTTGGGATATCGAGAAGCTTAGGGGCAAGGGTTCGATCCCCAAAGGGGCTACCACGCCCGAAAGCTGGGGAAGCTTAGGCTTCAAAAACAAATGGGAACAGCGTATATTTGCAGGTTCATGGGTAGGTATAAGAGTCTAGGTTAAGGTCCGGGGGTTTAGGGGTCAGGGTTTACGGTTTAGCGGCTACTACTTGGAGGTTCATGGGTAGTTATATGTGGGGCTGTAAGTGGGGTAACTATAGTTGCAACCCCAACGTTGAAGAACCCACCCTACACCCTAAATTTTGGATTCGGTTAGACTAAACTTTGGTACGAGAGCCCAGAGCTCTTGAATTTATGCACACTGCAGGCACCGGCTGTGGTGCCCCCGAAGTCGTACCTGAGGCCTCTTGCACGCAGCACCCAGTGGATGCGTTGGTCTTTGCCGGCAAAAGTGTCGAGGTTCTATGTCTAATATAGGGCTAGGAAGAAGCACCAGTAGTGCCCCCTTACAGCCCCTCTTACAGTTATAGTACGATAGACCCCCCAAGCCCTATTCTATGTCTTCAGGCCCCTGTATCATGTTTTTGGAGCCGGAGCCTTCGGGTGCACACGGAGAGAGGAAAGGTTTACTTGGAGGGTCCGGGGACTTAGTAACTGGTTATTTTAGGGACTTATAAGTACCATAACCCCAATTAGGGTCCCTTTTCGGGTACTTATAAGTCTACTTACTACCTACTTACTAAGTCCCCCGACCCTCCAAGTATGGTCTCTTGCGCAACTCGGAACCCTTCAAGTTTAGCCCGAAAACCCCATGTCTGACCTTCAGCTCAGCTCCTAACAGCTCCGACAAGAAGTGCGCTGCCACATCCTCAACCGTAACCGGAGCCTGCAGTAACTTCCCGCTAACATCCAAGCCATACTTGGAGGTTCATGGCTGGTTATAAACGGGTCCAGGTAGGGTTATATGATATACTATCATTATGAGCCGAATAAGGGGACCTACAAGCCCACTTCTAACAATCCATGAACCTCCAACTCCGACCCTCGTCCTGCAAACGATGATCAGACCCCTTGCAGCAACAACCCACATCGGAGCCCAAGCCCAAACTCGACGACAGAGAGATCTTTGTCACACACCTGCCGCCAAAGGCAAGTACCGAGGAGAGCGGTGCGGATTTCTGCCGAGCCGAACACCCAAAGTCCACTGGCAACCCTAAACCACAATCGGACCCTCAGCCCGAAACCCCCAAACTCCAAATCCTTCATCCTACGCCCTGGATCTTAAGCCCTGAGCCTTAATCGGATACTGATCCCCTAAACCCTAAACCGCTCCAAAACCCCAGACTCGCAACCCTCAAATTCTGGCCCTGGAGTGGACCCCACAAGAAAGTATATAGGGTCTGGAAAGCTGGTAATGAATATCATTCCCCACCTGCCCTAGCCGTCCCTGGCATAAAACTCAAAACCCTTGCCTTAGTCCGCTTGATTTTATTCAGACCTGGCTATTAGCTATAGGCTTTCATGTCCGAGGACTCCGCCGACTTGTTCACCCTGCGAGCGGCGCTGAGTTCGCGGCAGCTTGGTTAGGGTTTTTGAGCTTCAGGCAAATAAGTGGTCGTCTTGAAGGGTTTCCAAATGGTGATTGCAAGGTGTGCTTGTGGGCTTGGGTAGTTAGTAGTTGTTCCGCTTTACTTTTTGGGGTTGTGGGTGTCGATTGTGCAGTTCGGTGTGAAATCTTGGGGTACCGAGGTACCGTACACCTATGACCTGGTAACCTTCATATACATATATATATATAGATATATGTGTGTCTGTCTGTCTGTACGTACGTACGTGCTTGCCCCAAAACCTCATTCGAAATAATTGAGGTTTCTGCATTGGCGCTGAAGCCCTGATCCCCGAAGCCCCACTTGTACAGGGCCTAACGCTCAAGCCCCGGAGCCCTACACCACGTCCAGCAACCCCTTATAAGCCCCGAACCCTGAGCCTGAAACGTTGTGACACGTGAGCAGATGCATTCGGTCTTGCGATTGCCACGATTTCGGGGTTCGAGAAGTATAGAACACTTATAGTACCATTACCCTTATAGAACCCCTGATTGAACCCTCATAGTACACTTTTTGTGCCCGTATTGTGTGCCTTACAGTACCCACATAGTACGCTTGTAGAACTCTCATAGAACTGTAGTGGAACCCTCATTGTACCTGTCGGGTACCCTTGTAGTACCCTTAAACAACCCTAATAGCACCCTTATCATCCCTAAACCCTAAACCCCAGACCCTAAACCCTAACCCCTGAACCCCAAACCCTAAACCCTAGTTTAGTACCCTTACAGCCAGGTGCTCCCTATTTGCATCATGTCGAGGCATCAGGAGATTGCAGAGTTCGAAGCCAAGATGATCGAAGCTCAGGATGAGGCAAGTCGTAGGGTTGAGGGCTTCTGGGTTTAGGGTTTAGGGCTTCTGAGTTTAAGGTTTAGGGCTTTTGGGTATAGGGTTGAGGGCTTCTGGGTTTAGGGTTTAGGCTAGGGCTTCTGGGTTGAGGGTTTAAGGCTTCTGGTTATAGGGTTTAGGGCTTCCGGGTTTAAGGTTTTGGGCTTTCGAGTGTAGGGTTTGGGCTTCTGAATTCTGAGACTGGGTTTAGGGCTTCTGGGTTTGGGGCTTAAGGCTTAGAGCTTCTCGGTTTAATTTTGCGGCTTGGGGGCTGGGGGTTTAGGGCTTAGCGCATTGAGGCTTGAGTACTTGGAGGGTCGGGGGACTTAGTAAGTAGGTAGTAAGTAGACTTATAAGTACCCTAAAAGGGACCCCTAATTGGGGTTATGGTACTTATAAGTCCCTAAAATAACCAGTTACTANAGTAAGTAGGTAGTAAGTAGACTTATAAGTACCCTAAAAGGGACCCCTAATTGGGGTTATGGTACTTATAAGTCCCTAAAATAACCAGTTACTAAGTCCCCTAAAGACCCTCCAAGTAGGAGAAGTATCATTCGTTCGGACAGGGTTGCAGTGGTCTGCTCCGTTGGGTTCCTCATGGTAACTTGGAGGGTCGGGGGACTTAGTAACTGGTTATTTTAGGGACTTATAAGTACCATAACCCCAATTAGGGGTCCCTTTTAGGGTACTTATAAGTCTACTTACTACCTACTTACTAAGTCNCTTAGTAACTGGTTATTTTAGGGACTTATAAGTACCATAACCCCAATTAGGGGTCCCTTTTAGGGTACTTATAAGTCTACTTACTACCTACTTACTAAGTCCCCCGACCCTCCAAGAAGTAACTCTACTATTATGTACCCAAAATAGCCTGTTCTAACCGTAAGCTTATTCTGCATAGGTGGCCATTTGTGATATGCTGTCAATCTCACTTATTTTCGGGTCAATACATACCAGGCATACCAGTCTAATCATAAGTAGCTCTGAGGGGTTGATGGAATCGACACTCAGTACTGACTGCCGCAATGTGATAAACTCCTCTGCTAGTCGCACTATTAGTAGCCGTTACAGCTTCTTTCTGCTGATGTGTCTTTGACTCAGTAGTCCTGGAGTGAACAAGGTGTATCGCAATCCCAAACCCTATACCAAAGCCCGTATATGCCCTGGAGGTCAACTTCAGTTCCTCCTAGCAAAGCTGCCCAAGTAAGCTGATGGCACTTCTCGTTTTGGTTGCAAGGGTCGCAGCTACAAGCGGCCCAGGTTCCAGGTTTTGGGATTCGGCATTGGTTTTGTTGGCGGGCTTTAGGCCTTGAGGGTTTAGGCTTCTGGCTTGGCCAGATAACCTACCCTTCTAGGGTTCCTTGAAAAGGCAGGTTCTTCAGGGTCCAGGTAGGGTTGATGGCTTTGGATTCGGGGTCTCGACTTCAGACAGGAGGAGCCCAACGTACAAGTTTTCAGCATGAACTTACGGAGAAAGAGTGAAGGTTTAGGGTGTAGGGTTGGGTTTTGGAGCTTCGCACAACAACTTCAGCAGCCAAAGCTGTGTCGGACGAATTATCCTTTACTGGGTTCTGGAGTGCCATTCTTTTGTACTGTTGTTCGGACCTGTTCCTTAAAGGGTCCTCGTATCTCCTTGGTTACTTCAAAGCCTAGTTTCAAAATGCTCCTACTTCTTGGAGTCCACCTGAAGCCTGTACAAGCAAGGCCCCACTAACCCGGACACTATCTCTGAAAGTAACCCTTTTGGAACCCTTCAAAGAAACCAGTAAAAGACCCTGTTGACCCGAAACGTTCATGGAGGAGCTTCGGTTGCGGAAGAAGCTGCCATTGCTGGAAGCACAGGCAGCAGACTCTGCGTCGCAGGCGGAGGCATGGTGTGCAGGGGTGAAGTTCGATGGTGTTTAGAGTTCAGTTTGGTAAACACTTCTTTGTGGCGCCGTTTCTCCTGGGTACCCTAAACCCGAAACATTAAACTGCAAGGAACAAGGCCTGAAAACCAAAGCGGAAGCAAACTCCAGCTTTCATGAAGATGCATGTGAGCCGTCGGAAGAACTTTTGGTTTGCGGATTGATGCTATGCAGAGCCCATGTTCGGTGCGGCACGAGTCATCCTTAAAGACTTTCCTACAAGGCTGTGGAGAGTTGTGCAAGACATGTGAAGACCTAGTGTGCGACTGTATCAGTTTAGTTAGGAGTTCAGCAGTTTAGGGTTAAGGTGTTCAGGGGTTTACAATTATCAGAATTGACGGAAAATCCGCCATGGCGGATGCATGGCGAGGGGATGTGCAGCGGGAGCGGCAGCAAGGTCGGCCGCTTGATGCTATGAAGGCCTTGATGCTGGAGATGAGGCGTTTCAGTGAGAAGCCCTGTGTCCTTCAGCTCGGCATCGACGCTGGGCCATTCTTGAACATACATGCTGACTTTGGCTAGTTTTGTTCCTCAAGAACAAATGGCTTTATGTGTTTTTCAGACCCTCCTAGACCCCAGACCCCTCAACCCCTGAGCCCTAGCCAGCCCTGCACCCCAACTCTAAACCCTGAACCCTAGCTAGCTCTAAAGCCTAAACCCTGGGCCCTAGATAACACGACACCCTAAACCCTAAACCCCGGAAGCCCTACAAGCCCTAAACCGAAACATCCCTAACTTCAGAAAAGGGGCTCGAAAACAAAAAAACTATAAACCCTAGACCCTAGAAATCCTGAATCCTAAAACCCCAAAACCCTATAAACCCTATAAACCTTAAACCCTAAACACTAAACCCTATTATAAGCCCTAAACCGAAAACCCCATAAACCCTATAAGCCCTGAAACCCATAAACCCTTTTCATCCCAAAACCCATAAATCCTATATACCCTATTATAAGCCCTAGACCGAAACAGCTGAGGACACCTCGAACCCTAAACACCCTAAACCCTAAAACCCCTAAACCCAAAACCCGAAACCCTATTATAAGCCCTAGCTGAGGACACCTCGAACCCTAAACACCCTAAACCCTAAAACCCCTAAACCCCAAACCCGAAACCCTATTATAACTGGGCTTTGGAGTACCACACTTTAGTACTTTTTTCCTTAAAGGAACCCTTATGAAATAAAAGTCTATACTTTTTTCTCCCTGGTTACTTAAAAGCCCAGATCAGCCCTAGCTGAGGACACCTCGAAGTTCTACACCGACCCGGCGGGCTTCGGCCTGGCCCTCCGCGAGGCAGGCGCCTCGGAGGCTGATATAGGCCTCTTCGCCCTGATCCTCCTGGAGACTCGGCTTTAGAGGGGTGGATTACTAGAAGGGTATCATAGGGATTTAGGGGTTAAGGGTTGTAGGAGTTTAGCTTTAAGGGATCCTCCTGGAGACTCGGTTTCAGAGGGGTTTAGGGTTTTTAGGGTTTAGGGTTGTTAGGGTTTAGGGTTTTTGGGGCTTAGGGTTTTTAGCGGTTTAGGGTTTTTAGCGGTTTAGGGCTTTTAGCGGTTTAGGGCTTTTAGGGTTTTTAGGGTTTTTAGACTTGATGAGAGGGGTGGACGACTAGAAGGGTTTCATAGGGGTTTAGGGTTTTAGGGGTTTAGGGGTTTAGGTTTAGGGTTTAGGGTTTTAGGGTTTAGGGTTTAGGGTTTAGGGTTAAGGGTTAAGGGATCCTCCCGGAGACTCGGCTTTTAGGATAGGGTTTAGGGTTTAGGAATCGCGGCTCGTGAGGGTGGTTTAGGGTTTAGGGTTTACCCTAAACCCAAACCCTAAACCCTAAACCCCTAAACCCTAAACCCTAAATTTAGGGGTTATAGGGGTTCTAGGGGGGGGTTTAGGGGCTTAGCATTTTTAGGGTTTAGGATTAGGATTTTGAGGGCGTGTGGCCCTGATCCTCCTGGAGCTTCGGTTTTAGTTTAGGGTTTAGGACTTAGGGGTTTAGGGGTTTAGGATTTTAAGGGGTTTAGGGTTTAGGAGCCTCGGTTTTAGAGGGGTTTAGGGGTTATAGGGGGGTTTAGGGGTTATGGGGCGGTTTAGGATTCTTAGTCTTTTTAGGGGGGTTTAGGGTTTTTAGGGGTTTAGGATTCAGGGGACTAAGGGGAACAAGGATTTAGGGGCTATAGGGCGGTTTAGGGGTTCACGGGTTTTAGGATTTTTAGAGTTTTGGGGGTTTAGGGTTTAGGGTTGAGCCTGTGCCTGTTAGTTGTGTGGTTTGATCCGAAAAAGGCTTAGCATGCCCAGTTCTTTCAGCTCTACCATAACACATCCCTGATCCTCCTCGAGCATTTGCCAAAGAATAGTTATGAATATTTTCTCTAACATGTTATCATAAGGTCCACTGTAAGGGTTACGAACACGGCTCCTCTAACAGGATTTGCTTCCTATCAGACTTAGTACACTCGTATGTCCCAAGCCCTAAACTCAAACATGTCCTAAAGCCCTTTAACCCTATAACCCCACCTCCCTCCCAAAAACCACCTATAACCCTCGATGCCATACGAACCCCTACAAACCCTTATGTAAACCCTAATCCCTAAACTTGAATCCTAAACCCTAATCCTAAGTCTTAAACCCTAACCGCTAAACCCTATACCCTATAATTATAATCCCTAAATCCTAGTCCTGAACCCTATGCCCTAAACCTTACACCCTAAACCCTGGACCCGAAACCTTCACCCAGGAGCGGGGCCTCATCTTCCTGGCACTGGAGCAGCCCGGCCGCGCGCTGCGCGACCTGCGCGCCAGCCTGGACCTGGGCATCTCCGATGGGGAGAAGAAGGAGCGCTTTAGATTTTGAGGTTCAGGGTTTGGAGTTTAGGGTTTAGGGTTCAGGCTTCATGGTTTAGGGTTTAGGGTTGGGGTTGAGGGCTTGGGTTTAGGAAGTTAGGTGTCTGCTACATACAGTAGCCGCTATATTATAGCAATGATTCTAGGAGCTGGGGCCGGCACTGAGAAGTGCGAGAAGAGCCATGGAGGCACTGGAGATGAAAGATCGCGAAGCGGAGCAGCTCAGGAAGGTCCCCGTGACGATTTTGACGGGTTTCCTGGGTTCCGGCAAAACCACGCTCTTGAACTTTGTCTTAAAGGCGCGACATGGCTATAAGCATGCGATTATCGAGAATGAAGTTGGGCAGATCGGAATCGATAACCAGCTGCTGAAGACTGCGAATGCTACCGCAGCCCACACGACAGAGCAGGTGGTGCTCCTAGATAACGGATGCCTCTGCTGCACGGTTCGGAGTGACCTTGTCGAAGCCGTGAAGCAGATCCTGCTCAAAGCCGATGCCGAAGCCGCCAATGCCCAAGCAGCGAACGGCACCGCCGATGCTCCCCAGAAGGTTCCGAAGCCTTGTGGTGTAGTGACTATAGAGACACTGAATGCGAACCCTTATAGCAACCCCGACAGTATTCCTACGTACTCGCAACCCTAAAGCCCTAATAAGCCCTAAAGCCTAAAGTGCCCAAAGCCTAAAGCCTACAGCGCCTAAAGCCTAAAGCCTAGACCCTAAAGCCCAAACCCTAATTAAACCCTAAAGCCCTATACTCCCAGGTTTTGGATGGCATCCTCATCGAAACAACTGGGCTGGCAGACCCTGGTCCAGTCTGCATCTTCGGAGAGTAGGTAACCTTTATTTTCTTAGGTGCCCCAGTAGTACCCTTTTACCCTTTTTCTTTCTGGGTTCCCTTATTAAAACCGAATAGTAGGAAAAAGGGTACCCTTATTATTAAGGGGCTACTGGGGAACCTAGTTTCTTAGGGTTTAGGGTACGCTCAGGGGTTCCCGTAAAGGGATCTATAAGGGTACTATAAGGGTTTAGCGGTAACCTTTAACATTTGTTGGTTTTTTAGTACCCTACCATAATAACGGAAAGGGTTTACTTTTTTTGTGCTAGAGTACTCAGCCCTCAAGGTAAGACGTTTTATGTGGAGCCGGATCTTCGAGAACGCACTCGTGTTGACTGCGTTTTGACGCTGGTGGATGCTTGCCACTTCTTGCAGCAGCTGAGCAGGTCTCGTTCCGAGGATGCTGTCAATGAGTCCATGCAGCAAGTTGCCTTTGCAGACAAGATTCTTTTGAACAAAGTGGATGCGGCGAGTGCAGCCTCCCTTCAAGAAGTGGAGGCAACCATTCGCAGCATCAATGCTTTGTGCCCCATCGTCCGCTGTAGCCTGGCAAAAAACCCTACCGTGCTTCCTTTGGATGAATTGTTCACAGCCCAGGGCTTCAGCCTCGACCGCATCCTGCAAAGAATGCAGGAGAAGCCCGACGAAGGCTCCTGGCAGCTGAGCACTCCAGTGGACTCCTCCGACGGCCGCCGCAGCAAAAGGGCCAAGACGGGGGGTTTCTTACGCGCGTCCCGACACGATGCCGGCGTGGGATCCTGCAGCATTGCTCTTACTGGTGCACCCCTCGTCATCCAGCGCTTCACTGAGGTCATGAGTGCTCTGAAGAACGAGCATGCCTTGGACTTGTACCGCTATAAAGGGGTGGTGTGTGTCAAGGAAGCCTCAGGTGAGCTGAAGCAGGCCGTCCTACAAGGTGTGCACGATATGTGTGAGTTTGAGCCCCGAGGGGACTGGCCTGAGGGTAAAGAGCCCCTGTCTCAGCTGGTCTTTATTGGCCGAAACCTGGAGAAAGACAAGTGGATGAGGCTCTTTACCTTCTGTCAAGCAGGGGTCCTGGATGACCCGGAGGACCGCAAGGGTGGCACGAAGGCTTAAAAGTCCTGATCCGCCTAATGCTCTTCGAAGTGGAGTCCGACAAGGAATGGCATGAATGAGTCTTTATTGAGATTACTGTTTGCAGTAGACACTGGTGAATCACTGGATGGGCAGTCTCTCCTCGCTCGCTCGCTCACTCGCTCTCTCTCTCTCTCTCTCTCTGTCTGTCTGTCTGTCTGTCTGTCTCTCTCCCTCTCTCTCTCTCTCGCTCTCTCGCTCTCTCTCTCTCTCTCCCTCTCTCTCTCTCTCTCCCTCCCTCTCTCTCTCTCTCGCTCTCTCTCTCTCTCTCTCCCTCTCTCTCTCTCTCTCTCTCTCTCTCTCTGTCTGTCTGTCTGTCTCTCTCTCTCCCTCTCTCTCTCTCTCTCGCTCTCTCTCTCTCTCTCCCTCTCTCTTTCTCTCTGTTCTCTCTCTCTCTCTCTTCTCTCTTTCTTTTTTCTGAGCTCTGGAAAAACAAGAACCCACCGGTTTGTTCAAGCGGCTGCTAGAACGGAAGATGTTGGAGTTGCGCTGTAGGTGTTGAGATCCAATTGCTACTTGTTCGCTTGATGGCGTGCCTTCTGATTCAGGGTTTTTTTAGGGGTTTAGAGTTTTGGGGCTTAGAGTTTGGGGTTCTCGCTTGCCCTCTTCATCTTTTTCCCTTTGTCCCATGACTTCCTGTGTCACAGGGAAATCGAATGGCGTGCAGCACTAAGAAGGGTCGCGCGGATGCAGTCCATCCGCCCTAGCGAACAGTCGTTTTCATCTTAGAGACACTCCAGCATCGAGCCCAAATATAGTTTCTTCATGTTGAGGTTTTCTTTAGCATCTGTGTAGTTGTTGGATGTTTGCGGCACAGGTAGCATTCCTGATATTCAGCATTTGTTTAGCCTTACTGTCGCTACAGGCGGCTGTCGGACGCCTCGGAACGCTTCGCCGTCAGCTGGCGGAGGCCTCGGCGCAGACAGCATGGAGGCACGCCTCAGGGCTGACGAGGGAGTCCTGGGCACAGGGCATGTAGAGAGGGATTTGGACCCGGCGGAAGATGTCGGAGCAAATAAAACGGTATCCGCAGGGTCTAAATAGTTACAGGGCGCAGGACGATGGGAATGTGCGCAAAGTCAACAGGATGTCTAACTTTCGCGTTCTCTCGCTCTCTCTCTCTCTGTCTTTTTTTCTGTCTGTCTCCCTCTCTCTCTCTCTCTCTCTGTTTCTCTTTCTCCCGCTCTCTCTCGCCAGACATTGTTATAGACATGCAGCTGCTGCAAAAAGCATCATCCTCAGCAAGCCACTGAGCTGAGGCGTTTTCAGAGCATGCCTGCCCAAATGGTCCTAAGTACCCATATGCCAGGAGTTCATATTATAGAAACTATACTTTCTACTAGGTAATGTAGGTTTTTGGCGCCCTCTGGCTTGGTGTTTCGGCACCAGGCTTTGCGTCGCAGAGAGTGTGATGTTTCTCCACAGTTCAGAAAGTCACATATATCTTGTACTAAATGGCCAAATGCTGTCTCTCTGAGCAGAAAGAAGCCTGTTTGTAACTATCGAGGCTATCAATAGGATGGCATCTATATATATATTATTTATTTATTTATTTGTTTGTTTGTTTGTTTGTTTGTTTATTTATATTGATTGCATGCTATCTGGGAACCTCAATCTGGGAGGTGGCAACAGCTGCCGCAGCTGCAGCGCGCGCTCCGGGAGCTCGTTGGCACCCAGCGGGACATCTTGGCCGGCCTCAGGTGGGCGATTTCTGGAAAAGATCCTTGAAGGATCCTTAAAGGTCGCAACTCGCTATCCTAGAAGTAGAGTAGGTAACCTTTAGCCTTTTGGCGTAGTATAATCCCTATATAATCCTTGTATTATGAAAAAAGTTAACCTTTAGTTCCCCATATACCCGACAAGTAGGCTATGATACAGGTGCCTTAATCCAACAAAAGCCCTAAACTTTGAACCGCTGCTCCCCAATCTCCCAAGCCTCCAAAAATCCTTGTAAAACCCAACCCTTACCTCCCAGACCCGAAACTCCTAAACCCTCCACCCCACACCCTTACCTCAACCCTAAAACCCGACACCCCAAGCCCGACACCCTACACCCTAAACCCTAACCATATACACCCTAAACCCTACACCCTAACCATATACACCCTAAACCCTACACTCTCCGCCTCACGAAGGTCCCAGACCCTGGATGGCTTGAACTTCGATGCGCTCTGCATGGACCTACCCCAGTTTCCGGTGGGAGACGGCGCCTTGGTCTCTGGCTCTTAGTACGGAATGGGGGAATGGCTTACACAGAGGTTCATGGGTAGTTATAAGTAGGGTTATAAGTCCCCTAGTATGAGTTATAAGTATAGGTACCCTACTTATAACCCTCCAAGTGCAAGGACTATGACTGACCTTAAGGGACTGTCATTAAGATCCACTCCCTACAATTAACCAGACAATGGCCTCTGTGGCTCTATAGTGAACCCCAGAAAGTTGGACCATGGGTTAAGGAGGATTAGTGCTAGGCAGAGAGAGTTTGCATGGCAGGGTCTAGTCGGTAGGTCTCAATCTTGGAGTTTGGAGTCGTGGCTTTTGGGATGTGTGGAGTTTGTGAGCTACTGGCGGCAGACAGAGGTGTGGGATTTAGGACCAGGTCAGAACCAGACTTTCGGATTGTGTATACAGCTGCACCAATGCTACTCTGCATCTTAGTTGTTTAGCTCTATATATCCTTCATCTCTGTTCGCAAGTTAGATGTCAACCGCATAATGTAGTAACGGGAGTTTAATGCCGACCACAAGACCCTAGGTCTTAAAACTAGTGAAAGTATCAGCCTTTAGCCGCAACGGCAATATATATTTCGTGGGTCTTTATGTTCGTAACCCCTATACGCGAGCGCACCCTAAACCCAACAAAACATTGAACCCCAAAACCCTACGCCCAAAACCCTAAACCCTAAACCCTAAAACCCTAAACCCTACACCCAAAAAACATTGAACCCCAAAACCCCAAGCCCAACACCCTAAACCCTGAACCCCTAAACCCTAAACCCCAAAAACATTGAACCCCAAACCCTAAGCCCAAAACCTAAACCCTAAACCCCTAAACCCTAAACCCAAAAAACATTGAACCCCAAAACCCTAAGCCCAAAACTCTCGGATTCTAGCGCTGAGGTGCTGCTCGGAGCCCGGTGGTGTCGCAAGTCCATGCACCTGGGCTTTGGAGTACCATACTTTAATCCTTGTTTTCTTAACGGAACCATTATGAAATAAACGTCTATACTTTTTTCTCCCTGGTTACTTAAAAGCCCAGGCACTGGGTCGTGAGCTAAAAGCAGAGCTCCAGGCTTCTCGAGGCTGGCCTTTTGCGTACAACTGCAGTCTCCATTGTAGCCTCTTTTTTGGGTTTAGCCAGGTTTATGTACAGGATCCTATCAAACCAGGAACTACAAGGGGATACCCTCAAAGTAGTTAGCTGTTTTCTGTTGCCTTCTGTTGTTATTCAGATATGGCCCATCTGTTTTTTTTCGGGTTTCCGAGTTCGAAGTTTTACGGCGAACCCCAGTTTGAAACCGTCCTGAGGTGCTTTGAAGTCTACGATGACTTCTCTTCGCGCATTGGAGCCGAGCTTTGAAGCAGAAGCCGGCAGAGCTGGTGAGGTATTGGAAATCCTTTGTGCGTCTTTGCCTCCGGACCTTCCGGACTCTGTCCAGAGTTTGTTGGACAAAGCCCACCTGCAAGCGGTTGCTAGGGAAGAGGTGCCTTCTCAGATCCTGGATGCCTTAGTGGCAGAGATACGGGCCTCCCTGCAAGCTGGCAGGGACGTGAAGGAACCTGGGTTCTTGTTAAGGAGTTTAATTTAAGTTACCATAATAGGGACCTATAGTAAATAGTATGGTTTCTTTATTATGGTAGCGTCAGTTAAACCCCTTAACCCCTAAACCCTATACTGAATCCTTATAGCTCCCTTAAAGGAACTCTAAAACGATGGTAACTTTCATTAATTAAATTCCCTTAACAAGAGCCCAGGAACGGGAAGCTGTGCAGGCGGCAGCGGCAGGTTTCCGCGCAGCGCAAAAGCCGAAACCCAGCCGACCGGAGCTCTCGGCGCTGCAAGGGCGCTCGGCGACTGCGGCTGCACAGGTGGCAGATCCTGGGCTCTCTTTAGAGGATGTATCTTAAGTTGCCATATTTTTAAAGGATGCATCATATTATAAGTTGCCATAATCAGGACACCATTTTGTTTACCATAGATCCCTATGATGTTGACTCAAGCTAAGCTCGTCAACAAGAACCCAGGATCTGTCTGCTAGACTCTACACTCTGGGCCGCGACATGTGCGATGCAGAGACGGACTCCAGCGAGCAGGCGGGGATCTTTGGAAGTGGGCCTGTCTTCCCTACTTGGAGGTTCCTGGCAAGTGGGGTTATAAGTATAATTATAGTTATGGTTGCCTTAATTACTACCCAAGAACCTCCAAGTAACGGTCCACGGACCCAAACAGTATGTACCTTGGCGCTAAAGTAGTCCCTTGTTCGGTACCTTGGAGCCAAAGTACATACTAGTTGGGTTCACTGACCCTTCGGGTAAGGGTCCAAAGGGTCCAACGGACCTGGTATTTCGTTTGGTTTAGGATAGTAGTCTTTGAGGGTAGCAACGGTTAGGGTTTAGGGTTTAGGATTTGGGGCTAGTAAGCGTCCCAATGCGTCAGAAGAAAACGGGAAAGTTGGGTGATCTCTCGTGATGGATGCAGAATGTGCCTGTGCTCACTGCGAACGGCAACTGAATCCAACCGCTGATCAGTAAGGCACGAGCTAACTCCAGTAGGAAAACATGCATAATGACCCAAGAGCTGGATCCATGAGGTCCTGATCATTTAGAGTTTCTTTCAAAAAAGAGGGGCTGTTCTAGAAATCTGCTTTGTCTATCAGGTTCGTACGATCTTACAGAGCCCCCAAGCTCCCTTGGCGACAGAAAACTCAGCAAACTCGCACGCCTGAACATGGGAACCGTCCTGCGCTGCATCACCTCCGGCGCTCCCCCCAAAAAATTCCCACACCCCTAAACCCTGACGTCTACGTCACGTCCTCCCCCGGCCCCGAGAAAACTAACAACGCAAGCTTTAAACCAAGCCCTAAAGCCCTCGCCCTCGCGTCCTGACCCTTAAACATGCACACATCCCTGGGAGGTAGCCTTAAACCTAACCCTAGCCCGGGCGTCCTGAATCCTATCCGTCGGAGGTTTTGCAGGCGGAGGCCGCTCTTTGTGAGCTTTGCCGGCAGACTGAAGATGCCGGAGCGGACACTTGCCAGAACAGACGGGACTTGGATTGGAATGCAGCAATAATGATACGATAGGGCTCAAAGCTTAGGGCTCTGAGAGTGTAGTGTTTTGGGGCTTCAGGTTGTCAGCACAACCAGCTACCTGCCGTATCTTCGAAGGAAACCCCGAGTCCTGAACCTTGCAAACTCTTAGCCCGACAACCTCAACCCCAAAACAACACACCCTAAACCCTTACAGCAAAGCCGAAAACCCTAAACTCGAAAACCCCCAAAAGGTCCCACAACCCCAAATCCTCGACCTGTTCGTCATTAAGACCTGAAGCCTTGAAAGCCCTAAAACCGTAGACATCCTCAACCCTACACTGGGCTTTGGAGTACCATACTTTAATACTTTTTTTCTTAAAGGAACCCTTATGAAATAAAAGTCTATACTTTTTTCTCCCTGGCTACTTAAAAGCCCAGAAAACACCCAACAAAACAACCCCTAAACCCTAACCCAACCCCCCTTCCTAAAAATAATCAAGCACAGTACACCGGCTGAGGAGCAGAGGAAAGCCACCGAGTCGGCTGCACAGCTCCGCAAGGCCTCGGGCAAGTCCATGGTTTGAGGACTTTGAGATTAGGGTTTGCGGTTTTGGGAATTTTGTGGGCTTAGGGATTAGGGCTTGCGGTTTAGGGGATTAGGGTTTAGGGTCTGAGGACTTTGGGATTAGGGTCCCAGGATTTGTTTAGGGAAAAGGGTTTTAAGGTTTAGGGTGCTTTGTGCCTTGGGGTTTGGGTTTAAAGTGGTTTAAGGGTTTAAGGTATTTTTGCTTTCAGGGTTTATGGGCATTGGGTGTAGAGTTTCGCAGATTTTCTAAAATTTTTGGTTCCTAGAACGCCTAAGAAACAGCTAAAGTTCATTTTTTGCCAGGGGTCTAAGAACAGTATAGTTTTGGGCTTGAGGTCACTTCGGATTGTAGTTCTTGTTTTGTGCTTCTGGGGCCTAATGCCTTAGCAACTTCAGGTAAGAAATACCTGTGGATCCAAAAACCTACCGTTTTAATTGTTAGACCCTCTAATTAAGGGGTCATAACCTACTATTTTGTAGGGTTTCACAGGTAAGCCCTTGTCAGCTCAATTTGTACATCTTGCCCAAGCAGTCGATAGTCACGCCTCATCATGTGTCGTCCTTGTTGCCCCGACTTAATTTCGACACTTCTAGATCGCCATGACCGTTCATAAATAGAGAATCGTCATGGAAAAGAGTCCGGTTGAAACCAAGGGCATGGCAGCAGCCAGTGCAAAGCAGCTATTTCAACCCGATCCAAGCCGCTCATTGAAGAGATGCTGAACCCTATAGACCCTAAACCTTAAGTTCTATTTCGCAAACCCCAATGTCCCTAATCCCTATAAACCCCCAACCCGAAACATATACAGCTTATAAACCCTACCCAGGGAACACAATACCCCCTCATATAATAATACACCGATATACTCTAAACCATAGTATGAAGGCCCTTGTAATTTAAGCCACATTACTCTAAATCCGCAGAATCAATTCCCTTACGATTTAAGGCATATTCCCCTTGTGTTTTAAGGTATCTTTCTCAATTAGGGCATATTGGGCTCTCTGGGTAAAGATGCAGGCACTCGAAGGCCAGATCTCCACCACGACAGCTGCCATCAATCGTGCTGCTGAGGACAGACACTTGGAGGATGATGGGTAGTAGCTGGGTAGGTAGCCTTTAACCTTTTGGGGTTCATATAATGCTACCGTCCTACCACAAAGGAAAAGCTTAAACTTTTTTGGGCTAGGGTACTCAGCCCCTCAGCAAGTAGCTATAAGTGGGGTCATAATGATAAGTGAACTGATTACGGTTGTTATACTTATCAGATAGCTTGTACAGCCATAATTACTTATAACCCATATTAGGGGACTTCTAACACCACTTATGTCTACCCAACCCTAATCCCATAAACCCTAAAACCCCTATAATCCCACTTATATCTACCGATGATCCTTTAAGCGTGCGGGGTCTGTAGAGCTCAGGGTTTAAATGTAAGGTGTAGAGTTTAAGGTCAGGGATGATGGTGTATGGTTTAGGGTGTAATGTTTTGGGTTTATGGTTCGAGGTTTATGGTTTAAGGTTTAGGGTTATATGAAGTTTTATGTTCTAAGTTTTAAACAGCTCCGTACGCATCATCTTCTGTTGTTTTTCCACATTGAGTATCGGAATGGGGGCGTCCATTTAACGAAACACATTTCACATACTTCGACCGACCACTCTGAATCGTAGTTTACAGTTATGAAATTCTTAGCAAGGTCAGATCAAGGGCCCAGTATACCCAGGGGCTCCAAAGTAGTTCCTTTTTGGGTGTCCCTTTTTTTTGGTTAGGGACTCTAATATACTACCCCAAAAGGAACTACTTTGGAGCCTTAGGGTAAAGCTTCCTTCTGCAGGGCTTACGGGCTTTTCTGAGACTTGGCAGCATGACGACTCAGGATGAAACCGCAAAGGATAGCACGGCTTCTGCCACCATGTTTACGGTTGAAAGTGTAGGGGGGTTCTGCTTTAGGCATCGGTTTGCAGTTTGCGAGTGAGGCAAGCTCCCGTGTGACTTACGCGATTCGCAAGCTTTCGCAATGCGCCACCAAGGGCTGGCAAGCCAAAGCCCGAAGAACTGCCAATTAAATTAGTTGCTACAGTGTGTCAATAGAACTATTTGAAAGGACATCTCACAATTAAGGGTTCGTGTTCCCTTGCTCGGTATGCTCCCAAGAGCAACGTTCTGTGTTTTGAAAGGCGCAGGAGGCTCTGATGCACTGTTCCTAACACCATCTTCAGAGCTCGCCATCCTGGCCACAGCACCAGCAAGATTTCCAGCTGAGGAGACTCACCAGTAGCGATACTTGAAAATTATTGGTGTATGCTTGACGTATGTATGTATGGATGTATGTATACCTCTATGTATATGTATGTATGGTGTGTATACATAAACAATTATGTATGTACACACATGTATATACGTCCGTGTGTGTCCCATTATGCGGAGAGCCTTCCAGGCCTTAGACTCAGAAATCCCGAAGGGTCCATGTACCCAAAGTAGTATATACTTTGGGCCCAATGTACCTATGTAGGGAGTACTTTAGGGCCAAAGCATATACAATTTGGGTGCACGGACCCTTGGGGAATGATTGGGACCTAAACCTTAAACCCTAAACCCTAAAAAAAACCCTAAACCTTGACTTGAAGCGACATCCCCACATGTTGGAGGAGGCCAAAGAGTCCCTGCAACGGGCCGTTGCCGAAGCTTCTGCCGAGAGACTGGGCACAGGGAGTGAGATCTTAGGGTTTAGGGTTTTAGGGTTTAGGGTTTGTGGGTAGTCCAGGCGTTTTACTTTGTCATGACAGCTCATTCATCCAACGACTGCTGCTACGTTCAAGCTCTCGCTTCTCCGTTTGATATAGTCAAAGCAGCAGCACCACCACCGCCGCCACCGCCACCACCGCCACCACCACCACCACCACCACCACTACGACTAACAGCAACAAGAAAAGCAACAGCAGCAGCAGCGGCAACAGCAATAGCAGCAGCAACGGCGGCAGCAGCAGCAGCAGCAGCAAAAACAACAACACCAACCTCATCAACATGCACATAAGAATAATTTCAATGATAAGAACAAGAATAAGAAGACCGGTAGTGGTAGTAGATTCAGTAGAATCAGTAGAACTAGTACAGGAAGCCGCACTGCGAGTATTCGTACTATGCTGCTGGCGCCAGAAACAACAGGTTCTACATCCTTTGAGAGACCGAGACACACTCATCTGGGTTCTTGTTATTGAATTTAGTTTAAGTTACCACAATAGGGAGTCTATAGTAAATATTGAGGTTTCTTCATATGCTAACTTTTTTAATCCCGTAACAAGAACCCAGTCATCGCTCCGAGGACCGAAGCACTCAGTGAGATGCTTCCTTCTGAAATCGCCCGTGTGGAGGAGGTTCGGAAGGGAGAGACAAGCCGTGAACTGTTCTTGCAACTTCAGTGCAGGGTCGAGGGTGACGAGTGTAGGATATTGGTTCGGGGGGGCTTGCTGCTCGCACAAAATGGCATCCGAGACCGTCGAGCTTGGCTCCGAGCTGCACGAAAGTAGCTCCTTACAGGCTCCTAACTCCTAAAGCCCTACCTACTGCACTAGCCATGCGAAGCCTTCAGACGCATGGCCTTGAACCCACAGCTGCAGACGTCGAAACTTGGGTGCTGGACCCACTACAGTATTATCGCAGTTGCAGAAGATGAGGGAGCCCCAGTAATAGTATAGACCCTAACATCCTGAACATCAGGACTCCGCGAGATCGAGGGGGACACCCTAAACCCTCAACACAAGCTATCGGTGGAGGCTTGCGCTCAGCAAATTCGTGCCAAGGAGGACGATCTCAAGGCCCGTACCCAGAGCTATAGGGGCCTAGCTATACTATTTTGGAGCTCCTTCTGAAAATTATTGTGTAATATACCCCCCAAGCCCTATTCTAATCATTCACGCCCCTATATTATAGCGGCCTTAATTTTGTGGTTTACGGTATATTCCTGAATTATGGGGTATTGGGCTCTCTGGGTATGTCCCCCTGGCATTTAGAGGGGAATGGATCGCTCTGGATGTCCCTTCAGGTCCCTTGCAGTAGTCCCGACTTGGAGGTTCATGGTAGTTATAAGTGGAATTCTGGGAGTCCTTTCAAGGATCTATAAGGCTCTATACGGGTTCTATAAGGGGAGGTTCATGGGTAGATCTAAGTGGAGATACAAGTAGGGCAACAAGACTTACAACTCATGCTAGGGCAGGGGACTTCCAACCCCACTTATAACTACCCATAAACCCTATAGAACCCTATAGAATACTATAGAACCCTTAAAGGAACAAGTAGAACCCATTCCCCCATTCCCCACTAGTAACTACTAACCAGGGATATATGGAGTTCGTGCGAGTTGGCGACGAGGGTCTAAGGGGTGAAGGGCTTAGGGCGTAAGGCCCTAGGGCTTATGATAATGTCTGAATGACAACCACTGCGAAACTTTCGCACCGAAACTTAAATGAGCCTGAATTGCAGAATTCCTGCTTGGAATATTCTTCGGTTGTGTGCAACTACATGGCTAGACTGTGCTTAAATGGCCTGAAGTCTTTGTCCCGATCTTCGGGTCATTGCATCTTGCGTCCTCGACAACTCTGTACGTCCTACAAAGACAACTGGAAACGGAAAACAACAACCCTGACCCTTCCGCTAAAGTTGACTACAGTCTATCACACCACTATGGTGCAAGATACCTGCATTGCACGAAGGCCAAGTTCTTCACCATGTAGTCAAGACCCCCAACAAATAAGCCTAAACCTCAAAGAAAGGACGACTTTGCTGGTCTCTTGCCGGAGACTGACCCAACTTTTGGAAGAGCTTCAGAAGTGGTCAGAAACTATAAAGCTGAAACTATGAAACTTCGCCGAAGCTCTTAACCCCAAACCTTTATGCCAAGGTTTGGTACTCGTAGGCAATTTCGTTTAATTTAGAGGTTTAGGGTTTAGGGTGCCACGTCAACGCCGCCTAGTTGACATTGTAAATATGAGAAGTCCGCTTCAGGTAGCAGGAAGTGCTCGTGCTAGCGGGTCGTAGTGGAGTGGTAGTGTTTTGAGAAGTAGTAATCGTCGTAGTAGCAGCAGTAACCGTAGCAGTAGCGGTAGCAGTAGCTCTACCACGAGCAGGAGCAGAAGCAGTGGCAGTGGCAGTGGCAGTAGCATTATTTCTATCATAACTTGTTTAACACTATTGATATTCGTATCATTATATTGGTAGCATAACAGAACCCTAAAACCACATACCCCTGAACCCTAAACCCCTAAAATCACAAAGCAGTCGAAGCAGGGCCTCGGAACTGTTCGAAGGCGGCGGCTTCGCGCTGTCGAAGTCCCTGGCGGCGAAAGTTGGAGGAGTTGGCCGGCCAGCAGCACGACCTCGACACTTGGTAGGATTTAGGGCTAACAGAGTGTGGCATAGGGTGGATAGCGTTTATAGGGTTTGTGGGGTTTAATTAGGGTTGATTCTAGGTTCCTGGAAGGCCTTTAGTTAAGTTCAGTGTTTGTGGTTTTTGCAGGGCTGCTTGATGCGATTTTGCGGTATACGTTACTGGTTGAAGGCTGAACGAATTGCAAACCCCAAGCCAAAACCCTTTTTAGTTGTCATGCGAGAAAGGGCCATTGCGTTCAAAAGCCCTAGCTACACTGGGCAAAACGTTCGTAGACCCCAGAACATGACTTGGTCTGGGTTCGGTGTCTTGTGACCATTGTGATTCTCAAGTGATCCATGTCGTTCAGGGGATCAAGGAGTTGCTTTGCTCGCTGTGGTGTTGATAACATCAGTGTGCTGCGAGTTGTCCTAAAGCCCGTAATACTCGAAGCCTACATGCCGTAATGCACACGCGCTGCGCAAAGCCGTCGAAGCCTGCATCCTGGAAATATGGCAGCCCTGGAAGGTCTTCGGCTTGGGGTTTATCTAGGGATTTCTAGCCTCACTAGGCGAGGGTTCCGAGTGTATTTCTCTGTGTTCTGCAGCTGCTAGGTATCAAGAAAAGAGTCAATCTCGAAGTCTTTAGCCTGTTCAACATAATCGTTGCCCTAAAGCAGAGAGAATCTCGGACCCTGTAGTGAGGTGGTTTGTTTATACGTGAGCACAGGCTTCTTGCAAAGCACTTTGTGTAGTAGGAGTTTACTACATCGAGTAGTCCTCAGCAGCGAGACAGTCCGGAACAGCCGTCCACCCCTAGCACCAAATCCTACGCACTTACAGAAAATCCCGAGCCTTGAATCGAAACCTTCACTGAAGGATAGGTTTTGGTAGCTCTAAGCCCGGTAAACCCCAAATCCCCACACTCTAAGCCCCTACTTCTCCCTTTGCCCCCAAGCCCAGCAGCTAAGCCTTATGGTATAGATGACTAGCAGCATCAAGTCAAACAGTTGCAAATATTGTTCCTTCAGCATCCTCAGTTTAAATATACTGAGACATGACATACCGCCAAAGACCATATTCTTTATTCTCAACGCCTACACAATATGAACCCTTGTAGAAGCCTATTCCAATCATTAAGGACCCCAAAGACCATACTCCGACTATCAAGGCCACTATACTACCCTGGTAGAAGACCCTCCCTCCATAGTAAACCCTAAACCCTCAACCCGATACTATTTGTAGAATCTTGTAGTAGACCCCCATATTAAACCCTAAAGCCTATACTATTTGTAGAATCTTGTAGAAGACCCCCTATATCAAACCCCAAACTCAGGAGACTCGGCAGTCGGAAAACTCCCAGCGCTGGGCGAAGGAGTCGGAGGATGCCCAGAAGGAGCTGGACGAGGTCGGGCGGAGGATCCCTCAGGGCTGTAGGGGATTCTGTATGGGTTTATAATCATTTATAAATTATCTATACTATTTTGGGGGCTCCTTATTAATCAAGATTATAGCATAATATACACCAAAACCCGATTCTAATTGTTAAGGCCCCTATCTGTAGGGATTAGGGTGCAGGGCGCTTGGAAGTTGTTGGAGTTCGGGGTTGAGATTACCGTATAGGATTGAGGGGTTTAGGGTTTAGGGATGCACAGAAAATCTGAACCCTATTGTGGTGGTGAGGGCCACGGCGTGGGGGGTCGGGGGGCGGTGGGCGGTGAGATTCTTGCTTCCCATATGTGGGTGAGTTCTTCGTAAAGTCGAGCAGAATATAGGGAATTTCTTGAAGTAGGGGTCCGCGAGTCAGGGGATTTCGAGGGTGTTTCGAGATCTGCTTATGTAACCGAGAACTGTCCATGAATCCCTATAGAGCTTAACGCTCTATCGTGATCGTAAGAACATGAAGCCTGTCGTCTAGTACAGAAGCCTAGAAATTTGCACACATTATTCCTCAAGGAGATCTTAATCTCTTTGTTGTTCCTACTCTTACTCTTACTCTTCTTAATATGATTGCTACTATTATTATTTTAAGGCCCCTACATTAACCTGAGCCCCAAGCCATGGGTGCGAGCTGAGGTTTGGAAGAGCCTGGCCACAGCACGGAAGGAGATCCAAGCCATCCGGGAGGTCATCAGCTTAGGGTTCAGGGTTTAGGGTTTAGGGTTGATTGATTGATAGATTGTCTGATTGATAGATTGATTGGTTGTTTAAGTGAATGACCGATTGGTCGGTCGGTTGATTGATTGATTGATTGATTGGTTCATTCATTCCTTCCTGAAATAATCCATTTCCGAGCTTGCAGCGGAGTTCGTCTTGGAGCAAATCTTAAGTCCGAAAATGCTGGCACGCCGTACTCGAGCAGACACTATCCCTAAGGCCGAAATCGTTACACTTTGGATAATTTGAAGTAGTCCCTACAATTCTACTTTGGGGCCAAAGTCTATACTAAACCCTAAACGCCTAAACCCTAACCCCTAATCTTACCCTAGGCCCTTTCCCCCTAAACTCAAAACTTCAAGCCTTAAATTGAAGCCCTAAACCTTAAGCCCATCCCTAACCCCTAGGCCCTAAACCCTAAACCCTAAACCCCTAAACCCTAAACCCCTAAACCTAGACCCTAAACCTTAAACCCTAAACCTTAAGCCCATGAACCCTTATGGTATCGCCTGGGGAGGTGCGCAGCAGCTGCGAGAAGGCGACAGAGAAGCACCGGGATCGCCTGTGGGTCGAGGGCTTAGAGTTCCGCTTGGAGGTTCATGGGTTGTTAGTTATAAGTGGGATTGTCCTTATAGTTTAGGATAGCTTCGGGTTTTGGGTTTAGGAGTTATAAGTGGGGTTGTAATGATAGTTTAGGGTTTAGGGCTTGGGTAGTGATAAGTGAGTTGTAAGAATGAACTATAATTATAACCCATATTAGAGGACTTATAAGTCCACTTATATAGAACTGCCCATGAACCTCCAAGCGGAGATGCACACTTCAACATTTCATTTCCCAAACTGCACAATACCTAAACCCTAACCCTAAACCCTAAGCCACACGTCTGTGAACTCTAGATCCGAAATCCCGGCACTCATCCCTGGCGCTGGAGCCCTGAGTGTTAGGGTTTAGGGTTTAGGGTTTCCATCATCCCGGCAACCCCAAACTGGAAGCTTAAACCCCAAACCCTACTTGGAGGGTCGGGGGACTTAGTAACTGGTTCTTTTAGGGACTTATAAGTACCATAACTCCAATTAGGGGTCCCTTTTAGGGTACTTATAAGTCTACTTACTACCTACACTAAGTCCCCCGACCCTCCAAGTAACATCACTGAACCCTAACCTTAAACCCTGAAGCCTCTTATCCCAAAAAACCTAAATCCTGAGGATGTCGAGCAGACGGCCACGGATGTGAAGGAACGCCGGACGGTGGAGCTGAGACGTGCGGAGATGGAGTCTTTCGGTAGAGAATGCTTAAGAAGGGATATTAGAGGGCTATTGCTGGGCTACCCTTGATAGTACCAAGTATTCTTGCGTGTATAAAGATGGTACAATAACTGTATGATTCTCTCGGGCACTGGTTTTCAGGTTGTATATAGAGAGTCTGACATGGGACTTGCAGTGAGCGAATGGTCATGTGTACCGAAGGCGTATCTGTGGGCAAGATTGTGTTGTATTCTAACACGGTCAGACATCCTGCGAGTAATTTTGTGGATGAAGGACTCTAGTACTCATCATCGCCGTGGTCACCATGTAAAGTGTGATTAAGGAAAATAACCATCCACCCAATCGTGCTGTTAAACACAATGCCCACTACATGCCTGTCGTAGAGTGAGCCGCCAAGATAAGACCAACGTGCCTACGTTCCCTTCTTCGCGCTTCCTTGTTCAATATTTGACACAGGTGCGGTGCTTCATTGTGTTTTAGGGGTTATTGGCCGTTAGGCCCTTTTAATGAATCGTCGGGCCAGGCTTGAACTGTTTCACTTTCGTAGCAGACGCCGAAACCCGGGAGACTGGAGCTTATATCGGTGGAGCCTCCGAAACCCTAAACCCTATACCCCAAACCCCTAAACCCTAAACTAAACCCTAAACCCCTAAACCCTAAACCCCTAAACCCTAAACCCCTAAACCCTAACCCGTAAACCCTAAACCCCTAAACCCTAAACCCGAACGCTACCAACTCTGGATTTAAGGTCCCTAGGGCCCTAGAGCCTGAATTCTAAACCTTCACCCCTCCCAAAAACTTACTTACCCTTTTAAGGAAGGATCTAAAGAAACAAGGAACCCTAAAAAAGGGTAGGTTTTTCAGGCTTCCGTTTTAAGGAAGTGTCTAAAGAAACAAGGAACCCTAAAAAGGGCAGGTTTTTCAGGCTCTACAGGAAACCCTCAACGCCAGGTTTTAGACCTTTTCCCTCTGAGCTTGGCCCTTGAAAAGGCCAAGCCCAAAAGCCCGGAGCTCCGGACACGCTGGGTGTTTTTTTTTTACTTACCTTTGGTTAGTAGGGAATGGAGGAACAACTACTATTACTACCATTCTTCCATTCCCTACTAGCCAAAGGTAGGTTTAGAGTTCAGGGGTTTGGAGTTTAGGGGTTTAGGGTGTAGGGTTTAGATTTTAGGGTTTACATCCCTGAAGGTCTACTGGAGTGAAGAGGCTGAGGGTTAGTAAGGTTTTGTGAATATGATGAGTAGATAAATCACTACCCTCATCATTTCTATGATGACGACGACGATTATTTTGAATGTTGGTGTGTATGATATTGCACTAGCTAGGACTAGGACGACTAAACCCCAAAGCCCGAAGACGCCTCTTAGGTTACAACCACAGCTGCGCGGCTACGCTGAGCGCACTCAGGAGTTGACGGACAGCGAGAGGTCGTGATCTCGAATCTAGAATTCCGTTTTTCTTTGTGAAGGTTTGTATCGGGTTCTACAAGGGTTCTTGTTAGGAGTTATTCTTAGTTGACGTATGAAATCAACTTCAGGGTACAAGTATATTGAACATATTAATATAGTCTTTTGTAGTCCAAAGGGGCTTATAGAAATGAGCCGACGAAGTCCAGTCTGTAATATAGGTGCCTGCATAATTGGAATTTACTGTTCGGTGTATGTTTTGCCGTAGGTTCTATTGATGAACCCTGAGGGAGTAGTACTGGTACTTCTACAGGCCTCTATATGAATTCGTCTCCAGTGCTAGCCCCCACTCGAGGCTCACGTCCTGTGATAGTTGTCGTCTTTTTCAATGCCTCGCCTATGATGCTCTTCGCTATGATGTAGTGTACATATACTATATTGACAGAGAGAGATACGTATATACATACATATATATATGTATATACATGCGTACGTATGTGTGTGTATATATATATATAAAATTATATATATATATATGTAAGGGTTTAGGCATGTCATATTGTATTACTTTGTTCGGGCAGGTTCCTAAATCTATTTACATAACTGCGTCTAGACGTTTGCAAGGTACACGTGTATGTATGCATATATACAGATAGACAGAGAGAGACAGAGAGAGAACACAAACACCACTCATGATCAGCATTCATGTATACATGAATACACAAAAAACATGTCTACATTTGTATGTATATGCATCTGTCTATATACATATATATATAGATTATCCTGAACCGTAGTCCACAATGGACCATCACCCTATACCCTAACAGCTCCCTTACCCCTAAACCCTCAAAGCTTCCTAAGCCTCAGACCCTAAACCCTCGCACCAGGCTTCCGAAGCCCTCGGCCCCCATTACCCTTAATTAGATATTATGGTTTAAGGTATATTCCTTAATAAGGGGCTATTGTGCACTCTGGGAGCTTCCTAAGCCCTCCTGAGCATTTGAGCAGGAGCTGGAGATTCAGATCCGCCACGAGGAGGAAGACCAGCAGTTCCTTGGCCGCAACGGGTTTAGGGTGTTTAGGGGTATAGGGTTTAGGGGTTTAGGGTTTAGGGGTTTAGGGTTTAGGGTTCCAGTCTTAAGCATTGGGGTTTATGAGGTGAAAGTGAAAGGGCTCGGGTTTAGGGCTTAGGGCTTTCAGAACCTTCTCGAAGATTCTGGGTTCAGTGCCTAGCAAGCCCAAAACCGTAAGCCCGAAAGCCCCCGAAGATAAACTTAAGGCTTTGTGTCGTTGTGCTTGCATGTTCGGAGACCAGTGCCTCGATCGACGTTCATGCTGAAAGCAGCAACTAAGCATATATGAAAGCCCTCGTTGATGAAAGTCTTATGGATCCCTATAGACCCTGATTATACCCTTTAGATTCCTTATGAGGACATATAGATCCCTCTCAACTGATTATAAATCCAATGCGATCCGTATAGATTCCTCGTAAATCCCTTTTGATCCCTCTGGATTCTTTCAAATACCCTAAACCCTAAACCCTAAACCGTGGCTCTGCCACTATAGATCCCTATAGCGGGATCCTTCGCCCCAGCCTTTGCCCTAAGCCCGATGCCCCGCAGCATCATTAGACTAGGGGCTCCTTTAAAGGAGCCTTTGATAGGATCTCTTTCAAGGACTGGGCTCCTGTAGGGGTTGAGGCTTCCTTTATGGGTTCCATCAGGCAGTACAGTAGAAGCTAGAAAGTTGGAACATCATTAGCCTCATGCCCTTAAAGTAAAGGGAATCCCAGCATGAATCATCCTAAATCGATGTTCCAACTTTCTTGGGTTCACTATAAACCTTCCAACCCCGAAGCCTTAAAACACAGTCAACCGCTATTAGAGAATGAACCCCCAAAACAAGGCCCACAACATGACAAACCCTGAAAGCTTACAACCCTGACCGGATTGCCGCCGTGGTCTATGGCGCTTTTAAGCCGTAGCATCGTATATTCTGGAGAAGGTGGACCTCCATAAACCCCATGCCTAAACCATATCAGACAAGCAAACGTACACCAAACAAAAGTATCACTGGCATGTTACAAAGGACAGAATCCCACCAAAGACTCTTCGGCTCAGCCTCAGGCAGACCTGGCGGGAAGGGGCCATGGCTCTTGCCGCTGAGCTCACGCCAGAGCTGGACGAGGCGGAAAGGAGTCTCAAAGGTTGTGTTCAGGGTTTAGGCGTAGGGTTCGGGCTTCCATGGGCTCGTATAGGGGTGGTGCAGGTCTTGTAGTGGGTTTCTGACGGTTTCATAGAGTTCGCTGCAGGCTTCGTAGGTATCTGAAAACTTGCGCGAAATCGTCACAAGGATCTGCCAAGGTTTATGCATGTATGAACTCTTAAAACTCCGAAGCTCTTATAACTCATCACACCTGAACCCTTATAACCCCTAAACCCTTGCAACTCCTGAGCCCTC
Source organism: Symbiodinium sp. clade A Y106 (assembly GCA_003297005.1). Classification (NCBI taxonomy): domain Eukaryota; class Dinophyceae; order Suessiales; family Symbiodiniaceae; genus Symbiodinium; species Symbiodinium sp. clade A. The sequence continues at coordinate 162,969 of BGNK01000864.1, forward strand.
ATAACTCCTCAACCCTCATACCTCCTGAATCCCCTATGACTCCAAAGTCCTTATCCGTATAACTCCCACACTCCTACACCCATAAAACTAGAAGGAGCCCTAAACAGGCAGGTTCTTGAGGGTTCAGGTAGAGCTCCCAAAATCCCCCCCCCCCACCATGGCCCCTAAACCCTAAACACCTAAACCCTCAGACCCCTAAACCCTAAACCCCCAATTCATGTCTCCACTTATAACTGCCTGTGAACCTCCATGTAGTAGCCCCTCAACACCGAAACCCCTAAAAGCCATGAACCTTTAAGTAGACTTTGGGCCGAACATCGGGGCCCACCCGAAACTCTCAAACTTAAATCCCTAAACCCTACAATAGAAGCTAGAAAGTTGGAACATCATTAGCCTCATGCCCTTAAAGTAAAGTAAAGGGAATCCCAGCATGAATCATCCTAAATCGATGTTCCAACTTTCTGGGGTTCACTATAAACCCCCAAAGTCTATGACCCTAAGCCCCTAAACCCTAAATCCCTAAACCCTTACATCAGAGCCTGACAACTTCCCATGGACCTCCAAGCAGGTCCTCAAAGTGCACGCAGAGTTGGAGGCCGAGACTCTCCGGCTGCTGCAGCGCGGAAAGGCCGGGAAGCTACGGGGTGTTAGGGGGTTTGGGAATCTTGTTGTTGAGGGGTTTGGGGATTTAGGTTTCTTTTTTGGTTGAATTAGGGTTGAGGGGTTTGGCAGTTGAGTAACTTTGCAGTTTGGGAGTTTTGTGGGTTTGGCAAGTCTGTGTTTTGGGGTTTGGGGGTTTAGGATTCGGGTATCTAGGGTGTTTTGCAGTCTGAAAGTCGGGTTCTATTCATAAATGCCTTATAGTCATAATTTATAAGGGATCTGCTGGGGCTGGGATTTGGGGTTCTATAGGCTTCAGAGGTTGGAGAGGTTTCGGGGGTAGGGTTGAGCTGTTTAGGGAACTGAATTATAGTCTTCACTGAAAAGGTTGTAGGAAGGCTTTATGTGGGATCTATCAGGGGAGGTTTAAGGGTCTGTCTAGGGGTTCGGGGCTTAAGAGGGTTTAGGTTTTCGGGACTTGGGGCTTAAGGTTAACATTCGGCTTTTAAATAGTGGGATTACGAGGGTTCGATTGGGTCTCAATGGAATTGTTAAGTGCTTTATAGGGTTTCGTAGGGTTTGATTTTGTGTGGTTTTGTGCATGGTCTCATATTCATAGGGCCGAACAACATTGAACTGGCCGTACAACATGAGACTTAGGCCGAACCACTGCCTTGGGCAGAACCGCAGTACATGGAATCATTCAGTCCTTTTACAAACTGCAGCAAGGATATCCATCTTATTGGTGTGTGTGTGTGGGGGCGTGTGTGGAGGAAGCGACTCAGCGAAAAGAGGCAGCATTTGAACCAGTGCACCATGGAACATCGATTTAGGATGATTCATGCTGGGATTCCCCTTACTTTACTTTAAGGGCATGAGGCTAATGATGTTCCAACTTTCTAGCTTCTACTGTACATTCCAATGATTCAGGCCGCCACCGCAAGCCAGCACTTGAAACACTACGGTCTTCAACCTTATAAGCCCTTCAGGTTTTAGGGTTCAGTGTAGTTTAGAGATTAGGGTTCCTAAAACCCAGTATAAGCCCTTAAGGTTTTAGGGTTCAGTGTCGTTTAGAGATTAGGGTTCCTGAAACCCAGTCTAAGCTCTGCTGAGACAGGATCTGGGGACTTAGCAGAACGTCGCGTTTTTTAGTTAGCCACCCGTAGTTATTATGTGTTGCTTCTAACCTCAGTTACGGTGCTTGAACCCTACTTTCGAAATCGCCTGGTGAACCCTAAGTAATGTTGAAGCCCTACACCCCAAATAAACCCTGAACCCTAAACCCTCAACCCTAACCCTAAAGCCTAACCACGCTACACCCGAAACCCTAAACCCTAACCCTAAACCCCGTTCAGGAAGTCTGAATACCTACCAGGGGCCTTATTAATTAGAATAGGGTTTTGGGGCCCAGTATACTATAATGTATAATAAGGAACCGCCCCCTCTCCCCAAATAGTACTCATAACCACTTCGGCCCCTATATTGCGCTCAGCATACCCAAACACCGGGCTTGGGACATAGGATTTAGGGCTTCAGGTTTAGGATGTCAGGCTTGGGGTTTAGGATTTAGGGCTTCGGGTTTAGGATGCAAGGCTTGATCTTTGTGCGTAGGCCTGAAAGTGTGGGATTTAGGGCTTGAAGGGCTTGCTTGGAGGTTCATGGGTAGTTATACGTGGGGTTATAAGTTGGGAAACTATAGCTACAACCCATATTAGGGGACTTATAACCCCACTTACTACCCATGAACCCTTAAACCCTATAGAATACTACAGAACCCTTAAAGGAACCCTATAACCCCACTTATGTACCTACCCATGAACCTCCAAGTACAGGAAGGTGAAGGCCTGAAATCCGTACGGATCTGGCTAGAACAATAAATACCTATACCCAAAGGCCCCAAAGTAGTTCCTTTTGGGGGTTCATATTTAGAATTCTATAAGGTCATCCCAAAAAGGACCTACTTTGGGGCCTTTGGGTAGTCTCCATTTGTAGTTCCTTGTTTTGGTTAACCAAAATCTCTATTATAGGATTCTAACCATAAAACTGGTTAACCAAAAAAAGGAACTACAAATGAGACTCTAGGTACAACTTTGTTATCGGAAGGGCGCCATGGATTTAGGGTTTAGGGTTCAGGGTTTAGGATAAACTTATATGCAGGAGTTTCGGGCTTCATTATTTGGATTTTAAACGTTTAGGGTCTTAGAGGTTATGGCTTGTATGGTCTAGGGTTTGCTTGCCCTAAACCCCGATCCCAAATATTTGCGCCTTAGGCCCTGAACAGCATTGCGCAAGTACAGTACCCTAGACCCTGAAACCTTAGGGCATGTTGTGTTTGTTCAGGGTTTAGGGTTTAGGGTCCGTGTAGAGCGGTTGGTTCTTGTCAGGACCAGCTCTTCGCACACGCTGGGGCGTGAGTCAGCCGAATTCAAAATTCCGGGATCGAAAATTGTCATGTCGGTTTAGGGTTTAGTGTTGAGGGTTTGCGGAGTTCTGGCTCGGTTTCTCTTAGGCGGCCGGCTGGAGATTTTGGGAAGCATTGTGGGCAACGTGACAGAGGGTTTTTGAACAATGCAGAGGTCTGAATAGTCAGTACTAGCAGTGAGTATTTCAAGCAAGCTTTTTCATTTTTTGGACACGACAACAGTCTGAAGTCCAGATGCCGGCTGGCCTTCTGTAGTCTTGAGGCTCAAAGCAGCGGGCTGTACATAAGGAGAGCGTTTTGCACGCTTTGCCTCACCCGGGCAGCTGGAGCCATGCCTTTTTCACCTCGCAGGTCTTTGAGACCAGCACATTGCTAAAGTGGAGATCGACTTCCGTCTGTAAGGTTTTTAATAACCCTAAACCCTAAACCTGAACCCTAGAGTCCTAGGGACACATGTGGTTCAACTCTCCGCTTTCTAGGCCTCCCATGGTTTCGGAGCAGGAGGGGCAAAAGGACCGCTGAAGCCTCAAGCGTACAGTCTCCGGGCTTAGTGCTTAATGTCTGCAAGGTTCTTAGATTCTTTCGCGGAAAGACTGAGGTCGACATAAAAGATTGTCCTGTCAAATTTGCATATTTTAGGTCATGGTCTTGATCATGATTCACGATGTCATAATCATGTTCATTATCGTGCTCATTGTCGTATTCATTCTCGTTTTATTATTCATTGTCATATTTGTGCTATGAGGTTGCTTTCATCGTTTGGCGGAAAAAGGGCCGGGGAAGGTGTGCATGGGAATTCTGGAATTATGGTAAAATGAGGAGAGCTTCAGGAAATCCTAGTGTTGTTATCATGTATGTTTTGTTTCATCGTTTGGCGTATAAGGACCGGAGAAAGGACGCACAGAAATCTTTGAATTGACGTTTCGATAAACCAGGAGAGCTTCAGGAATTTATCATTTCGTCAGAAGTTCCATTATCGGTTCCATTATCATTTTGTTATCATGTGTTCATCATTGTATTACAGTCTTTTCTTCGTTTGGCGGAGAAGGGCCCAAACCGTTCCCAATACGATTAACCTATGTGATGACTGATTCAGGGGTGAAGAGAGCAATGACAAAACAATGAGGCCGCACATGATAAACATAATGATGGTGGAACGAGGAATGAACACAGGAATGAAGAACAAGCGAAGCCCCGAACGATAACAGTAATGATACTCAGTAATACACTCTGCGCATGCCTAAGTTATAACTTTAGACCTTAAAACACAAATCGCGGCCTATTTATTCGTTTGACAGTATAAACTGGTTGTCCCGTCACTCTGCGTGCTGTGTACTGATCCAAACACTCGGCCCAGTAAAATCGTAGCCACCGCCTAAACCCTCAGCCCGAAGTTAATCCGAAACCCTACCTTAACCCCAAATAGCCTACCTTTTTAAGGACTTGTAGAAAGAAGTCATATTAGGCAACCCTAAAAAGGTAGGTTATTTGGGGTCCAGGTAAGCCCTAAACCTTGCAGTGTTTTCTACAACCTTCAGCGACAAAGCCCTGACAATGAGTTTCTTTGCGAAATGCATCTAGCCGAAAGAACCCTCAAGCATCAGTGCCTTCTTAGGGTGCCGGCATAATATACTAAAAGTATCAAAAGAGGGGTATTAACCATTAGAATGGACCCACAAACCCCAGCTTAATGTTTAAGGCCCCTGTCTGAAACCACAAGAGAAGCCCTAAACCCTAAGGCCCTAAACCCGATCTGAAACCACAAGAATGATGAGTGCTGAGGCTTAGTTTGGCCTTTTGCCCACTGGCACTTCTGCGTGCCCTCTGCTCCTTCGGCCAAGCTCAGTGGGTCACGGCCGGAAGCTCATGGGCGGAGGATTTTAAGGCTTCTTTCGAAGAAAGGGGGTGTCGATAGTTTTGTGTTTTATCATTTGATGAGGATTCCGAGGGCTTGACGCTATAGCACAGATTAGAAATCGAAGCTTGCCCTTGACATAGTCAAGGCAAGAACAGCACGCTTCTGGACCAGATTTGCAGATACAGCGGCTCACGGCTTGTCATTTGCGACTTTTACTAGTGTTGCTGGTGGTTGCTGCTGCTCTGCACTTGTGTTGCTGCTGCCGCCGCGGCTGTTGCTTCCGCCCCTGCTACCTTTATTGCTGTTTGTGCTCCCCCTCCTTTGCTTTCGCTGCTATATGCGAGCAGTTCTGCTCCTCCTACTACGACTACGTAGTCAGACTAACACTACTGCGACGGCAACTGCGCGAGAACTACTAAGAGCAGCACTCGAACTACGAGCATGACGGTCAGTCATATCCATTGCTTAGCAGCACAATTGCGGTCCGCAGCACGATAATCGCTTCCATCCTGGAACATGCGGCAACTACGAGAGCAAAGCATTCATCGCCATCATGATAAACAGCATTAGTAAGTTAGCAACGATACGAAGAGTGGCAACACCAGCAGCACCCCCTTCACAACCATCGTCCGCACCAGCCCATCACCACCAACACCACTACCACCAACAACAACAACCACCACAGCCACAACAGCAACCACGACACCGATGACAGTCGCAGCAACACCGACGTCAGCAGCGACAGCAACAATCTCCGCCGCTGCGACGACAGTTGCCACTGCTGCCATGACCACCACCACCACCACCGCCGCCACCACCACCACCACCACCACCCCCACCACCACCACCACCAGGCCACTGGTGCCAATGCTGCTACTGCTACTGCTACTGCTACTGCTACTACTACTACGACGACGAATAGGACTACGACAAGACTACGACGACTACTACCATCAAAAAATCATCAGCATCATCATCATACTCGCCATCATCATTATCATCGTCCTCGTAATGGTCTTCGCCATCGTCATTATTACCATCATCATTGCAGTCATCCTCATTACCCTGATCGGTTTGACCATCATCACTGTCATCATCAGCGTCCTGGCTTTCTGCACCGCCACCAGCTATGCCAATGCCAAAACCAACGCACTCAAGAGCAGCAGCAACAACAACACCACCACAAATGGCAGAACCAGCAGCAGCAAGAGCAGCAACAAGAACAACAATCACAATGATAAAGACAATCACAGCAACAACAACCAAGCACAGCCGCAACTGAAACCGTAACGGCAACGGAAACGACAACGACAAAAACTACCAACATCAACAGCAGAAGCAACAGCGTCATCAACAGCAGAAGCAGCATCATCAATAGCACGAGCAACGACGCCCGCCGCAGCAACAGCTATACCCAGGGCAACAATGCAACAAGATCTACAATGCCAATGTCAAAGACAATACCGCCACCACCACCACGACCACCACCGCCAGCAGCACCAGGAGCCCCACACACCCTGCACCCAGCACCGCCAGCAGCAAGCAACTGAAACACCATTAAGTGCAACAACGGCAGCAACTTCAGCAGCAAACAACGGACAACGGTGTCGTACTATAGCGGCAGCACAAGAACGACAACGAAGACGGATCACAGTAGCTACAGTAGTAACAAGAAGAACGACGGCTGGGCTATACTTCGCTTGCACAGCCTGACTGTTGCTCCGAAGTGCTCTTGTTCAGGTTTTGGAAACTACTCATTCCTTCCCACTTCCGTGAGGTGCTGACCTTGTGCATGAAGATTCATGGCGGTGCCGTAGGCAATTGGGACGAGGACAGGTGAGCTCTTTGACCGATGTGTGTTGCAGTTCGCACCTTTGTATCTAAGCCCCCCCCCCCCCGCCCCAGCAATCCAAGCCCCAAACCCTAAACCCCAACCCTAAACCCTAAATCCGAAACCTCACTTACTAAACCCCAATCCCCGAACCCCTAAACCCTAAATCCGAAACAAAACCCTAAACCCTGAACCCCAGGATCTTTTGAAGAATCTCTGCTTCAAGGCCCGGATTCTCAGAACGATCTAGATGCTGACAGCTGCGGGCTCTTTCATGGCTTTAGGACTTTGGGGTTAGTAGTATGTAGAGATAGCAAAAAGTAACATCAGAAACAGGTATACTGGCAGTGAGGTTAAGAAGTAGTTAATAAGGTGTAATAGTAGAACTAGTACGAGTAACACCAGTGATAATGTTGTGTACTTGTTTATATATATATATGTCTACTTACATATATTTATAGTAGGAATAGTCATGTTAAGACTAAGAGCACTACTTAACAGTGACAGACTTATGTCGGGGTTCAGGACTACGGGAGAGGCTGATCCCCGAACCACGAACTGTAGACTTTGGCGGCTGCGCCAGGTGCACAGTTGAGGGTTGCGGGGCCTTAGGGTTTAGGGGTTTAGGGTTTAGGGTTTAGGGGGCTTTCTTCATGCATTTGTGAGGATTCTGCGCGAGTTTACTCAGTCCGGCCCCGATACCAGGCCTTGGAAATGCAAGCCCCGTTTTGGTTTCGGGTCGATGTGTCTTGTTACGCCCTTTCTGGCGTTACAGTCCAAGCTTCGTAGGTTTGTCAAGCGCCATTCTACCACAGTTTAGGGTTTAGGGTGGTTGAGGGTTTAGGGGCTTCTCCTCGCCGAGTTGTGAAATTTGTCTCCAGTCTGTTGTTTCCAGTCAAGAGTTCATGGGACTCGCTAAAGTGCACTGGCCGCTGGCTGTTTCCACTTCCAGAAATTTGGGCGGGTTATTTTGTGGCCTGAATAGGTGCTAATGCTAACGATATTTCTCAGGGTTCCTTACTACAACTACAGTATAAGCATATACCCCGCTACCCTATTCAATTTTTCCGGGCCCCCCACATTTGTTAAGTTTCAATAACTACGTACTTGGGGGGATCATGAGACTTGGTAGTTAGGGTCCTTAATTAGTCTATGTATTTAGAACTATAGTTACTGATTTACAACCCTTTCTTCAGGGTCATTCCCTGCCCCTCTTGTTGGGTATCTACTTTTCTATATAATAACAGACAGATCCTAACCATAGAACTAGGTACCCTATTAAAGGGGTAGGGTATGACCATCTAGGTAGTTACCAAGTCCCACGATCCGTCAAGCATACCAACCCTAAACCCTAAAGGCCCCCCTAAACCCTAAGGCCCCCCTAATCCCTACACCCTAAGGCCCCCCTCATCCCTAAACCCTAAGGCCCCCTAAACCCTAAGGCCCCCCTAATCCCTCAACCCTAAGGCCCCCCTAAGCCCTAAACCCTAAGGCCACCCTCATCTCTAAACCCTAAGGCCCCCCTCATCCCTAAACCCTAAGGCCCCCTTCATCCCTAAACCCTAAGGCCCCCCTAAGCCCTGAACCCTAAACCACTCTGACACCCAGATCTTCAGTGCAGTGCGCCCAATCGCCGTATCACTGTAGTTTGTACGGGTCCCTGCACGCAGTTTAAGATACCCCGCCGCCGACATTCCCCCCCCCCTCCTCCCACCCTTCACACAGGTCGTAATTGTAAACCCTAAACCCTAAACCCTAAACTAAACCCTAAACCCCTAAACCCTAAACCCCTCCTTCACCTTGATCTCTCAGTTCTACGAGGTGTAAGGCTTTTTTGAGGTTTAGGGTTTAGCGGTTCGAACGGGGACTAGGATGTAGAAATGTATATGGGGCTTAGGCGAAGATCGTTCGATCCTCACCCAAAACCATAAACCCCACATCGATTACCCAGGCGAGCGAGGATGATTCGCGATTTCCGGAAGGCGCGGGGTTGTCTATTTATTCGGTTTTGGGTTTAGGGTTTAGGGGTGTCCCCCACAAAAAATGAAACTATTTATTGGCACACTGCAGATTTTTAATTTGAGTGCTCAGAGTCTTTGGGGTTAAATAGGGCTAGACCTCATAGAGACATGCCGGGGATGTATATGGATACCACCAAGAATTACCTTGACCGCCAGCTCTAGACCATGACATCGCACTGAGGGTAAACAAGCACCGACAAGCATGTAGCACCGGGAGGTGCCGGTAACAGCAGTGACGGTGGCAGTCGCAGTAGTAGCGGCACTAGTAGTAGCAGCAGCAGTATCAGTAGCAGTAGAAGTAGCGCAGTAGGCAAAAGTCGTCGTCGTAGTAGTAGTCGTCGTTCGTAGCTTTTGTCGTAGTCGTAGTCGTGGTCGTAGTAGTCGTAGTCGTAGTCGTAGTCATAGTCGTAGTAGCAGTGGCAGTAGAAGTAGCAGTAGCAGTAAGAGTAGCAGTGGTAGAGGTACCAGTAGCACTAATAAAAGCTGGAAGAGGAAGAAGAGGAATAGGAGGAGGAGGCGGAGAAGGAAGAGAATGAGGAGAAGCAGGTTTGCGTTTCGCCTTCCTACCGTTTCCACAGTATATTCTGCGACTGCAGCAATTTCTGACAGCTTTGGGATGGTTTGCCTAACCCCTCAACTGTTTCCCTTGCTGCTGAGGGATGTCGACCTAAAGAAGGAAATACATTGAGGATCAAAGCAGAACTTGAATGTGATTTCTCTCTCTTGAGGCTTCACAGGTTGGTTTAGGGAGTGCTTCAAAGTCTATGCGTTGTTATTCTATAAGTCGGGCTATAATTCTTTTGCAAGAGTCGCAGTCGCACTATGCTTTCATGAGCCTCAACGCAGGTGTTTAGTGACCTCATGTAGCCATCGAAAAGCATTATGGTAACTTTGAACCGCTCTCGAGCTGCTTCTCGATCCTCAACAGCAGTTTCGACTTACTTCTCGGGTTTAGGGGTCTTCGTGGTTCTTAATACAAGGGGCCTTCATAATTAACTATATTTTGTGGGGTTCCTTATTATGACTATAGTATAATGGGCCCCTATATTGGGCAGTGACAGAAAGAGCTGGTGGGAGCTTCTCCCGAAGCTGAGGTTGCATCCACAAACGATCCCCATGCATTCATGCTCAAGCTTTTCTGGCGACGCGCAGTGGTCCTGTCAAAGCGCTAGCATGCCACAGGTTTCAGGGTGTACGGTTTAAGTCATAGTCGCCTGAACTCCACCATGGCAACCATATCACATCCTTGAGCATCAAACATGTCTTCTCTGAAACCTGATCCCGAAGTTGGTGAACCCCACAGGAGAGGGTGCGGCTTTCGCTGGCGATGGGGAGTTCGACTTTCCAGGGAATATTTGGGAGGCCGGCTGAGTGTTTACGGCTCATGGGCTAGATTCCTTGTCACTTGATTATACTTTCCGCAAAGCAAATTTGCAAGTCTTTGCATGCGCACAGGAGGACAGGTCTATACTGGCGGGCACGAGTACGTCAGGGGTACTGGCACTAGTACTCGTACTACTACTGCTACTACGACGACGACGACTACTACTACCACTACTACTACCTACGACTACCACTACTACTACTACTACTACCACTACTACTACCACCAGTAGTAGTTGAACGATCAGCCCGGCACGCGAAGTCAATCAGGTTTCAGCCCACGACGAAGTCCCGAACATTACCCTTTTAAGTAAAGTCATCCTTTTCGTAGCATTTGTCGTATAACCCTAAGTAACCCTTACCTGCACCTTGTAAAACTACCTGTTTGGGGTTCCTTATTATGAGCTTTTGTGAGTCCGTAAAAGGGTAGGTTTTTGCGGTTTAAGGCAAAGTACCAGGCTTTGATCAGGAGCCAGTGTACGGAATTTCACTCGTTCCGCATGGAACAAGACCCAGAATTAAATGTTGGCCTTTAGCTTTTTAGACCCTGAAAATCGACTCCCATACATAAGCATTTGGCGGTCGAGCCGGGTTCGTCGACCCTGTCCATGGGAGGGTGGGAGGAGTCTTCTTTCAGGGTTTCCCAAGCCCCAACCTCAAAGCCTTAGAGCTGTCATCCCCAACGCCAAACTAAAACCCTAGAGCCTAGAGCCCTAAAGCTCTAAACCCTAAGCCCTAAACCCCTAAACCCTAAACCCTAAAAAATCTAAACCCTAAGCTCTAAACCCATGCAAGACATTCACCTTGAAGTTCAAACCCAAAGCCGTCATTCTCCCGCTGATTTCACGTCTTGGGGCGAGTGAATGGGCGGATGCCCAGCTCGAGCAGCACCAAACAAGCGAGCCCGAGACCCAAAGGCCTTATTATGATCATGATTATTATCATTTCGGTTATTATTATTCTTATTACCGTTTCTATTCTTGCCATTATTTTTACTCTTAGAACTATTGCCCTGAAGCCCAAATCGCAGTCATTTCGTAGGCTCTGCTCGTACATTGCTTGTCGCTATGCACCGCTACTGGTGTTGATATCCGTCGGGTGATATCGATGAAACTGTTGCTACTCTTGTTGCGCCACGAAGTGCAGCTTTGGTCTAAAGAAAAGAGTCTAAAGTGTCCCTAAACCCTAAACCCTAAACCCTAAAACCCTAAACCCGAAACCCTAAACCCTAAACCCTTTCAAGCAGGCCGAGATCGTCGACATCCAGTCTGGAGCCGACATGAAACAACTGTCGGTATTCGTGATGCCACGCCGCGAGGCTCCTGACTTTCCGGGTTTAGGGTTTAGGGTTTAGGGTTTAGGATAGGATATGGGTGCAGGGAAGTTTCGAGGCTGGCTTCACGGCTAGATTGGGGTTCTTACCAAGGCCTGTCTTGCGGCCCTGAACAGGTGTTGAGGCCGAACAACCCTGAGACCGCATCAAAATAAGGCTACTTGACGGGTTCTTCGTAGTTTTTCGTATCAGCAGTACGAAGGGAGCTGCAATAGTATTATAGGGGCCTTAATAATTAGAATAGGGTTTCGGGGTAGATGACACCATAATTCTCATAAGGAACCCCGAAAACTCTAGTCTAATTATGAAGGCCCCTACATTATCCCAGACCGGTATCACTCAAGCGAATCCACGGCCCGAATATCTTCAGAAGCCTTTTTGGCCTCCAAGGGGTTTAGGGTTCTGGGTTTAGGGCAAGAAACCCGGTCTAATGTAGGAACCTGATTAAGAGACCCTGGACCTATAACCTCAAAATAGTAGGGTTCATATACGGAACCCTAATAAAGGCTCAAGGTTTCTTAATCATGTTCCTACATTTGGGGTTATAGTGAACCCCAGAAAGTTGGATCATGAATTTAGAATGCTCGATGCTGGGATTCCCGATGCTTTACCTTAAGGGCATAAGCGGCATAAGGCTAAGGATGTTCCAACTTTCTGGCTTTCCCTGTACGTCTGTGGTTTAATTCTAAACCCTAAACCCTAAACCCACGGGGCCGGACGAGCCCGAAGTGCTTGGAGTCGTATGAAGAAGGAAACTGCTGGGAGTCTGTTTCGGCATTTGGAAGGGTTTAGGGTTTAGGGGCTCATGGTTTAGGGTTTAGGAATTCCCTTACAATTTTTGTGTGTGTGGGGGAGGGGGGAGCCTTTGAATCCCTGAAACAGTACGTCAGTCTTATAGTTATAAACTCTAAGCAGCCCTAGACCCTAAATCCCTAACCTGTAAAGCCCAAACCTAAGCTCCTAAGAGCCCAAACGGAATCCCATGTTTAGGACCACTAATCTTCGAGCTGCATCTAAATCAGATTCAGCTTTAGGTGACACGGGGCTAGAAGGATCCTTTTTTCAAGGACCCTTCAATAAAGTATTCAGGGTTTAGGGTTTAGGATTAGTGGGATCCGTGTTTTGCGGAGCCCTCAATAAGATGTTTAGGTTTAGTGTTTGTAGGATCCGTGTGCTATGGACCCTCAATAAGACACCTACTTCTATACTGAAAAGTTTAGGTGCTTTTGGCTCAAACCCAGAAGCGCGGGCTTGACATCGCAGTCATAACAGGGTTCAGTGTTTGAGGGGTTCGAGCACCTTCATTACTGAACCAGCTTCACCCTCAACCCTTATTCTAAACCCAAAGCTTTAAATCCTAGACTCGTGAAGAACTTCGGAAGAACCACTCAACACCCCAAACCTTAAACTCCTTAACCTCAACCCATATACGTATATAACCATGTTTGATAAATCTATATATATATATAGAACCTTATCGGCGCTTTTGAGAGTTGTGGAGTTCCTTATGCAATCACAAGAACTTGGGCAGTGGCCCGCAAAAGAGTAAAGGTTGACTGTCAGGTTCATGAGGCTTAGGCAGGCTAGGCCCAACTATGTTACCCAAAGGCTCCAAATAATAGTATAGTATGTGCTTCTGGGGCCCAGATATCTACTACGTACCTCCAATGTTGGTACTTGGACCTTTTGGGTTACATTCCAGGCCAGCAACCTCCTGATTTTTCTTGCATCTAGCTGACTAAGGCTTCGCGGACTAAACCCTAACCCCTAAGCCCTAAACCCCTAAGCCCTAAACCCCTAAACCCTAAACCCCTAAACCCTAAACCCCTAAACCCCTAAACCCCTAAACCCTGAACCCCTCGGCCTTGTTGTCAGGAGCTCCGCGTGGTCTACACCCGGCAGAACCGTGAGCTGACCAACGGTACGAAAGAAGCGGATAAGGACGGCTTGCAGGGTCTTGTTGAGCTCTTCCTTAAAGGGATCTATAAGGGTTCTATAAAGGGGTTTGGGGGTTTGGGGTTCAGGGGTTTAGGGGCTTAGGGCTCGGGGAGGACAAAGATGCAGACAGTTTTCAGTAAACAGAAACCGAGATACGAACGCCTGCACCACGATCTTTTGCAACAACGTCCTTCTGATCTCGCGTGTCACTCAAACCTAAACCCTAAACCCATAAACAGATCACCGAATCAGGCCTTTGTTGATTCTTCGTTTCAGATTGCCAATTTCCCCGACACCTTCAACGGCTCTCAACCCTACTTGGAGGTTCAGGAGTAGTTGTAAGTGGGTTAAACGTCCCCTAATATGGGTTATAAGTATGGTTACCCTATTTCTGACCCGCTTACAACTACCCATGAACTTCCAAGTAGAGTGAGAACAGGCCACGGCCAGACGACCCTTGAACGAGAATTTGGTGCAAACCGCTCTCTTCCATGAATAGCACCAGGAGGACATCCCAAAGACCTGGGATGTAGCGGGGGTCTGGAAACCCTGACCCCTGAACCCAGACTCTCAGGCAGGAAAGGAGCTCAACCAAAAAACAGACTCTCTACTTTAAAGGTCTTGTGTCCGAATGTCCGGCAGATGCAGGCTTTGGAGGTCGTGAAGGCTGGGCTGCAGCCAGAAGAGTATCCGCTCAAAGCTGAGGACCATGAGGCACCTGACACAGTGGTCCCACTGTTCCTGACTTATTATAGAATTACGGAATCTAAGAAGCCTATATATTTGAAGCTCAATCCTGATGTTTCTGCAACCTCAACATTTCAGTGCAGACTGCGCCGTCTCAATAAATTTCTATATTGTCAGCCGGTTCTCCAGGGTTTGGAGATGCTGTTTGAGCTGCGAATCGTGCTGCTGCTGCTGGTTACGATGCTAGCATTGCGAAGAGCAGGCGGACAAGGCGGATGCTGGAGGTGATGATTGTGCGACTGATTAAGAATCATGGGCTGAGGATAGCGAGGCTGAACATGAATTTGATGATTAAGGTAAAATCGGCTGTGATTCTGACGATGGTGAGGATGAGAATGGTGATGGTGAATGTTCCACCTTAAGACGGTTGATGGTGTTGACCCTGCAGATTGTCACGATTGTTGTGGTAAGTGTGGTTGTGGATCCTGTCTCTAGTCCCAGCCCGGGTAGCCATACCAATGCCGCACTTTGCTGGAGCCTGAGTCATTCGGGGCCCACGTTTACACATCGAATATACGGGCCTCAAAAATTACCTATACTTATTTCGCGGTTCGGTTCCTTATTATGACTATAGTAGAGTATATACACCAAAACCCTAGTCTAATGATTAAGGACGCCATATTATCCGGTCGGGCCGTGGGTTTCCTAGGATCATCGAAGCCGAAACGTCTCAAGTAGACCGCACGTGGGTGTCACAGCGTGCTGCCTCGAATGAACGCTCCTACACTTAGTGTTACTTGGAGGGTCTTTAGGGGACTTAGTAACTGGTTATTTTGGGAGTCAAGGCTTAGGGCTCCAGGATTTTGAGGCGTGGGGTTTAGGGTTTAGGGTTTAGTTACTTTCTACCTACTTACTAAGTCCCCTAAAGACCCTCCAAGTAATGTTAGGGTTAGCAGGGGAACCGTGGGGACGTTCGAAGTGAACTCTACCTGTAGTCTCCGTTGTAGTTCCCTTTGGTGCAACCAGTTTTATATTTAGGATCCTATTTAGCTAGCCAATAAACGAAACTATGCTGGAGACTTTAGGTGAAACCTAAACTCTATAAACCTAAGCCCTAAACGCCAAAACCTATAACCCCAAACAAGCTACCTACCTAACTACCTACCTGTTGAAGGACCTATATAGATCAAGGAATCAAGGAACGCTGAAACGGTAGGTTTCTTAGGGTCCGGGTAAGCGCTTAACAGGGCAACATCGACAGTACAGGTGGAATAAAGCCCTTGAAAAGACAAATAAACCCTAAGCCCTAAACCCTCGACCCCAAACCCTAAACCTTAAACCCAAATCCTAAACCCTGAACCCTAAACCTTAAACCTTAAACCCCAAACTCTAAACCTCAAATCCTAAACCCCAAACCCTTATAAATAAAGCAGGGCAACGTCGAGACCATCTACCACGACAAGGCCGAGGCTCGGCTGGAGGCTCTGCGTCCACCACCTCGCAAGGACGGGGCAGGGGTTTAGGGGTTAGGGTTCCTTTTAAGGGGATCCTTTAAGGATTACTATAAGGATATCATGGTGGTTTGGGGGTTTCGGTTTTTTAAGGGTTTTTGAGGGTTTAGGTTGAAGGGTTTTACGCCAGTTGAAGCTTTTGTGGGGTTAAGGGTTGAGGTTTTCAGGCCGGTTTAGGGGATTTTGGGTTCAGGGGTTTGGGTTTAGGGCCGGTTTTAAGGGTTCAGGGGTTGGGTTTAGGGCCGTTTTTAAGGTTCAGGGGATAGGGCTTGGGTTTGGCAGACAAGTACAGCTAAAAAATCATGGGAGGTGGCAAGGCATGTTATAAGTGCCTTAGTGGGGGTTGCAAGTAGCTACAAGTATAGCTACCGTATGCACAACCCTGGTTACCGAGCCCAGAGATCCTTTCTCAGGGTTTCTGGTTTGATTTAGTTGGTTGAAGGTTTAGGTTTGTAGGTGCTGAGAGGCAGAGTCCGGGCCTAGGTGTTTGTTGTGTGCGTTTTGAGCTTCATTCGGAGTTCAGGGCTTAATAAGGCTCAGGGTTTGGGATGCTTCTTGGAGCCTTTCATCGGACGGAGCTGGCACTTGGTGGCCGTAGCGTCTCGGTAGGGATGCTTTCTGGTTCGGAGGGGTTGTTTCGGCAAACTTGATCCAAAATACATGTAGCTACGCCCTGGTTCAACCCTTTACTCTAATGCTCCACTGCACCACGACCCAGAAAGCCCATTACCCCTCAATTAAGGAATATACCTCAGCTTATAGGGGCCTTGATCTTTATTCATAGGGACCCGGGGGGTAGGGGGAGGGGAGGTAGGGATAGTCGCCTAGATTTATGGCTTGAGGTATATTCCTTAACGGGGCCTTGGGCTCTCTGGGAAACCTCGCCGCCTCGGCTATCTTCCATCGTTTTCCTTTGCTTCGTCAGGAGAACTGCATCATTTACACCGCAGATCACACCTTTCTGACCTATGATGAGGCCTGAAACGACTCTTTCAAGGCTTTTCTGGCTCTCAGGGGCTGAGCTGGTAACCTTTAACCTTTTATTTTGGGGCTTATATAATCCTACTAAGCTTCAAAAGGTTAACCTTTTTTTGGCTATGGTACTCAGCCCCTGAGGGCTTGAAGAGCTAGTTCGTAGCAATCGTTTGTGGCTGGCTTTGGAGTTTTGTGACTCTCGGGAGTCGGGTCATTCTTGTATCATTTTCTCTCGTTGCCGGCATAGATTTCAAGCAGAACGTAACATATGTAGCCTGCGGCTTCCATCCAATTCAAGAACCCTTGCACAGAAATCTGCACATGAACCAATAGGCGCCAAGGCTGGGCATAAATTTAGAATAAGGCCCTTTCTAAACCTTACAAGTTTCTTCGCAAACCGAGAAAACTGCAAAAACGCCGTTTAAACCCCTCACCAAAAAGCCTAAATCGGCTGCAGGTAGTGGGGAGATACGAAGTCGGAAATCCGCTGCAGCCACACGAGTTCCCGATCAAGGTCTTCTACTTAAAGGCCTGGTCTTCCCCAGGAGTCGATGCGATCATCATTTTGTTCTTGGTTATTTTTTTCGTATTGATATTGTTGTTATCATGACGTTGGCTTCATAGGCTTGAGGCTTCCTTAAGGGCTTCCTTAAACTGGTTCTGATACGGGATCCATAGGAGTTCAGGGTTAGAAAGACCACGGGACTGACTGAGTAGCTAGGCTTATAAGTAAGGCAACTAAAGCAATGAGTACTTATTACTTACCCCAACTACTAGGACCTAGAGTAGGTCCTTATTCCCTTCTTTAGGGTTCAGGTTCCCTTTTTTAGCCCCTTTAAAGCAAAAAAGGCACCCTTTTTATTTCTAGGGTACTCTTGGGTCTAGACTACTGTTACCTGTAAACTTACTTACGAAGTCACATGGTCTTCCAAATCAGAGCCGGGAGATACCGAATCCCTTTGGGGCTGGGGCTTCTCGTCTGATAACTGAGTACCCAGAGAGTCCAACACACCCCTTTCAAGCCTGGCTTTACGGGCCTTTAGGGTTTAGGGTTTAGAGTTCGTGGGCACTTGGAGGTTCATGGGTAGTTATACGCGGAGATATAAGTCCCCTACTTACTTACAACTCCACTTATAACTCCCCAAACCCTAAACCCTAGTTGCAGATGCCCTACTTGTAAGCCCACGTATAGCGACCAATGCACCGCTAAACAGTTGCCCCTAAACCCTAACCCCTAGACCCTAAACCGCTGTACCGTATAGACTCATTATAGCTACCCGTGAACCTCCAAATGGGGGGCGTCTGCATTCCTGCGCAGCCTGTGCACAGACGCTCAAGATCTAGATCTATCTACGTCTACATGCATGTAGAACTATATATATATATATATATATATATATATGTTATTATATACACATTTTTTGTGTGTACATATGTATATATATATATATGTGTACATTGTATGTATGTATGCAGGCATGCATGTATGCATGCCTGTATGTATGCATGCATGTATGTATGTATGTATGTATGTACGTATGTACGTCTGTCTGTATGTATGTACGTACGTAAGTACAACTGTATGTATGTATACGCATGCATGCCTGTATGTACTTATGTACTTATCTATGTACGAGTATTTTTTATGCATGCATGTATGCATGCGTGCATGGACGGATGGAGGGATGGAGGGAGGGAGGGAGGGAGGGATGGATGGATGGATGGATGTGTATGTGTATGTGTATGTGCATACACATATCTATCTATCTATCCATCTATCCATCTATCTATCTATATATATATATACATATGTGTATGTGTATATATATATATATATCTTGATTGATTGCATGTGTATATATATATATGTAACTTACATACCCACGGAACTTTCGGCAATGTGTGTGTGTGTGTGCGCGCCTTATACGTGATTCCAATAAGTCCAGACAGGCGAGATTCCCCGGAAAGCAGGGGGTTCCTTCAAGTTCCTTCTTCCCGTTGAGCTGAACCCCAGCTTAGGGTTTAGGGCTTCAGGTTTAGGGTTTAAGGTTTAGGGTTTGGGTACAGGGTTGAAAGTTTAGGGTTTCGCAAATGTGGCAATTTGAGCTTCCCGATCCTGTTCCTGAACTTCCTCCCTAAACCCTAAATTCGAAAACACCAGGCCCCCAAACCCAACATGAAGCCCTATGGCAAGCTCCCTACACTGCCTTTCACCTCATAGCCGGCATCCCTGCAAGAACCACAAAGAAGTGAAGCAGCTCTTTCCGGACAAAGGCCTGTGATTTTTCCTCCTGGGTTTGGGGGCTTGGTCCTTGAGATTGCCGGAGAAATCTGATAACTTTTGGGACGGGATTTGGGGCGGGGACATGTTGTACACGGACTCTACGACATCACGCATAGCAATCTAGCTAATCATGGAGGCCTCCATAGTGGTTGGCGGTGGTTCTGAGGACGTCCAGGCTGTTGGTGGGGGGATTTCCAGCCTTGGTTCTATCATTCCCATGATGTCTACATGATCTGCTCGACGCAAGTACCGAAGGACTGTGTTCATTATGGTAATAATCATGCATCTGAGATACAACAGGTGTCATGCGAGTCTCTTCTACTCGAGCTTCGGGGGTGTATTGGAGTCAGTTAAGGATGCAGGTTCCATTAGAGCTTCAGGCAATCTCCGACAGGAGGCATGACATGTGCATCAAATGTTTCGGGGGTTTAGGATTGAAGGTCTGGGGTGCAGAGTTCAGGATTATGTTCTTGCTGACCTTACATGGCTCGGGTGCCGCCTTTGCAGCTGCTTGCACCTGGCGGACCGAAACTCATGGAGATGTGGTATTAATCTCGAACCAAGAAGCCCACATCTAATAGCTTAAGGTCAGAGTCAGGGTTAACTACATGTTTAAGATTCGAACAACTTGCTTGCGACGGAGCTTTCTACAATTGGTCCCAGTATGGGTTCCGAGCAACAAGAAGACAGGAAGTGGCAACATCAATATCTAAGTCCGATAATTTCGAGAAGCCATCATCCAAAATCCATGTTACAACTTTTTTGGGAGTTTACAGCGGACATGACGGGCAGGTGAGACTGGTCTTCTTGCGGGGCTACCAGCCCTAAACCCTAAACCCTAAACCCCTAAACCCCTAAACCCTAAACCCTAAAACCTAAAACCTAAAACCCAGACCCTGAACCCAGAACTCATAGGGACCCTAAGGAGGGTCCGGGGGGGGGGGGGAGGGGGGGAATATATTTCTTTAAAAAGGCTTTTTTAAGCCTTTTTTATGGGTATTGGGGCCCCCCCCCCCCCCCCCCCCCCCCCCCCCCAGGGCCCTCAAAAAGAGCCCCACCCCAACCCGCCGNGGGGGGGGGGGGGGGGGGAGTAGGGGACTATACTTCCTTAAATAGGCCTTATTAAGTCCTTATTATAGGTATTGAGGCCCCCTACCCCCCTCCCCCCTACCCCCCTGAGGGTCCTTAAGAAGAGCCCTAACCCAAACCGTCGCTCTTGGAGCCGTCGCTCAGGGAAAGTGCAGCAAGAAGGCACCTTTTTACATGAAGTGGGGCTCACCATACTAGGAGGTGCATGGGTAGTTATTTGTAGAGTTATACCCTGGTAAGTGGGGTAACTATACTTAGAACCCATATTACGGGCATGAGGGCACTTATAAATAAGCTTCACAACTACCCATGAACCTCCAAGTATATGCTATGCTCGGACAGCTGGTTTGGGGCGACAGTAAATTAAAAGCCTCGTAAACCCTAAACCCAAAACCCTTCCGCTTGGTAGTTTGGGATCGCAGTTTGTTTGATTCTCCGGACTCGAGCTTCGTAAATGGGCTTTGGCTTCTGCGCGAGACTTGTATATACCTGGCGGATTCCAACACCTACCGACTTCAGCGGCTATGCCCTGTAATTATATTGGGTCGTTCTCTGCTATTCTGCAGCTTTCGCGGTTACAGGTGGGGGTTGTGGTCAAGGGCTGAGTGCAAGACTGCAGTTAGTCTCCTGTCTGGTGTTTTCTGTCCGGTTTAGCGTTTAGTGTGATTGCTAATCTGCTTGCTGACATGCCCTCTTGCACCTGAGTTTGCAATGGCCATCATGATGTGCCTAGCCTTGTCGTAGAAGTAGCAGCTCTAGAAGAGTTTTAGCTCTTTAACCATTCTTGTCAAACCGTCCTCCAGCATGGCTTGTTGGTTGCTTTAGCACGAAGACGGAATTGGGCAACAGTCCCCTTCACGATGACTCGTCTACTACAGACGGAGAACATGTCGATCCTGCGAACGAAACGACACAGGGAGACTTCAGGATATGTGAAATCCTAACGCCCACACCCCAAACCTCTATACCCTAAACCCCTGAATCCCAAAGCCCCTATACCATAAGCCCCTATATATATATATATACATACATACACAGCCGTCTTACCCTAAGCCCCGATGTCCCTAAACCCCTATACCCTGAACCCTAAACCCCTTGAACCCCTATGCCACGTTTGTGATAATCCTAAACCCAGAGAGCCCAATACCCTTAATTAAGGTCTACACTCTACACCTCGGATTATAGGACCCTTTCTCACAGACCACCTTCCCACATGTTGCAGGGTGTAGGGTTTAGGGTTGTGGGATTTGTATGATCTTGTAGCAATTGCAGTTTGGCAAGCAAACAAAGCAAAGGAGCAAAAAGAAAAGAGTGGCTCGTCGGCTTCTGTGAGACGCTTTTTCTGTGAGACGCTTCTTCTAACATGGTGAAGCCACCTGCCACTCACTCTCATATGACTGTAAGCTTTTTGATCGCTTGTGACGACCTGCAAACATGTGTGCTGTCGCCGATTCGCGACATGACGTTTGACTTTGGAGTTAGTGATTGTAGATGCAACATGGCCACACATGTCCTTCTCGACAAGACACGAATCTCACCCGATGCCATCGAGTGCGGCTCAAAGGCCTGGTTGTGTTCTTTGTGTGTGTGTGTGTGCCTCTGCGTCTTGCGACCTGTTCCAATGGCTGACAGCTCCGCTCTCCCAGGGCTGTGGGTTTCGGTTTTGGCTCGCCGGGGCCTCGGATCGGAAAGCACGCAGGCGGCAGGAGAAGCGTGGAAGCGGTAGGAGTGGCAGCTAGGATGTTCAGGAGTTGTTGTGACCGTGTGTGCATTTGACTTCCAAGAATCCTTATCCCACCTCAGGCGATGCGAGAGAGCACGTCCGGGCCGGGCTTACGACGCCCTTTGGAGGTTTCAACAACGCTACTATAGGTCCTTTCTCGTGATCGGGTCCTAGATGTCTGAGGCTGGGGCCTGAGGCTCACCGTCGGCTCACTGCTCACTCTTGGGTTCTTCAGTTGCCTTTGACATCAGGTCACATCAACTGCAGCACATCGATAGTTGATTTCCGTGAGCACCTCAGCAGCCTCATCCATCCGTGAAGCCCCGCGCTTCAGTGCTGTTGACGTCAGGTCACCTAATTTGCGGCGCCTCGATACTTGATTCCCGTGAGCACCTCAGCAGCCTCATCCATCCGTGTTTCCAAAATAAGGCAAACGCAATGGAAACTCGCACAAAATCAAAAAGGTTCGTTCGCAGACGTGCAAGCATGTGTGCTGTCGCCGCTTCGCGGCATGACGTTTGACTTTGGAGTTGTGGATTGTAGATGCTGATGCAACATGGCCACACATGTTCTTCTCGGCAAGACACGAATCTCACCCAATGCCGTCGAGTGCGGCTCAAATGCCTGGTTGTGCACTCTGTGTGTGTGTGTGTGCGTGTGCCTCTGCGTCTTGCGACCTGTTCCAATGGCTGACAGCTCCGCTCACGGCAAACTTTTTCGAGGACCCATTGCTGGGTGGCATCAGTGGGAGGTCAACTCAGGGGATGCATGCATTTGCCCATGTGGGCAGAGACCCGTCAGCCGGTCAGATCATTGGCTGTGACGGACAAGTGAAGTTTGTATTGTGGTTGATTGGTTGATAGGCGTTTTATGCCTTGATATGGCGAGGGGTTGTGCTGCTTCATGCCTTGATACCAGGGTCGGGCAAAGTTGGTTCAAACTCCCAAACTAGGGTTCCATGTAAAGGGACAGCGTCAGCAGGTTGTTTAAACAAAGGTGGTATAAACATGTTTAAACAAGTGGTTGTGGCCCGACCCTGTGCATGAAAGTAGAAGCTTGGCGATTTCCTTCGCAGACGTTGTTTTGAATGTGTATAGCGACTCAATCTTGTTTTAAGGAACCCTACAAGGAACAAGAAGAAAAGAAGTATTCTGGCGTCTACATTCGTCCGAAAAGCGTGCTTGCACGCACGTACAGCCCCTGAGCAATGAATCGACAGCCTCAAAGCTCCTCAACCTATGCCTGCCTAACAGGAACCCTTCGCATGGCCTGGGACTACATCACGCGGGCGTCTGAAGCTCAAGGATGAGCATGTCATGAGGAACCAAGGAGTGGTTGCTCATCAACTCCCTCAAACCTTAAACTCAAACAATGTAACAGAAGGCTACAACCGGGAATCGCCGTTATTTGATGCAGATGCTTGAGCCTTTGACAACAAGAGTTTTGCCAAAGATCCGGATTTAAAAGTGGGTTTTGAGAATAAGAGAATGTTCAGGGAAATTCATCAGGGAGGTTACAGTTGGCAGAATCTACCGTTTTTGCATTGTCACCTTCATCTTGTAACACTATTTGCAAACTCCCTGATCTTCCGAGTATGAATCCAGGTTGAAATTTCGATATCTCCCTTAAACTCATTTATTCGTCTACAAGGTACTAATAGAGATTGTGAAAGTATTATTTAGTGTAACTTTCATTCTACACACCCCCGTGATCCTCCAAGTGTAAATCCCAAAAAACCCCGGATATCTGCAGCTTCGGCCCAGGTCGCTCGGGTTGAGTGTCCCAGAGCAGGCTGAGGCAAAGCAAGCCGCTGCGAGCTCGGAGTGAGTTGAACAGAGTGTAGGTTCCTGAGTAGTACCTTTTTGCCCTTTGGATTTTAGGGGCCCCTTATTAAAATTGAATATTCGGACAAGGGTAGCAATATTATAAAGTGGCTATTCATGAATCCAGGAGTGTACCGCAACCCCAAATAACCTACCTTCCTACCTTGGCTAAGGACTGATATAAGAAACTCATAATACGGAACCCGAAACAGGTAGGTTTTATACGGGTAGCATTTGGGGCTTGGGGTGTCATATACGGGTTGGAATACCTAGTGATAGTACCTATAATCCCTACATAAAGAGTGACAGTATATCTGATGCAGAATAGACACCAACACCTTCTTTTCGACGTGTTAAAACCCTAATATTGTTGCTGCGGCTTGAGGCTTCTGGTGTAGAGTTTAGACACCAAGAGTTTGGGTTTAGGGCTTAGGGTTGAGGGCCTACAACTACAAGCCCGCAAGTTTAAGTCATAGATATCCTCCCGAAGCTGTGAACCTCCATAGCAGACCAAGCACCTATATTGGCCTCCACTACTCCCTATATAATCATACAAAAAGATATACGTATATACATATGTGTATGTATATATATATATATGTATGTATGTACGAACGTGACAGGATTCACAACCCCGATCCGTGTTTGCGCAACTTACTTGCGGAATATATTTAAAATCATTCTGGGGGTCACCCTAGAGTTGGAGTTTTTTATTTTCAAGTTAACATAAACCCAAAAAGGTGCTTACGCACCGTAATTAACGTATCGTTTCGGGTATGTTTGGAGATTTTCACACAGATGTATGCATAATTATATACACACAACATATAGGTATTCCTCATAAACCCTGAATGCGAAACCTCCCCGCTCGCCTAATCAGATGAATCAGATGATATCAGATGCGTATCAGGGATCCCTGTATGATTTAGGATATAGCTGCTGAGACAGGACATTATTCTCTACTCCTTACTTTAGAGGTTTTTGTGGGTCTCGTACTCCTTCTCCCGCAGCCACCGCTGTTTGTATTTTTTCTCGTTACAACTAATCTAACTAAACTTATTACTTTTGCTTCCTGGCAACCCTAAACCCTGAACGTTGAACCCTAAACCTTAAACCATAAACCCAAATGAGGTGCTTACGCTCTTCGACATTGAGGCGTCGAAAGAGGAGATGGAGGCGCACGGCCGTGTTTCAAGCTTCTGAAGTCCCTTCTCTTTTTTTGGGGGGAGGTCTCGGCTTGTATGAAGGTTCCTATAGGGTTTCAAAAAGGTTTTGTTTTTTGAGCCTGTACGGGTTCAGGGCTTTAGGGTTCCTTTTAAGGTTCCTTGTCAGAGTTCTACAAGGATTCTGTGAGGGTTCAGGGTTTCGGATTCAGGGTTTAGGATATAGAGCCATATAGTGTCGGGGAGTATTTTGGGGAAAGCTCGCAGTTTGGCCTGTCCCCAGAGAGCCCAATACCCTCAAGTAACTTGAACCATGGTATCGATGCCCCTATAATTCAATTTATATACCATTATATTTCTTAATCTCACTGAGGAGTAAAATGAAATTACCTTGAACCATGGTATTAAGCCCCCTATAACTTAAAGTAAAACCCTTAATTAATTAAGGGGTATTGGGCTCTCTGGGATTGTCGCTGAGCTGCTGGCGCAAGCCACGAAGCCCAGGGGTTTGCTCCGAGTTCCTTTTTGAATCGTAAATATCTCGTTCAGGGCTCCTGATTACTAGGATACTCCTAATTTGGGTCTGGATCAGTCTCCGCCGTTTCCTGAAACTGCAAACCCTAAACTGCCCTGAGCCCTAAACCCCTTTAGTTTAGGGTTTTGCGCCCTAGCCGCAGGACACACCCGAGAGCTCTCGAAGTCCATTTGTACCAACCCAATGTGAGCTATGGCCATTGAGTAAAGAATCCCTCAAAACACGGGCCCTGCATGTGGGGTTTCTTGAGTAGGCCAATTAGTCAAAGTTATCCTACTCGGGGTAGAATCTTGTGTTCAGGATCTTTGCTGTGACGATGGAGTCCCTCATTTTCTGACATGACACTCCCATGAACCGCAATGCTTGTATGGATGACAAAGTTTGCCGAAACAAAGAACTTGAAAGACTCAGGCGATTCACAGGGACATTCTGAAGATGCCGGTGATGGCAGCGGACGGCAGCCCATCTTCGGCTGAGGGGTCGCCTTAGTGTTGAACCCTTTTAACTCTAAGCATTAAACCCTGAACGCTAACCCATAAACGCTAAACCCTATATGTCCGCCGCACCGGAAGCCTTACACCCTGCTTCAGAGCACCAACGCACGGCGACCCAGCTGTGGTGGCCACATGTGGCCACAATGACAGAGCATCCGTAGAGGGATTTAGAGCTGGATTTAAGGTTTCGTTGAGTTACATACGTTTGATCATGATCATGTGTTGTTGTCGAAGTCGGGCGAGGTCTCCTTTCGAGTCTGGCATCGCAGAAGTGTGGAGGAACCCGCCAGAGCTCTGCAGGAGGTAGCTGCAATCTCTTAAACTGGGCTGAGAGCATTTAGGTCGAAGGTAAGATGCATCGGCGTTCCCCCTGTGATGTCCTGTCCCTTGCAAGATTGTTGGTACATGGATCCATGGAAAAGATGTAGAACAACAATCTAAGCTCGTGGTGTACCTGGGATACTGGTTCGTGATCTGTGTGCTCGCCTTGTGAGAAGAGTTAAAGGTCAAGCCTCGGCACTTAGTCGTCCTTGCAAGGTGGGTAGCTGGCCCCAGCCGATTCGAGAAGGATTGCTTCGCTAGGACACGAGAGCAGCGCCGCATCTCGCATCTGGCATGCCCATATGCGAAGGCGTTGGCTGTCAAATTATTGTGCACACCTGTGCGGTGGAGATCTCGCGACGACTCTGTGCTTGGAAAAGAGAGGCAAACGTGTATCTAAGCTTTCTGACATGAGGCAATGCTTCGGGCATGTGGATAGTGGTTATTCAAGACACTGCAGCCCAGCTTTGTGTACAGCCCGCGCTTTTGTAAGCAGAACTAAGTCGCCTTTTCAAGCCTCGATACGACTACCAAAGCCACTTCGAGCAACACAGGGGTGAAGGTGGGGTTGGCGATAATTTCCATCTAAAAGGAGTGATCGTCACAGTAGAATAGAAGAGGTGATCAGCAAATATGAAGCAGTGAGTGGGATGAAGTACTGCGGGAAATACCGCAGTTTGGTACAAAGTAGTCGCACAGGACGTGAGGGCAACGCAAGCAACAGCCGCAGCAATAATCTTCGTATACTCAACAATGAATGAGTTTTGTGCAATCTGTTGCCGCCGGGACGACTCATATCAGCAAATCATACTGGTAAGGAACCCCAAAACGCTAATTAGGTTCAGGCTGTTTTGGGGATTAAGATGGCCTCAGTTCACTTGTTGCTGTGCCACCTCACGCAAGCAGCAGAATTCGCTGCCGCTCTCGGCAGGAGCGCGCCTCCAGACTCCACACCCCGGTTGCCATTGTGGAGGCGGTCCGTTTTTTCGCGTCGGAGGAGGAGGAGTTTACGCTGTGAGCGAAGATGTTGGCATTCTGCATGGATTAGGGCTTGAGTTCTTCAATCATTTCAATATTGGTCATATATGGTCATATACTGTAATATACTATAACATACTATTATGATATACTATAAGACTATACGTGATATACTGTACTACCCTATACCAGAGTTCAGCAGCTTAGCAGACTCTAGTGCTCCCGGCAAGGCTGGGAGCTCTTGGAGGGTCAGGGCTGCAAGGAATTCTGCAGACTTGCCTGCTAGCTTCTGGGCTTGGGGTTTAGGGTTTCGGGTTTGGGGTTTCGGGTTTAGGGCTTTGGGTTCAGGGTTTATAGGGTTTTAGGGTTTAGGTCCTTTTGCGTCCAGTCTTCACGGGGTTCACGGCCTAAGACTTTTGCCTCCGGGCTCTTAATTTTAGGCCCCAGCCCTGATAGCGCAAGACCTCGCTGGGTTGACTCTAACCTTGTAACCCCGAGCCTTACTGTAACTCTACACCCGATGATCCGCAAGTACCAAATCCATGAGGAGAGACCTACTCCTGTATGCTTCAAGAGTATCGCTTTAGGTTTAGGCCTGCACCCTAAACCCTAAACCCTAGGTGCGGCTTGGGCTCCCATGAATGCCTGCTAAGTAGTAGGCTCATGACCCTCGGAGGCTATGGAGCAAGTGATTGAGGAGTTCCAGGCTCCACAAGCCTGCCTTATAGGGCCATGTCGGGTTTGGTTATTGGGTTTAGTATTTAGGGTGTAGGATGTAGGGTTTAGGATGTAGGTTGTAGGATGTAGGGTTTAGGATGTAGGATGTAGGGTTTAGGGTGTAGGATGTAGGGTTTAGGCTCTACTACGGATAGCTTGTGCGAGGGCTCCAGTCAGGACGCCGCCTTTACTCAGGGTGCTCTGCTAAGGGTACTTACTTTCCTTAAACCTTTAACCCTAAACCCCTAATTACAAGGCATTTACCTACTGGCTCTGGGGGTTCTTGCTTCCACAGAGTGTTCGCCGCACCACAAACCAAAAACATTAAAACTTGAGCCCACGCCCAAAGCCAAGCCCATAATGTTATTAATATAGGGGACTTAACAATTAGAATAGGGTTTTGGGGCCCGTTATACTATATTTAAAATAAGGAACACCCAATATAGTAAGGTAATTATTCAGGCCCCTACAATAGACCCCGAGCCAATCCCGTAACAACTGTAAGGATCTCGGTTTTAGGGTTTAGCACGCTTTAGGGTTGCACAGACGAACTGGCAGTCGACCCTCAACCCGTGAGCTCAAGAAGTTATGATTTGGGTTTGGGGTTTTGCTGTTTGGGGGGGCTGGTTTGAGGCCGGAGACCCGGAGAAATCTCGGGGATGAGACCTGCAGTACACCTAAACCGCAAATCCGTAAGTCTACAAAGTTTTACCTACACACGGTTTCCTGGAATGAGGCCCCCCAGGACCCATCGGGTGCTCCTCCGGAACGTTGATTAAAGTAGTATAGTTTTCAATCATTTCAATCGGCATATATATATATATATATAGAGTTCTCCACTAGCCAGGCCGCGTAATTCGAGCTTCCGGGCACTCCGCTACTCCGCAAGACGCCTTAAGCAGTAGGTCAAAATCTTGATTCCCAAAGGGTCCTAGGTACTGTTATGGGGACTACTTCCCCAAATCATAATAGTAATTCCTAATGTAGAAACCCTACATTCTACCATATTGGTACTTTGGACCCTTTGGGATTATAAACCCTAGACCCCATGTCCGATTCAAGCGCCGGGACGAACTCTAGATCCTAAATCCCAACGGTATTGAACGGGTACTGCAAGTGGTATGGGAAAGGGTATTGCAAGGGGTATACTTTTTAGGGTCATCATGCGGGGTATTGTGAGAGGTACCGGGCATTAGAGCTTAAACATGCCACAGAGGTTTACCGTGTAGGGTTCATAGACTTCTATAGGGTTTACATGGGTGGAGGGTTGCCAGGTTTTGTTTTCAGTTTAAGGGTATACAGTAGAAGTCCACAAGTTGGAAACCCAATAGCCTCAATCCTTAAGAGGAATGTATAGCGAATCCCAGCACTACTTGTCCTTAAACCGGTTTCCAACTTTTCGGGTCTTACTTGGAGGTTCATGGGTAGTTATAAGTGGGGCCATAAGTAGGGTAACTGTAATTATAACCCGGGGACTTATAACCACACTTACCACTACCCGTGAACCTCCAAGTACTATAGGGCTTCAGAACACTTCCCCGGAGCTCCTGCCAGGTCCCTCCCGAAAGAGAGGATCGCGTCTTGGACCAAACACGACTGCGGCTGAAACGCATAGTTGCGGAGGCAGGCAAGGGTTTGTGATATATACATACATACATACATAGATATATATGTACATGTACATGTACATGTACATGTACATGTACATGTACATGTACATGTACATGTACATGTACATGTACATGTACATATACATATACATATACATATACATACATGCACCATATATATATATATATATATATATTCATATTTAAATTTATATGCTGATATACATATGTATGTGTACGTGTACGTGTACCTGTACCTGTAGGTGTATGTGTATGTGTATGTGTGCGTATATGCAATATGCATATGTCTATGTCCATGTCTATGTATATGAATGTATCTTTCACTGCATCAAGCTTACCGGATTCAACAGAAGCAGTGGATTTCTCCACCAGTGTTTTAACTAGATTTGATTTGATTTTTCGTGTGCCAAATTTCTTGAGTTTATTTGGGTCATTTTGATTTATTGTTGATTGAATGCTGAATTTCATCGCCCGTGTAACTATCCATGATAAACCTCCAAGTCAAACCTTTAAGTACCCCCCCCCCCCCAA